>CM034238.1:45012168-45612168 GCA_019916065.1 Vitellaria paradoxa
ATTTGGCTTTAGACAGAGAAATAAATGTGTACAATTTGTTGTACATAACAACTTACCAAACAAGAAAATAAAATAAAAGATCACAGAATTGAACCAAAAAATATAGCTAAAAAAATTAAAGGTGTGCATATGCATTGATTTTTATTGGGTCTAAAAATTTAGATTCAAAATCAAACTGTTTATTTTATGGGATTGTACTAAAACTCATACTGGTCTTAATTTGGTCAGATTGATTCTATAATATAATATCATACTTTACCTAAAAATTATATTGTTTATAAATACACTGTTTGAATTTAATCTACAATTAATTATAGTTAATCTAAACACGAAATGAATAATTATGTCGATAATTTTTAAATTCAAAGTCGAACCAACCTAAAATATTGGGTTAATTCGATATTCAAATCTACGGATATCCTATGCATCCATAACACAAATGTAGTTGAAAAGGTTATATACAATAGTTATATACATAATATATCCATACTTTATGTAAAATTATGCATACATCAGTTTGATTTGGGTTTTAAAAAATATGTCAACTAAACACGAAGCGAAATAATGTTAATTTTTAAACATAAAATTAAACTTAAACTGATAAAATTAGGGCTAACTCGATCTTAAGATCAAAGGGTAAAAATGTAGCTGAAAAGGTCAATAAACATTAACAGGGGAACATAATTGAGGTTAGCACAGCACGTTTACATACCCATGATTAATTAGTCCTAATTACTTTTATGGATTATATTTTGTATGCTTTTGACCCTCAATTTGACTTTTAAAACCAAATGATGTTTTAGCCTTTAGGAGAATGAATGTTGAGGTATCGTTTCCATGATGGTACAGACACTTTCAGAAGACTCGTCCTCAGCGGATCGCACAAGTGAAAGTAGTGTCTAACCTTTCTTCTTTTATTGTTTGCAGGGGCGGAGCTATAGGTTGGCTAAGGTGGGCTGTTGCCCGGATAAAATTTTAGTCTAAAATTTTTTAATATTATATTATATAATATTTTAATCTAATTATTTATAATTTAATTTAATATTCAGTATATAACTTAGGATAAAAAAAATTTAACCCAATTTATACACAATCGATATAAAAAAATTTCTGGCTCCACCTTTGATTGTTTGGTTGATATAAACATGAGAGGAGACTCATAACCACCATTTCGAGTGGTCAGACCACATATGGTGTTGGGGAGCAAGAGGAGGAAACAAGACAGTTTCCTCTCTCCCATCTTCTCCATTATTGTTGTACTAAAGCAGTGACAGCATGGTTGCACGTTATGAGGCCCTCCAACTATTGTGGATGATGAGAATTAATATTATCACTTCAAAAATAAATTTTGCACTTCATTATAAATATATATATATATATATATTTACTCGCATAATGAGGAGTGCAAGAAGGGTTTTTTTTTTTTTTTTGGAAGAGTGAAAATGTCATTCCTTTGAAAAAAAAAATTAATGTGATAACACATGCCAAAGTCGAAAAATAATATTTGTCAATTACCCAAAAAAATATATATATTTGGGGATGAAAATCAAAATGGAGGAATCAATTAGAGGTTCAATATTATCAAAAAGAACTATAAACATTGTGTAATTACACACACATATATATATTTAAATGATTCGTTTTCTCATGATCAGATATATATGAAAACAAGTTGGCTATGTTTGGACAAATAGAATATTTATGAAATGAACCAATCACGATAAATGAAGTGTTTTTATTAATTTTATCAGTTTCTTTGAACTGGATAAAGAAGGTCGGAGAAGTTAGAAGGGGGAAACTTTGAAGTCAATGACAAGGAGGGAGGGATTATTTAAAGAGAGGGAAAAAGGAAAACCAGGGGTGAAAATGACTTGAACAACTCCTTTTTGTATTGGACTAATTTAATCACACTTTAGTGTGTTTGGAATTATAAAAAGCGAGATAAAATTAGATAAAAAGTGTGTTTGGAGTTGTTTAAAAGTATATAAAATAAAATATAATTGTAAAAGTAAATGTCTCGTAATTCGTATAATGAGAGTAAAATTTAAATTTTACTGTCTCGTAATTTGTATTCGTAGAGATTTGTAGAATTTTATTTTATTTTGTAAAGCTCTAAACGGAGTTAAAATAAGATAAGTTATGAGTTTGTAATTCGTGCAATAAGATAAAAAGTAAATAATTTTTAAAAATTTTCAGAGAAAATTAGCAAATCAATCGCAGCCTTTATAACCTTATCATTACAATAATTAGATAATTAATTATTGTTGAGTGCCAACGCAAGCAAAATATTCACCAAAAAATTCATGGGTGACTTAGCCCATACTAACTACGCATGAGAACTAATACAAGTGATAAAGGATAGACATCTATCTCGCTAAGTTTGGAAGGTGATGATTTAGTTAGAATGGGGTTCTTTGGAATTGAAATACAACTTTTACGAGTTGCAGTTATATTTTTAACTTTTGAATTCTTATAGAAGTTCAGCAATGATCAATGTTAGAACATTTTTTATCTATTAGATGAACTTACATAAAAATTCAAATATTAAAAATACAACTTCAAGTCTTGAAATTATAATTCAATTTCAGGATTCCCTCATCTATTTTAGTTTCTGTTTTTTGTGTCATAATGTTATAAGTTTTGGATTTCATAAATATGAAATACCTTAACTCAAATCATTTTCTCTCAATTCTCTTAATAACAAAAAAGAAATAAAAGAGAGAGAGAGATAGACATTTGAGAAAAAATATATTATTATACACGTAAAGTGTGATTGCCATAGTATGTATTTAAAAAAAAAATTATATATTATTTTTTTTGAAAGACATGAGTAATATCGGGAATGGTTCTAATCTATGCTGGGGTTGGTAATCAAACCATTTTCCAGAAGTGGAAGTTTTCCTTGGTCTAGCCTGCCTCTGAGAGAGAGAGAGAGAGAGAGAGAGAGAGAGAGAGAGAGAGAGAGAGAGAGAGAGAGAGAGTTTTAGTTTAATGGAGTATATTATAGATGATTGTTCAATTAATCGGGATTGGTCAAAGGGAGCAAGTCATTAGCCGCAAAAGTTATTTTTTTAATCCTCAAATTTGAGGGTTCTTCACTTGGTAATTATTAGAAAAAGAGAGAAACTAATATAAAAATATCCACCGAGGTCAAAACCTTACAAATTAATATTATTAGAAAAGTGAATTTCCTAAGTTGACACGTTAACTGATCCCTTGCAGTATTTTGTTGACAATTTCCTATTTGAGGAAAGTGGATTTTACAAAACTCATCAAACCATCTCTCTGTAAATACTATCAAAATGGGGGGAGGATATCGAAATTATCGAACCTAAATAAAAATGTATTAAGGGCTACAGAGACAATGAAAGGAGCTAATAGGCTCCGTTTGGAGTTATACAAAATAAAATAAAATTTTACAAATCTCTATAAACATGAATTACGATACAGTAAAATTTAAATTCTTCATTCACTGCACGAATTACAAGACATTTACTTTTACAATTTTATTTTATTTTATACATTTTTATACAACTCCAAACACACCCAATAACGTGCCACCGTATGTTTGACTATGGATTTCATTTAATTACAACCACTTAAATTACAAATTTTGAGATAATCGATATTTAACTTTAATCATTAAGTTTTTATTTTTATTTTTTATTTATTTTATTTTATTTATTTATTTTTTGTAATTCAAGATATCCGAACCAGTTTTAAGCGCACCACAACTAATTCTTAATGTTTTGAAATTAACTTTCAAGTTAACTCTCTAGTGATTCTGAAAAATTCGAACTCGTAGTCATTAGGAAGTAAATTTAACTTTATACTAGTTAAGTTAACCTTCAAAATTAATCATATTAAGTTAACAACTTTATGTTGTACTGTTTTGTCATAATCTTAGCCTTATTTTGGTGAACAAAAAATAGGCCTAACTTTCTTTTCGTTATATCCATATAACAAATTCGCTCATATTGATTTGACATTTGTCTACGTTGGAGGGCCTGAGGGAATGACTCACGTTGCACCGGAATGGCTCGACGTTGGAATAACTCAACGTTGGCGTTGGGTTGAAATTCAAGCCTTATTATATATATATATATATATATATATTTTATAAAATTATATAAAATATATTTTTCTTAATTTTAAATAAATATAGAATTAATTATTTTTAAATAAATAGAGAATTAATTTTTTGACATTTGTTCTACATTATTAAAGTTTGCCACAATTAGATAAATATCGTTGATCCACGAAAACATAAATTGACAGTCCCGACTGTTACAACTTTTCTTTTTTACCTATATTATCTATAAATTTGACAGTCCTGACTGTTATAACTTTTCCTTTCTACTTATATTATATACAAATATCATGCATATTTATACAATAGTACAACTTTTTGATTTGATATTTGTATATTGTTAATCGTTAAATTTAAATTTTATTAAACAATATATGGATATCTATTTGACAAAATCAACTAAAATTTTTATTTAAAAAATATATCTAAACTTTAATTATCTTTAAAATTTTATTAAAAAATAAACGTTTAAATTAAAATTTCAATTTTAACAATTTTAATGTGCGTAAAACTTAAATTTTAAATATACTTTTATTTAAAATTTAATTTCAATTTTTTTATTAAAAATACACTTTTACACTCTTTGTGTCATTAAGGAAGCTTAAAATTTTAAATTTAAGATATTTTTAACTGTTGAAATTGCTTAATGGTCAGGATTATTTTTCTTTTTCTCTAACTCTTTCCATATTTTTTAATATTTTTTACATAAAAGATTTTAAATTAATATTTTAAAAAATATGATAATATATATATTTGTAATAAATAGTAAATTTTATACCTTTATTAAACACTTATGGATACTTTAATCTTTTTTGATTAGTAATTTTCATTTTTATATGTTACTTTGACACTTTTTTTATGTAAGTTTGCTTTATAAATTTAAATTTGAGCTATTTACGTGTTAAATTATTTTTATATCTTTAGGCATGAGCAATTACTTTTATACACACACACATTAGGATGAAGCTAAGATTTTGAGTTTAGGGCACGATTGGATAGTGCTAAAATTTTAGGGGGATAAGTTTTAGAGGGGGTATAAGATAAGATGGGGTATTATTTTTAAAGGGTTGGCCCACATTCATGTGATGTTTATGGAGGGGGATAACTTTTGACTTGATTTGGATGTTTTATAAATAAGAGGGGGCGAATGATGAAAAAATCAATTAAATGACTCTTTTGCCCTTATGGTGTCCTAAACTTGGTTATTATTAAATTAAATATTAAATTGTAAAACCCACTCTATTTAATTATTTTTGGACAATTTGAAGTGAAGTTATTATTTATTTCATTGAAAATTTAATTTTTTATAAATTTATTTAAAAAACTTTTTTTAAATATGTACTTTTGAATGGTTAGTTATTATCCAATTTTTTTAATTATGTTTATTTTGACTTGTTGGCATATTATTATTTTTTATTAGTATTATATTTATTTTAATTAAGTTAACAATACCATTAACGAAGGTTAAAACGTCAAAAATTTATTCACTTGAAGGGGGATAATTTTTAGCTAGCCCAAACCCTAGCTAAAAATTATCCCCCCGCGGGGGCTAAATTTAATACCGCGCAAAATCAAAACCGGAGAAGATTCAGCTGCCAAACCAAGCAAAAAATGCGGGGCCCACGGACAAAATTTATGCCCCTGCTTTAGCGACATCCAATCGAGCTGTTAGGTGCCAAAAAAATATAACTGATATTACAGATTATATTTAGTAAAAAAAAGTAAATTAATATATATGTATAGACGTTACAATTAGTTAACTTTTTAATTTTTAGATAATATATAAATTAAGAAAAAATAATTAAATTTTATATATACTATTAGTAGTGTTTTTCTCACTAGAATCAACCAAATTTAAAAATTTAAAAGAGGGCAAAACCATAGTGTAAATTCTTTTTAGTCAAAAATGTATATATGAGCAACAGTTTCTAAACTTAGGAGGGCATGGCCACTCTTAAACTCCCTAACTTCACCCCTATATACATATATATATATATATTTCATTCGTTTTATAAAGGTATGCCTACTTTTATTTTTACAACGATTAAAAAAATGCATAGTCATAATTAAAATAATAAATTTTGTTTAGTTTTTTCACATATACCCTTCTATTTTAATGGATAGGGGGCTAAAGTTACTTTTGAAATTTAGAGTCCTGAATTCAAATTTCATCCATTGAAATAAAGCGCAACAACACGTGTAATGCGATTGAACTTCGAGATATCTCATGCAGTCTTAAAGTTGTCCTTTAAATCTGTTCACTTCATTTATGCACAATTAATACTCTTTTTATTTTTTAATTATAATAATTAATTTATGTATCTTTTAAATTAATAAAATTTACATGAAATTTAATTAAATTATAAGAGATATTAATTTAGATTAATATACATGAAAGTTTTTTAAGTTCATTATCTAAAATTAATAAATACAGATGCAAACTTAAATATATTTAAAAATTTAAATTTTATAATAAAAATTTATATTTAAATTATTACACTTTCAATCTAATAAATTTAAAAATTATTAATATTCTTATATTACATTATCATTACAAAACTAAAGTAATAAAATAATATTTTGATAGAATAGATGTATTTATTTCACATCAAATTAGAAAAGCAAAGGACGACTTCTTTAGGTAAAATTTTATTTATGATTTATTAATAGCATTGAAAAAAAATTCAAATTCAATTATTTGAATTAGTTTATAGACAAAATTTAGTTATATTTTTAATAAAAAATCATATATATATTAATTTAAATTAATATCTATTATAACTTAATTAAATTTCATGTAAAATTTATTAATATACATAAATTGACTATTACAATTAAAAAAAAGAAAAAGAATATTAATTTTGAGTAAAAAAAGGTGAATAGATTCAAAGGATAGCTTTATTTGCATTAACCGCCTCGAGAATCATGTTGCTAACTCTTATTTTAACCGATAAGATTTAAATTTAAGTACCTGAATTTTAAAAATTATTTCAAGCCCTCCTATTAAGATTTTAATATATTTGTGGATAAAGATGCACATTAAAACATCGTTTGGTTTATTGTAAATCTGTAAAAATTTTTAAAAATATCTAAAAGTTATTTATTTTTATCTAACTACGCAAATTATAAACTCACAATTTTTTTACTTTATCTCATTTTTTATCACTCTAAATACACCTTAAAGAATAATACACTAGGAAACTAATATATTAACCTCCCTTTCATAAAAGAGTGAGCACTGTTGTTTGAGACAAATGGAAGAGCGAGCCTTTTTTAATGAGACGAATAGAGTATATACATATATATATAATATTATCAAATTTTGATTTTATTTTTATTTTTGGTAGTCTTCAGATATATTATAAAAATTATAAAAAAATGTTTAAAATAGGAGAGCGGCGTACGCCTTTTTTTTGGGATTATTTATTTTTAACTATTTTTTGTAATTTTTTATTTATATAAATAACGAGATCAAACTATGGTAAAAAAAAAAATGTCATAAAAAAATCTAAAAGAAAAATCAGCTTGCTCTCGTCCACCAAACAAAGTGGATGATTAAATGAAGTAATAGTTATTTTTTAACAGAGAGAATAGGATAGAAAATAATTTATTTTATAAGGCTATTTTTAAAATGTGAAAAGCTTTATCAAAAATTAATTTTAAAAATGAAATCATTTCTGGGCTCACATTGTATAGTGGGATAGCCGTGTTGAAATTAAAAAAAAAATTAAAAAAAAAAGACAAGAAATAATAAAAAAATAAAAAATAAGAAATTTCTGATACCATATTAAAATAAAACGTTAAATAATTCTTTGTATATATTGTGTTGATGAAAAATAGTGCAGAATAAAATTATGGCTGTATTAGTGGAAGTTGAATAGAATCGAAAACCATAAGTTCTAATATCATGTTGAAATAAAAAGAAAAGACAAGAAATAATAGTTGGAGAGAGAAAGTATAAGATTTACATCTTATTATATATATTATAAAAGTAAAGAAAATATCTTTAAATAGGATTAGAGGTATATATAATAATTATTTATATACTTAAATAAAACTAACTACTTATTAAATACAAAAATATAGAATATATACTTACCAAAAAAAAAATACAGAAACCTATATTATATATAATGATAATCTAATAGGGAATATTCTAACAAGATGGACAGATAACACACTTCCCTTCCCTGGTTTCTCTACTCAATCATGGCAGTGAATTTGGCAGGCCATGTTTTTTGGGCCGGCAGTTTGATAACCGAGTTGGCCCAAACAAGGCCATTTTTCTTGCAATCCCCAACGGGCCTATTAACGGCCTGGACCTACAGGACTACCCCAACTTATAAAGAAAAATATTGGGGTTTTGGAGGCCGGTCACTATTTATGCACTTATAAGGATTTAAGTCATACCCAAAAAATTTATTTGTAAATAAGTCACACTTGCAACAAAAAGACAAAAAAGGACATCACGCGTTTTTCACCACATTTCAAAACTGCCAGTTTTATCCGAAAATAGTGTACACTTTACTCATAACTTCCGTGACTTTCCATCTTCTTTACAAAGCAAGAAAATTCGATTTTGGAAATAAAATCAAAACTGTTTGGGAAAAACTTAATTTCACGACTTTCCATTCTTTAAAGTAAGAAAAATTGATTTTTGAAAACAAAATCAAAACTGTTTGGAAAAACCTAATTCCGCGACTTTCCATCTTCTTTACAAAGCAAGCAAAACTGATTTTTGAAAAAAATCAAAACTATTTGGGAAAAACCTAAATCGATCATCATTCCTAAGTATATTATTTTTTTTTTATTTTGAAACAGTATCGGTACTGTTTGAAGATATCTCAAAATACTAATCAACTCCATGGATTTCTCTTGCCCAAAACTTACCATCTGCTTATAATTCATGGTGCTATTTAAAAACAGTACCGGTACTGTTTTGAAGACAGTACCGGTACTCTTTGAATCGGTACTGTTTTCATATTGCCTAAAAAATATCAATCGATACATAATACAAACCAACGATACGAGCCAACATCATCATATTTTTGAACAGTACCGGTACTGTTTGAAGATAACTCAAAACGTCAATCGACCCCATGGATTTCTCTTGCCCTTAAAACTCATCATCTGCTTATAATTCATTGTGCTATTTTGAAAACAATACCGGTACTGTTTTGAAAACAGTACCGATATTGTTTTGGATCGGTACTGTTTTCATATTGCCTAAAAAACATCAATCGATACATAACAAAAACCAACGATACGAGCCAACATTATCATATTTTTTGAAACAGTACTTTTGAAGATAGCTTAAAAAGCCAAACGGCCCCATGGATTTCTCTTACCCTTAAAACTCGTCATCCGCTTATAATTTATGGTGCTGTTTTGAAAACAGTACCGATAAAACAGTACCGGTACTGTGTTGAAAACAGTACCGATAAAACAGTACCGGTACTGTTTTGGACCGGTACTGTTTTCATATTACGTAAAAAACATCAATCGATATAAACACAAACCAATCATACGAGCCAACATTATCATATTTTTTGAAACAATACCGGTACTGTTTTGAAGATAGCTCAAACGTTAATCGGCCCAATAGATTCTCTTGCCCTTAAAACTTGTTATCAGCTTATAATTCATGGTGCTGTTTTGAAAACAGTACCGATAAAATAGTACCGGTACTGTGTTGAAAACAGTACCGATAAAATGGTATCGGTACTGTTTTGGACCGGTACTGTTTTCATACTGCTTAAAAAACATCAATCGATATATAACATAAACTAACCATACGAGCCAATATCATCATATTTTTTGAAACAGTACCGGTACTGTTTTGAAAATAGCTCAAAACGCCAATCGGCAAAATCAATCCATGAAGAAGATAGGCCAAATAAGTTCTATTTTCGTAATATCTTCACGACTAAAACTGTAAATAATGAAACTGAAAATAAGGAAAGAAAAAAATGGAAGAAGCGTGATTCTTGGTAAACATATCTTCACGTGATTCCCGGAATTCCTGGAAATAACTTGTGTAACTTTGTTATAGAAATAAAGGATATTATCGGTATATTAGAAACTATATTTAAAACAAACTCGTAGGACCCACTCAAAAGTGTGACTTAAATACAAAACTTTTCACATTAATGTGACTTAAAAGCAATACTTTTTTTGGGTGTGACTTATAGTTTTAAAAGATTAAAAGTATGACTTGGATACAATTTTCCCAAAAATATTTCCCTTTTTTTTTTTTAATGAGGTTTGAGGTCCCCGTTTCTTTGCATGCAAATGAGAACACCTATCTCTTCCCTGCTTCCCCGGGCGGGGGAGGGGGATAAGTAAATAAATTTTAATACACATAAAATTTTGAATTTTAAGTACTTATATTTTTACATTATTTGGGTCATTTTTATACGTCAGATTACGTGGGCAATGCCTAATATGACCTTGTTTGGAAGCACAATTCCGTCCAAAAATCAATCAAAAGTTATAAAGTTGATGTTTGGCAAAACACAACTTTTGTCATTTTTCTGTCTCTACTACAGTAATTTGTTCAACTCAAAAATTATTAAAATTTTTACCAAACACACAAAAATTATCAAAAGTTACTAAAAATTATTACTTATTTCACTAAACACACCAACATTTGCAATTAATAATTTTTAGCAAAAAAAAAATCAAAAATTACTCAAAGTTATGGCTCCGAACACCCTCAATATAAAAATAACGATAATAATAATAGTCAAATTCCTCATTTGAATACACTCTCTCTCTCTCTCTCTCTCTCTCCAACATTTCTATGCCCTTTCTGCCTCTAACTTATATCCTAACAAAGCTGTTGCTGCCACCAACCATTGTCAAAGCCATCGTCGTCGTTGAACTCCACCAAAGCCACCGCTATGGTTGAACTCCACCATGACAGAACATTATCTCAAAGTTCTTAGTCACTCATTTCATGGAAACAACTTCTACTTAAATCTGATTCGTCTTTTTTTCTTTTTTTGCTTTTCTTTTTCTTTTTCAAAAGGACATCCGATGCACCTGGACATAGGATCTACTACTTAGGGGCTTTAACAGTACCATTCAAGTTATGTGTTTGTATTTTTTAATTTTTTTTTTCACATACATGGCCTTTTTTTACAATAAGGATATGAATATTGAAGATCTGTTCTTTGCATAGAATTTTTTTTTTATTAAAAATGTGCTTTAATAGATTTTCTTTTCTTTGCATAGATTTGTTTTCATTGAAGATATGATTTCTCATTTTCTTGGTTTTTTTTTTTTTAAGTAACAAATAAAAAATCTCCAAATCTGAATCTATTTAAATTGAGTTTAAACTTGAGGCTAAGAATATCGAGCCAAACTCAAGAAAGATTTTAAATTTGAGTTGGATGCTTTATGTTTGAGTCAAGCTTGGCTAGATAAAAATTTGGCTCCGTTCGAATTCATCCAAAAACCTTAAGAAATCAATTTACCAAGCAAAGTTGAAAATAATATCAAAAGTACATATGCAAGTATCCTCTATGAAATTATTATGGGAGTTAGGAGATGTTTGGAATGAAAAAAATAAAGTGAGATAATTTGAAATAATTTATGAGTTCGTAATTCGTGCAGTGATATAAATGAATCACTTTTAGAGTTTTTCAAAGATTTTTAATATTTTTCAGTATTTTTTAATGCACCAAATATACTCTTAATATGTCTCCTAATTGTGTGTATATATATATATTATATATATATATATATAGAGTTATATATAATTGTCTAATTTTACTTTTTGTATATTAACTTTTTCAAAAATTTATCCTATAATTTTAGTTAAAAAACTTACCCAAAAAAGTTAAAAGAGTAAGAATATTTTATAAATGAATAAAAATTAAAAACACCAAGCAGTGCTTCTATTAACTTTTTGTATTACTATTAATAAATAACAAGCAATGCATCCATTAATTACTGTATTATTATTAATAAAGCTGTGATATTTATAAAAAAAATTGTTGATTATTGTTAATCATTTTATAACTAGTGCTAATTATTTGTTGTCTATTAAATTATACTAGATTTTTCAAAAACATTAGTGTAAATTTATTCCAAATTTAAGAATTGGACACAATTAGAATTTATACTAAATTAATAAATTCAAAAGTTATAACAAAATTTATCACCTCAAGAATTAGATTACTCATGCCAATAACTAGCTCAATGGCATGGTAGCAATAACTAGCAAGATTGCTTAAATACTTTGTTATATTTAAAATTTTTTAAAATTTAAAATCGTTATTTACAATATAAGTTTTTTTTTATGAAAAGAATAAATTCTATAACATTAATTTAAAACTATTAAATTTTAATTTAACGGTCTTAATGTCAAGCTATGGAGTGACATAACATTATTAATTAATCTCTAATTTTTTTTTTTCACAAACAAAAAAAAGGAGATTTTTAGTTTGTGTAATTATCATTTTGACAAAGGATTTTAATGGAAAAGGTTTTGCAGATGGGATTATGCAACGTGCGGAGCACCAGGCAGTGAGACACGTGGACCAAATTGGATGGTGATCCTTAGATTTTGACGGCCCGATGGTTTTGGTACCTAAGATATGGCGTACAAAAGTACAAACCGACACCCGTCGCTTCTGCCGCGGCGGTGTTGATCTTTTTTCTCATTTCGCAATCCAAAGGCCAAAAATCATGAAAATGATGGCCCGATTGGATGCGATTAAGAGGCGTTTGGTTGATTAAAAAAAATTAAAAATATAATAAAAATAAAAAAATGTGACATAAAAATAATATATGAATAAATTTAATTGAAAAAATAAAAATTAATTAAAATTGGTAAACTTAGGTAATTTTTAATGCCACCAGGACTTAAAATTTTAGGGGACACAATTCACGAGGGCTGTATAAATAGCAAAGGGGCATTGTCCATGGACGGCGAGCTCATGTTGATGTGATATTTATGGAGAGAGATGAAAAAATAATTAATTTGGATGAAGTACTAAGAAGAGATAAAAAATAATTAATTTGGAGTCAATTAACGAATGGACTTAAGTGTAAAGTTCAAATGTTATTAAGGGGTCTAGGTGTAAGGTTCAAATGTTCAGGGGGTCCAGGTGTAATTAGCCTAATGTACAGGAAGTCTAAGTGTAATTTACCCGGATATATATGAAGAATTATGACTGGATAAAAAAAAATTGCTCTCAATTCATTTGGTATATCAAATGTAATTTGTTGATCTTATAATTTGTTTTAGGGGGAGCATATATGTCTAATTAGTTATAATTTCACACGTGTACAAGCATTTTCTTTCGATTTAATGGCTTAATTCATCTTATGATGTAGATTTAGAGATTTATTTAAAAGATGAATTTTTGTTCATTTAAATTTATACTGATTAGAGAATTGATTTACATATTCAGACATAGGTGAAGTAATTTCTTTAATCTATTACGTGAACTCACCTATCTATTTTTTTTACATCTTTTTTAAATTAATTTTTTGTGCACAAAATTGGCCCTATAAAATTTCTACAAAGACTCACAAGGAAGGCTTTGAGTATTTTTTTTTTGATTTATTTTCTTTTTCCTTTATTATTTTGAGAATTTGTTAATTCATATCAAAATGAGGGATAAAAAATTTCAAATTCTGTGATTTTATTTTATAGATATTTTGTGGTCCTATAAATTTGGAACATGAACTTGGAATTTGATGTTGTTTTAAAATTTCTGCTAAAATACCCTGATGTTTGTTCAAGTATTGTAGATTTATTTTGAAATTTAATTTAAATTTTGATATGAATTGCCAAGAAAAGATTGTAAGAATATAACAGCAAATCCATACAAAATCTTAAATTAAATATGACAGATTTGTATGTTTCCTAATTTGAAGAAAAAAGTAATTATTTCAAGTTCAAAATACCTGTAAGTTTGCAAAAAAGAGCAATATTGCAATCTAAGTCCAAATAAGAGTGAAGAAGACTACATAGATCAAGACACGTGTAAAATTCCAATGTACATTACAAGAAGTGCACGACTGCGCCACGTTGGTGCTGGGAGCTCGCAGGGTGCGTGAAGATTCACCTATGTTGATTTTTGACTTCATAACATATTCCAATAAACCTTGCATTGTAGCCGATAAGAGCGCGATAGTTCAAGTGAATTATTTTATGAAAAATTTTTCCACTTAGGAAATCTATTTATATGTTATGTCCTAATTAAAATAGAATTTTATAAGTCTATATATACACCCAAGCTTAATGTAGAATATAAAATTGAAGAGCATATTACAAAGTCTTGTGAAAGAGAATTTTTTTCTTGTGAGTTATAAGTCTTTCTCTTATTTTTCTTTATAATCTTTCTTTACTTTTGTGTAATGCAAAACCTACTTATAAAGTTACTCAAGTGATTCGAGCAAGATTAGCGAAAAAATTTGTGCAAATTATTCATTGAATATTCAAATAGTGTCTTGTAACCCGTTGATAGTGAGATTTATAATACAAATTTTTCCCTGTGAAAGAGATTTCTCATTATTCGTTAGTATCATATTTATCTTATGTGTGATTGCTTGATTCAAAGAATTTTCAATTTTATTCTTTTTTTTATTCAATAAAAAAATAAATAAGTGACTTTTTTTTACTTAATTGTGAATTCTTACCATTGGTATGAAAGTAAAATTATGTGAAAATATCAATTTATCTTTTTTTTTTTTCAAATCCTTATTAAATATACTCTTAAATTATAACAAGACACTTTAGACACGCCTTAATTGTTATAATTGAAAGGTTGTCCTAAAATGCGATTTAGGCCTTATTTGTTTCAATGTAAAATATTTTCTTCAAAAATATTTTTTTTCATTTTTACTTGTTTGGCAATACATCTCTACGTCCTCAAATGTTCACAAACGACTTTCTCTTCTCAAATGTTCACAAATAACTTTCTTTTCTCAAAATCGTTTATTTTTGAAGTAAAAAAGGGCACCACATCTCTTTTTCAACATCTCCTTTATATATATATAAATATATGTTATAAGAAAAGTTTTAGAACTATGTTTCAAACCAAACACTAAAAGACATAAATCAAAATAAAATTTTTTACAAAACTTTTACACAAAAACTATTCTTCAATGTAAAATATTTCACATCACAACAAACAGTCTTAATATATATATATATATATAAACTCAAAGATGCAAAGTGCAGTCTATCTTGAAAATTTTACAAGACCCCATGTGGAACTTTTAGATTTTCCATCATCAGTACGATAAAACAAGCAGGAATAGTTTTCTGGTCTTAGAATTTCTGTTATATTTATGAGCAACAAACTATAAATTTGAAAACACGTAAACTTCCCTAATTTACATTTATGTTTTCAGACATAAACAATGTGAGAATGTGAACAATCTTCTGGGAAGTCGTTATTGTAATATACCAACAACTCTGTTATAATTTGTATTATGACGTGGATTACAGCCCACAAAATTGCAAAATATACAAGTAATGGTTGAGTAGTTTTGTGCTTCGGAGATGCCAGCCAGGAAAGTCTATGCATTTGTGTTGCACATAAAAGGTGCGCATTGACTGCAAAATTATTTTTAACACAAATATAATATATTATATATATAATATATATATTTAAATGTAACTAAAACTGACAGCATAGTGGTAGGTTGTGAGAAAATCCTATTCAGCTAATAATCAATCTCTAAATTTTGGGAAGAGGTCCTAGCAAACAGCATTTCAATGAACACGCATCTCCTTACTTAAGACAGATAATGCACCAAATTGACAAAGAGAAATATTAACTTCAGAGTGCTATCGATAGAGTCGGGGGCTTATGGAACATGCAATGTTGTCAGTTCGGTGACAACGTAGTTCGAGACACTTCAAAGCATTGGATTTCAAACTCATTTGGAACTCTAAAAAATTTCATCAATATCTACAAATCTGTTATAATTTAAAATTTATGAAATTATTTTTTTAAATTTACACTAACTTTTACAACTCCGAAACTCTCATAATCCAACATCCCCCTTCTACTGATAATTGGAGAACCCATGCCCCGCCCACAATATCTACGCGCCGTCCACTGAATCTTCCAAGAATGGTATCCGACTGTTCGGTGTCAGAATATGGTAGATTCTACAGAGTTTGAAATTTTCTAAGAATTTCCCTTTCGAACTCCTAGCCAAACTTTAGTCCAGTGATGCAAACATGATATTTCAACAACTTGACGGAAGAACTTCGCACAGCCCCAAGAAAGGCTGCTCAATGGTGATTCTCAATCCTGTTCGTTCATTCTATTATCCCCGGATGGAGTGCCATATCTTCTCTAATTGATATGCCACGTATGCATTATCAACTTAGAAAGCTGTTCTATTTGGCATCAAAATTCCCCCTCTATAAAAATATCTATGGGCAAGCACGTAAAACCACTTCTCAAACCAATGTCTGATACTAATTCACAAGAATGGAATGTTCCCCAGCTTATTCCCAACCAAGTATAATGCAGTAAGAGACATTCTCCTTGAAACTAAACCACAAATTAACTCTATTATACAAATTACTATTTTAAACGATAACCTAATATATAAGACTCTTGCACTGCAAGGTCTGAGAAGAATCAAATGTGGGCAATTCTCGCTCTACAAGCAAAGAGGATGATTCTAGGGTTCAAACCTTGATTGCTAGATCACAATTATACAACCTTACATATTACCACTATTTGTTTAGAAAATCCCTCTAAAAGAAGATGGTATGGTTTTGCAGGAAACCATAGGGCCACATATGTGTAGCCGACTACTTTGCCCTTTCTGTAATGTCATAGATTTCCCTGGTTGAAACAGATAAGAGGAAACTTACTTGGAAAGAGAGGGGGGAGAGGGGGGAGAGGGCGGAGAGAGAGCGAGAGAGAGTACACAAGGAAAGGCTTAATAACTTATTAAATAATCAAGGTTAGAACTTTCCAACCAACCCATAAACAAAGTAATGGCCTTGGACCACAAAGAGCCCAAAGCTATCCAACTTGGTAAAAGGACCACCATTACAAGAAAGCACCTAAGAGAGGGAGAGAGATGAATCCAAAGATTTTACTTTCTACATGAGATAGATTGGATGAAAAGGATTCAGCAAATCGACCAATAGGAAGGGGTGAAGCTTTAAAGCTTCACAGCCTTTTTTTTTTTTTTGTACACATTCCTAGAAAGTGTAGATGTAATTTTCCACCAATGATCACCAGCAGCCCCATTAACTTGGGCAGTATCATCTTGACACGACTTGTGCATCTTGATTACAGTGGTCAATTCACTTCCAACTTTTTTCATTTTTCTGTAGGAACAACAGTAAGAATGGCAATTACCAAAAAAAAAAAAAAAGTAAGAATGGAAGTTCTCAGGTATTAATACTCAATTGTTTTCTTCTCCTCTAAGAACACAGTTTTTGCAGTCCAAGAAACACAAAACAGCAATCCCTATTGGCAACAGGACAAGTTCCTAAAACAGTAACATAATCAGGAATTACAAAAAGAAACGGTAAAGGATTTCCTTGTTTCATGTGGCTCTTCTAAGCGCCATGTCATCTTCTGTAGCTCCTAATTTTAAAAATTTCACTTTTTAAGTTCTTGAAGGAAATGGACAAAATGAGTCTACTTGAAACATTTTATCTAGTCTAGGCCCATAGGTTGGGGCTACCCCTGCCCACTTGCAGCTCAAAGCCCCATGGCATCAACCGCCAGCCATCTAAAATCTGATACTCCTAGATATTTCAATAGCAGTGTAAAGAATCCAAACGTATCTAGGTTCCCCACGAAATTGTCCTTTCCTCCACTGCAATACTCCTCAAATGAACATCTTTTGAAATATGAATATAGTTGTCCTTACAGCATGATAGAAAGCTAAACAGGACCGTATGATGTTGCTAAACAAGTGACTTAGTAAGACAACAGGGTTTCAGATAGCATGTGTTATGAGATACAATTGTTATACCAGTTCACAGAACAATTAGCACAGTTATTTGTTTATGAAAAAGGGACAATCTAGGGCTCGTTTGGCATAAAAAAATTTCCAAAAAATTCTATAAATCTCTAACAACCCCTCTACATCTAATTTTCCCGCCATCACTAATTTCAAAAAATTTTAATATTTCGCTAAAAAAATAAAAAAATTTAAAAATAGGTTAACCGAATGTGTAAATTTTTTATACAATCATATCTTTCGTGTCGAATACTTTCAAATGAGTACCATTGTCGCCATTTTTTTTGAATTTTTTTGAATTCGTGGGAACGAATTTAGAAAACCATTCCCACAGTTTATGATTTCTAAAAAAAAAACAACGCCGAAATTAACCCAAAATCACATTTTATCTCAATTTATCTTTTTTTTTTTTTTTACTTCAAACGAGCCCCTAGTGAGGAGGGAAAGCTTATATTGCTATCTAGTGAATAGTAGACAATCACTTAATTGGAATAAAAAAAAACTAAGAAAAAGAAAGAATAGCAGATAATCTAGTGATTGCTATCTTCGTAAAGTAATATGTAAAGACTCCTTCCATTAAATAGGCTAATCATTGGTGATCAATTGGCGGCCTGCATATGGTACTTTCATATGCTACAGAAATGCATCATCTTAAATAAAAGAGGAGAGGAAGCTTCAAAAAAAAAAGAGATAAATAAAAGAGGAGAGGAGGAGAGATGGTTTTTCCTAGACAAATTTATGTTGCGAGGAATAGAAAAGAGAACAAGGCTTTGTCTAAAAGATACAAAAAACTATTATCTTCAGTGTGATTTCTGAAATGAGGCCTTATGTTTGAGATTCTAAAGTAAACACCAAAGGGAGAGAATGGTAAAATTACCCTAGTGGACCAACTTGACCTGTGCATCCAAGTATGTTCGAGATTCTAAGGCAAACGCCAAAAGGGGAGGATAAAGAATAGTAAAATCTCCTTAGTGGACCAACTATTGTGCGTCCGGGCCAAAAAAGATTCTACTATTTCATTTATTTCAGTTGCCCATTTCTAAACTGATGTCAGCAGTATATTTGTAGATCTTCATCAGAAACGAGTGAAAGGCAAACAGATGTATGGGCCAATCGAAGCTCGGATCATATGCTCACCCAAGCGAATAAAATCAAGTCACTTTTCTTTCAACTTGAAATTGACCAGAAGTAGCAAATCAAAAGCCATGGTTTCTACCCTACGATCGTTCAAATTAAGTAACAATTTAGACTTCAATCATAGAACAATTCGGAAAATTAACGAACAAAAGCCATTGACCAGTGCTTCAGGTTCCAGCATACCATACCCTAGTAACAGCTAACGTGAAAGAAAACTAATCATCAGCAATTCTCATTGTGACATAGTGCTACCGTATGTTGTTTTCTTGATATGTGCTTTGAATGTTTGGCACAAGAAAGAACTAAATCCTCTCTGCTATGATCAAAAGTAATCTTACTGCAATTTATCTAATACCCTCCCCCCCCCCCTTTTTTTGGCATTTACTTCTGCCATGCCAGAAAAAACCAAAACCATGGCTTCCATAAACACAAGGAAGTATGTTCGTGGGACCATTATGTGTCCCGTAGATTGCTTATGAATTATGAACATGTAAAATGCAGTTTTCTTACTTTTTGTATTGATTTTGTGTTTCATTGACTTACAAAATCAACATAACCTGTTAAAACTGAGGTCAAGAGCTAAAGACCTGGTTTGTGTTCTAATCAATGGCAAGTGATAAGGTTTTCTTTCAACTTTAATTATATCAGATCTCATTCATATTCAAAAGAAAATATAATTTCCAAATGTATAATGGATGCTGAAACTGTTTTGCTGATAGCAGACTACAAAAGCATTCCTCGATGATGAATGAACAGGCGATCTTTTGTGCCCGATTGACCACAGAACACTCAAAAGAGAAACTAAGTGACCCAGCTAGGACTCCCAAACATGAAAAAAATGAAATATAAGATTCAGGATGGGACCTGGCTGGCAAATAGTAGGCAACTCTTGTTGACATTTCCTTGGAAAAAACGTAACATAATCATTGTACTGACTCAGCTGGCCAGCTAGAAAATTTGTAATGTTGTTCAGGACAAAGTACGGATGCAAGGTCACGTCTAGGCTCTAATGACTACAGAACAAAATTTAACTACACCACTCTTGGACAAGCAAGACTGGGTTGTGGCACCCCTCATGAAAGTATTTCTATCGCCAGTAGATTCAGGCGCACCTAATTCTCAGGGAAGGAAAGAGTCTTTAGAAAAAAGCATGGAGGGTAGTCTGAAAGAAATTCTATTAGATAATGAGATCTGTATATGGATTTTATTCCCTGCGGTAGGATGCCTACCCTCTAGGGCTCTAAGCAACTGAAAATTCCTAACATCCAGGAGTGAAGTATTCTCAATAAACCAAACCACTGAACAAATCTTGACAAGTTGACATACCATAGAAGGAATACCACAGCTTAACAAAATACATGTCCTGTTTAATTATTCATAGTTTCTGCCGTGATTGGAACTTCTAGTGGGTTTTTCTACTATAAAAACCACAAGCTTATATCTTGAGGGAGAAAAAAAAATTAACCGTAATTCATCTAAATGGAATAAAAAAAGGGACTTAAATTTTAAGATGAGATTTAAAAGTTCTTGCAGATACTGATTCTTCTACTTTCTTGTTTTTCTTTGTTCTGTTTCGTTTTGTGGTTCTTAAGGGGACAAATCACTAAAATTCTGCATTTTTTGCAAGTTTTCAACGCCAACTAGCAAAGGCCCCACATTACCCCCGCTACTCCTTGAGCTTATAAAGAGCGGGCATTGCCACTTCTTTACACATATCAACCCTTGACTAGAGCCTTCACTGTCAACTCTCCTCGTCCTTCTCGCTGTTCTTTGCCTTTCAGCTTTTCCAATCCATTTCCTTACATCTTCATCTTAAATTTTCATTAATTCTTCAAGGCCATTCTGCATCTTGATTCTTATAATCACTACATAGTGTTCTTTCATCCTATTTTAATTCTCTAAACTTGCATTAACATCTCAACCAAACATATGGCATCAATGTCCTCCCATGGCCCTGGCTCTTGGACTGCTCAGCAGAACAAAGCCTTCGAAAAAGCTCTAGCTGTGTACGACAAAGACACACCTGACCGTTGGTACAATATTGCTAGGGCTGTCGGTGGGAAAACTGCAGAAGAAGTGAAGAGACATTATGAGATCCTTGTCGAGGATGTCAAACATATTGAGAACGGCCAAGTTCCCTTTCCAAACTACAGGACCACTGGAGGGAGCAGCTACGGAAGCAAGTGAAGAGGATCAAAGGTAGCTTGCTAAAACTAAAAGTCTCTTACCTAGTAGCCCCTTCACTTTTTTTGAAGTGCTACTCTCTCTCTCTCTCTCCCCCCCTCCCTCCCTCCCTCCCTCCATAAATTCGTAACTAGTTAACGTGGACTTACATTTTCAAACTTGTGTACTCCCTTCTAGCTCTCATGAACCCATCTCCTCTCCTTCCAGGAAGCTCCGTACTCATACCAAATCAATAAAGCCTTTTTACAGACTTTTGAGGCTTCACAAATCCTTTTATTTTTTTTTTTTCTTTTTGAAAGGCGAGGATTCATAAATCCTGTATTACCTTTTTGCTCTGTCCCTACCCTTCCTCCAACATTGGCATTGAAACAATTTTGCACATTGATAATGATCACACAGTGGTCCAACAAATTAGGTGTGCTTAGAAAATTAAAGCTTCTGGTCTTCCGATTCATGCACCCGCCGGCAAAGTTTGTATTGCACTTTTCACGTGGCTTTGAAAATTATGATACCATTACCGTGAATTCAAGTTAATGTTTGCCTTTGCTTCTTTCTTATTTTCCTTTCTATCCATATGCTAAGCATCTTGATGTCGTATTTAAATACAACACCAGAATCATTTCATGATTTCGTCATAGCTGATGACAATTCGTCAAAATATGCAGGATGCAAAATCTAAAGCTTTGGCGAGAGTTACAACCTCGAAGCGTTGATAATAAAGAAGCATTTCTATTCTATATGCAAAGTAGTAATTAAAGAATCACAGTAGATGATTCTAACTTCGATTAATGTATTGTTCGAGACCAAGTAGTCATCTATTTAGCTTACGAACTGTCTATTTGTATTCCAGGAACGAGAGAACGAGAATCCGGCTTTTTCTCTGCGGTTCCTATTAATATGTTCAGCAGTGACTCCGATTAAATTAAGATATGAAATATATATATTTATAAATGTGTGTGTAACTCTATATGCGTTCAATTTACAGAATTCAAATTCCTATTTCTGAAGATTTGCAGATGAAATTGAAACTGAAAGCAAAGAAGAAATTGCAGTCTAGGGATAAACAAATAATCAAAGTGAAACAAAGATTGATTTAGGGTTCATAAAGAGTTCTGACCTTGAAAATCAGTGTTCAACTCTCCTGAATCATGACAAGAACACGAATGGTGAGATCAAGAGTACAACAGTGTTTCGAGAGAGGGGGAGGGGGAGGGGGAGGGAGAGAGAGCAAATTAAAAAAGGCGGGAATTTTTGTTTATTTGAAACGAACTATCTAAGTAATAATGAGTGTGTTTGGAGTTGTATAAAAGTATATAAAATAAAATAAAATTGTAAAAATAAATATCTTCATTATTTGTGTAGTGAGTGAGTGAAAAATTTAAATTTTATTATCTCGTAATTCGTATTTGTAGAGATTTGTAAAATTTTATTTTATTTTGTTTAGCTCTAAACGGAATCAATATTTTACAAATAATTTAGTCCATTCGAAGCGCTAAAAAAGTTAAAAAATATTAAAAGTTATTTACTATTTATTTTAACGCATGAATTACGAACTTACAATTTTATCAAATTTTATCATTTTTTATCACTCTAAGCATAGTCTCTTATGGTAATAAAGAAGCGACACATGTACTGTAAAGTTAAGATAATTACTTATTTTTAGGAAAATTTTCATATTTTTCATAAATAAAGTGTTAAATCAAAATCAAGTATAATTGACAATATCATCTGTATTAATTGTTGATATTCTGGAGAATATACATGAGAATTTTTTCACGTCAAAAAATTAATGTGACATTTGATTTGTATTTCTATTTTTGTTTTTTATTTATTTTATTTTATAAGTTTTATGTTTTGAAAATTTCAAAACACGAAAAACAGAAAATACATTTAATTTGATATTTTCTGCTTTCCTTATTTTGGGTTAAAAACACTCGATGATTTTTTGTTATTTTTCATTTCATGTCATTTTTTTTTCTAAAATAATTTTAAGCTATTTTTCTTATTTTCGAAAAACAAAATAAAAAATAAAATCAAAATAAGTATAGTAAATGACACTTAAATGATTAGTATGCGGTTAATATAGCATGTCATGAGCCTGAGACTAGTGAGCATAATCTTTTTGAATCAGAAGATCGACTACCACCTCTACCATTAGTTGTCACCCACTTCTGACTACACCACTTTCGTTGGTACCGCATCACCCTACTTTTTCAATTTTTTTATTTTCTCTTTTTTTGGGTATGCAAAAGTAAATTAAAAATAAAAAAAGTAGACATAAAAACTAAAAATTGGTAACTTTGTCCAATGAACCTTAAGTACTAAGTTTTCTAATATTAATAAAAAAAAAAATCAATAAGAAAATTCATTGCCAAACGATGCCTCCGTTAGCTAGTTTCCGAAATCAGTGACTGATGCCACCCTTTTGTATTTTTTCATAAACATCTATCTGTAACACTAAAATAAAATATTTTCTCTCGTCTCTTATCCGTCACTCCAATTTTAGGTAGTGTATCTGTTTCATTTTTATTCTACTTTTTTTTTAATAAAATTTTAAATTATTTTTTAATTTTTTCCTTCCCTCTTCTTCTTTTTCTTTTCTCTTTTCTCAATTATAAAACTTTTATTTTTTTATCTCACATCGACAAAAGACAACAATTTTAGATGTTCTTTTGTCTATAAAAATACTGGAGTTGTGCCACGTAATTTTAATAAACGTAATCAAACTCATAAATTCTAAAAGACACAACTTTCTTAGATTTCGAAAAAAAACCCACTTGTACGACGTATATACGTGTTTTATATATTACTAACTTTTTTTTTTCTGCTTAGGTTATGGATGCTTTTTTTTTTTTTTAGTCTCTAACTAATTGTTGCAACAAGCATATATAAAATATATATATATATATATGTGTGTGTGTGTGCGCGCGCGCGCGTTGTGTGGGCAGATTATGTATTTATAATTTGTTCAGTCCATTTCCAAGTAAAGGGGAAGACAGGAAACTAGAAATTTGGATCTGATGTTAGCTTGCTCTTTATGGATTTTCACTGATCTAGATTTTAGCTTTTTAAAGGACTACTTATACATGTAATTTTTTTTATATTTAATTATGTTTTTTCATATACTTTTCGCGTTTTGGCTCTGTAATTAGCCACGGCGCGTTTGGTTTAACAAACTCAATCCCTAAATAATACAATAGAAACCATCAATCCTCGAATTTCTGGATCGGGATAAGATTAAACATTAAGCGCGGTACGTTGTTAGGTGCAATTAGTTCAACAACCCCTCACGAGAGCGAGATGTCACATGCTTTGGGCACTTATTTCCACCTCGAAAATTTCACTTTCCCAGCTAGCTAGCTCGCTTAGTTATTTGCTAAAACCTATGTATTGCACTTAATCACGTTTCTATGTATATATATAATACTTATAACAACCCGTGAAAACGGGTATTTAAACAAAATTAAGATTAAGTTTCTTATATAATTAAAACTTTGAACAAAAATTTAAATCGAAAAAGTTATGGTACTTTGTGAGTTTTATTTTTTATTTTTAAATTTTAAACTCTAACACTTATTACATATGTTTTAGTCTCTTTTCTCTCTAATTAATTTCTGATGAGTACCGTGTAAGAAAATATAAATTATGATATTTTAATTTGAAAGATTCAACATTTTTCTAGAAATCATAATTGAGCAAAATTTAAGTTGACAGGTGTGATCTGCATATGATCTCCACCTTTATAATATGGTAAAATTTAAAATATCCAACCCGTTTTTTAAGATAGATGGTAGTAGAGTCCATTAAAATAAAAATTGAGCGATAAGTTAAAAATATAAAAATAATCTTAATTGTTGAATAAAAGAAAAAATGATTCTTAATCGTTATATCTTAGTTGTTGATACCCTTAATTGATTTAGAATAACGTTACATTATTAGAAAATTCTTTGAAAAAAAATTATTAGAAATATGTAAAAGAAAGTCAGAAAAAATTATTTGAGCGAGTATATTACTTAAAATAAAAATATTTATAAATATGCACTTAGGGGCCTTTAGAACGAACAAAAATGGTCAAAAGTTGAAAAAAAGGGGAATGTCAGTCACTTTTTGGTATTTAAAGACTAATCAAAAGTGAACAAAATAATCAATTGGAATGATGTAAAGCAGGCCATCCTAATGATTTTGGTCAAAAAGTAGTACATAAAGTTGACAAATGTTAAAAAAAGTGAGAAAAAGTGGGTACCTTTTGACAACTTTTTGTAAGCTTTTGTAAAAGTTCGTAAATTTTAAATTTTGAAAATAAATGCACGAAAAATAAAAATGACAAAAGTGGGTAAAAGTATGTAAATATTTGTAACTTTTTCTAATTTTTGATGATTTTTGATCTAACCCAACGGGGTCTTAATTAA
This sequence comes from Vitellaria paradoxa, assembly GCA_019916065.1. NCBI lineage: Eukaryota > Viridiplantae > Streptophyta > Magnoliopsida > Ericales > Sapotaceae > Vitellaria > Vitellaria paradoxa. The sequence goes on from CM034238.1 coordinate 45,037,957, forward strand.
ATAAAATTATTATGTTATGGTGGTTTTTTAAATTAAAAAACTATTATACAGATTTTTTAAAAATAAATGTATAGAAATGTTGCTGTTCAAATAGAAGGAGTATGCTATGCTAACGTGTATTGAATGATCTAAGTCTTAAAATCAGGCAATGACGAGCACATTGAGCTAATCATCCAATGAATTACTATAAACTAATGTTGGATGGTTATTGATATATTGAGTTTATTAATCCACCCGGCCCTGGGTGCAGAATTAAAGTAGAATTTTGGGCTATCCAAAGGTTCCAAACAGCCCGTTTTAGTTTGATCTGTTGGCTGTCAGTAGATGTTTAAAATTTGGAATGGACTCTCTGGTTGCCGTGATTTCTATGGACCAACCTATTAAAGAGATTTTACATTGGGCTACAGGTTGAGATCGCCACTGTTTAAGGGCCCGTTTGGAAAAAAAAAAAAGAATAAATTTTTAGCAATTTTTTTTTTGTGTGACGTTTGGCAACATCTCAAAAGTTACTTAAAATTTCTGAAAAATTTTCAAAAACTTTTTACCAAATAAAAAAAATTCTTAAAAATTTATCTAACTCTTCTCTAAACATTCAAAAGTTACTAAAATTCTTAAAAATTACTAAAACTTTTAAATTTTTACCAAAAATTCTTAAAAATTTCACTTTCAAACCGACCCCTAAATAGAATTGGTGTATCATCATTTGAAAATTTGAATTGGCGTGTGAATTATATCGTAATTTTTGCCATACCTCCTATTTGCTATCAACTTTTAAGTTTTTTATTTTAAAAAAAAGGTTAAATTAATTTGTTTGGTTATTTAATTGAAAAAGCACAAAAGCATAAAAATTAAAATAATAGTAATAGTAATTTTTTTAACTTTTCACAGATGTAGAAGGTTTAAGATTTTTCATTGACAAATCTACGATCCAAACTTGACTTTAGTTTCTATTATTATTATTTCTCTAATCCAAACACAACGTTGGTCCCCGCGATTATTTACGCTTGTGAGTACTACCAGGCTTCATTTCCTTTGCTGATGTATTCTTATTGGCCTAATGTGTGAATTTAGAGAAAAAAAAATAGATCTTTAGATTACATCATATAATCTTTTAAACAAATCATTGTCTTAGTTGAAAACATAAGAAGAAGACAGAACACACACTATCACGAATTGAGTTTTCAGCAACTTTCCACATGATCTTTTTGCTATGTCCGCTGAATTATTAGAAGCTATCCACGCATGTATCACATCAAGTTTTGTTTTAATTAATAGAACTAAATGGAAAAAAAATACTTAAAAAATAGTCTTAACTATATGAGTAAGAGAAATTAATTAGTTCGACTAATCAAGTTGAAGGGGAGCTCACCATCTTTGATTAAATGTGTTAAAGTTCAAATCGCCCTCCATATATAAGGTTTATACTACATAATATTAAGCCAAATGATTGCCAGGAATTTGCGCATATAATAAATGGGTGTCTTTGGAGTAAAAATTTTGTGATGGAAAAGCAAATGCAAGAAAAAGAAGGAAGAAAAAAAAAAGAAGAATAAAGATAAAATATATATATATATATATATATCTCCTTATTAAATAGACTGTGTGAAAATAATTTTGTAATCGAGAGGGACTCATTCCCTAAACTATTTAAGCTCAATTTTTAAATATTATTAGGGTTATCTTTTCATCTTAAGTAGTTTCGTTGACAAAGAAATTCATAAACAGAATTTTAGCGTTAGCGCAAACGAAGACATGTAGGAACAAACGTAGGTAGGTAACTCCATTTACTCTCAAATTTTTTTAAGAATAGGTATAATTTTCATCTTAATTTTATGCATTTGACCCTACTTTAAAATTAATTTTTGTCCCAATATATATAAGAATTTCGTACTTGGAAAAAAAAAAGAGGTCAAAATAGAAACACCAAAGTTAAAAACCTTTTCCTCAATCAAATCACACATAGGTCAAATTTTCGACCTCACTTATCAAAAATCCTAATTCCACCACTCAATTTTGGGTTTTCATAAGAAAAATTTTGAATTTTCGATTTTTTGCATTTCTTGGTTGTTTTAATTGCTTAAATCTCTCAATAATAGCAACGGGTTTTAGTTCAAATATGCATGGCCAGTTGTTCTCTCTCTCTCTTTTTTTTTTTTTTTGGTAATTGGCCAGTTGTTCTCTTTGCTTCAACTTCATGGATTGCAATTAGGTAAGGCGATTTTCTGTTCTAAATTATGTTCTTCAATTTTTTATTCTTAATTTGAACATGTAACCAAAATTTTGATCATCTATGCACCATCTTAGAATTTTTTGATATATGAAAGTATTGTTTGAAAGTTCTAATTTTTGTAACTTTTGGTATTTTTTAAGTAAAAGTTGCTAGTTACAATTTTTAGTGCATTTGGTGAAATAAATAGTAATTTTTAATAACTTTTGAGTGTTTGGTAAAATTTTTAACAATTTTTGATGATTTATAATAACTTTTGATAATTTTTAATAATTTTTGGTAACTCTGAGTTGAATAAGTTGCTGACAAAAGTTAGTGTTATGCCAAACTCTCAATGAGCAACTTTTGGTAGTTTTTTATTAATTTTTACCCCCAAGCGAGGCCCAAATAGCAAAAGTTAGTGTTTTACCGAATACGTAAGGAGTAATTTTTGATAATTTTTCGCTGAATTTTGCCGTCTTCAAATGGGCCCAAATGTATTCATTCACACCACACATTAATAATAGACATTCGCATTTTAATTTCTTAACATATTAAAGACTAGCAATAACACATGGTTATGATACTCTTAACAAAATTAGTATTAACTTTTTTATATAATTGAAATTTTGGATAAAAAGTTTAAATCGAAAAAATTATAATAATTTATGAGTTTTAATTATTTTTTTCTAAAACTTTAAATCATAACAGTTACTACATATTTTGATATCTCTTTCCCATTAATTTTTATGAGCACCATAAAAGAAAAAATATAAATTATGGTACTTTAATTTAAAAGGTTCAACTTACTAAATAACATGATTGAGTGGAATTTAAGTAGACGGTTTTGATTTGCATATGATATCTACCCTTAAAATATGATGAAATTTAAAATACTCAAATCGTTTTGTGAGATAAATAGTAATGGAATTTACTAAAATAAAAATTGAACGAGATGTTAAAAATTAAAAATGATCTCAATCGTTGAATGAAAAAAAAAAATCTTAGCCGTTAAATCTTAAAGTATCTCCAATTTTGTTAACTAAAATAGAGAGCCAACATAAAATAAAATATACCATTCTCTACTTTAAAGAGTTACCTTTTAGAATCGACTCGAACCATATTTTTATTTTGGCTAGTTATTCCAACTAATTCTAAATCTAACTGTTGAATTTATAGATAGAATCTTAAGATATCTCACTTCATAAATGACAAAGTTTTTTTTTTCTCATTTTTTCTTAAATTAAGTATCTTTTAAATAAATAAAATTTATATAAAAATAAAAAAATTAATTTAGATATTAAATTCTAAGAGATATTAAATAAGAAAATTAATAAAATTTATATATATATCTTAAATTCTATTAATTTACATGAAATAAAAAGACATCCTTTATTTCTCTAATTTGATGTGAAATAAATACAAATATTTAATTAAAATATTATTTTTATTACTTTAATATTGTAACGATAATCCAATATAAGATTTGTTGACAATTTTTAAATTTATTAAATTGAAGGTCTAATACTTTAAATATAATTTTTATTATAAAATATATTTTTTTCAAATATGTTTAAGTTGCATTTGTATTTATAGATTTTAAATAATGAATTTAAAAAAATTTAAAAATTTATTTTATGATAAAAATTTATATTTAATAATAAAATATTTAAATTGATTATTTTTTATTTTCATATAACTTATGTTTAAAATTAACCATTAAGGGGAGAAAAAAAAAAGAGAAGAAAACAAATTTTGTCATTGATGAGGTGAGAGTGAGATATCTTGAGGTTTTAACTTATCTTTTCAAGCGAAAAAGAGGATTGATATGCCAGCTGTAATTTCTGTTTGACATAGTGAGCATTCTTTCTCTCGCTACATTTGACGAAAGAAAAAAATTAATATTAGAATAAAGAGCCTAGTAGCTAGCCCGTTTGAGATAAATTTGAGAATAAAGCTCTCTAAAATAACTAAAGATTAAATTTTAACTAGTAGATTAGAGATACTTTTAGTTTGTGAGAAAAATATTTTAAAAAATGATCCTATATTATTACATTGATTAAATTTCGGTCCTCATTTTCATCTCTATTCCGTTTATTATTACGACTACAACCAAACACATTCCAAGTGAGTGACCGATGCCACTGAATAGCATTCATTATTTCATGATTTTTGAGGGCAAAGTTTCCATTCCATCGCACGACACATGACTTCATAAAGAAGTCCTACAAAAATTTGTCAAAATGCGGAGGAAGTTGCAATGAAACTTCCAAAAGTTGACCCACTTAAAAAGCATCGTTTTGGGCGTTTTGAAATTTCTTTTTTTTAATAATTTTTTAATGAAATATTTGAGCTAATGTGGAAATTTAATTTGATTAATACCAAATTAGCATTTATTTTGTTACTTAGGGGGTTGATTGGATGGTGCTAAAATTTCAGAGGGATAAGTTTTAGAGGGGGTGTAAGATAAGAGGGGATATTATTTTTAGAGGGTTGGCCCACATTGATGTGATGTTTATAAAGGAGGATAACTGTTGACTTGGTTTGAATGTTTTATAAATAAGAGGAGGTGAATGATTATAAAAGAGTCAAATGACTCTTTTGCCCTTGTGATGTCCCAAACTTGGTTACCCATTAAATTAAACTTGGTTATCCAAATTTAATTATATGTTTATGTTGATTATATAATGTGAAAACTAATTAGTACAAATTAATTTTAGGCAAATTAATTATAAATAAATTATGTTATTAATAAATTAAATTTTATAAAATATATAAATTAGTTTGTAGACAATAACATCTCAATTTATCCGAATCTTCCTTAGTCGCTTATTTTTTTCTCATTATTTAAAAAATATCAATATATGCGTAATTTTGTATAAATTTGCTAAAAAATAATATTATATATTTGTTAAAAAATAATATTATTATCTTAAAATCACATCACCTCCTATTTGGAAAAAATATTTTTTTTAATCATACGACCCCTATTTGAGAAAAAATTATATTTTTTTATTTTATTAATATAATTTTTTAATACATTTTTCCATTAGAAAAAAAAGAATTTATTTCTAATATAAAATACATTTTGTAGGTGAGAAGGGGGATGAGAAGGGACATAATGATCTAATTTAGTCCATATAAGGGGGGATAATTTTTGGAGAGCTCAAACCCTCTCCAAAAATAATACACCTTCTTCCAAGATTAAGAAGGAAGGATAATTTTTAGAGATGAGAAATTTTACTTCTCAAACCAAACAAAAAACATTACATCAAAACTTATAAAGGTGTATTATTTATGGAGACCATATTTCGTTGCATCCAATCGGCCCCTTAGAGTGAGATTTAGGGATGTAAATGGGTAGAGTACTTGCATTTATTTTGTTACTTAGGGTGAGATTTAGGGATGTAAATGGGTAGGGTACCTGTCTAATTAGCTAATTTTATTACTAAACCCGTTTATGATTTACCTACCATTACCGTCCCAAACCTGTTTATTTTTTAGTTAGAATCCCAAACTCGTCTCATCCCAAACGGTGAAACCCGTCCTAAACCTGTAAAACGTTTATGTTCGGTTGGTTAAAATTATCCGTTAAGTATCCATTAAATACCCTATTTGAGATAAAAAAAATAAAAAAAAATTAGTAAGTGACAAAGATATTAAATTTATTAAATTGAACAAATTTATTGGTTAAATGATCTCCAAGTTTTTTTAAAGGAAAATGAAATATACTATAAATAATAAAAATAAATAAACAAAATATATAGGGGCATACCGTTGGAATAGTATAATGGGAATCACATTTATAAAGGACTTCCAAACTTAGTACGAAAGTTGGAACAATCCATAACATGTGAAAATAGTACATAACAAATCATAAGTTAAACAAGTCCAAATGAATTATCCCAACAAAGACAAGAGTAGCTGCCAACAAAGCATAAATGACCTTGACTTAAGAAATTCAAAAATTTTTATGATAAAATTGTAATTGTAAATATACAAATATATATTTATTTTATTTTATTAAATGGGTACTTTACGGGTATCCTACGAAAATTCGGTATCTTATAAGTATAAACGGATATTAGGTATCAGGTATTGGGTATTCTACAAACAAATCCCAAACCCATTCCAAATCCGGACAGGTATTAAATTTCAACCCCAAACTCATCCCAATCTCATTAGGGTATTTCTCAATGGATTTTTACCATGTTCGGTCGAGTCGGGTACTTTTGTGTACTCATCCTATTGACATCCCTAGTGTGATTGGTGAAATGAAAAACGCTGAAAATTATGAAAATCTTTAAAAATTATTCAATTTTATTTCAATGCATGAATTATGAACTTACAAATTATCTCAAATTATCTCACTTTATTTCACCTTTTTGTCACTCTTATTTCACTTTTTGTCACTTCGAACGCCCACTTAGTTTGATAAACACTTAGTTTGATAAACAAAAAGAAGTCACTTTATTTTAATTATTTTTCATTCCTATAAAATTTTTTAAATTATTTTTAAGTTATTTTGAACAATTTTTTAAGTGTGTTATTCATATTTAAAAAAAATTAAAAACTATATTTATACGAGTGCAAAAAAAAAAATAGCTTCTGTTAAAAAAAATGCCTTATTTTACTGATAAGTGAATTTTAGTTTTCAATAGCTATAAATTAATAAAAAGTAATAAATGTAATAATTAGAAAAATTAGATTTTTTTTTATGTTTACAAAACTAAAGAGAAAATTTTTATTTATTTATTTCTTTTTTTTTCTCTTACCACAATTCCAATTTTATCCTCAATTCAACTGGGGGAGATTATTCTAACAACGAAATAATGAAAGTGCTTGAAGCGTGGGCTAAATTTAAAATATTATATGAAAAATTAATCAATAAATTAATATAGCCATCAAAAAATTGCCGTAAAGAGTCGAGGTGTGACCATCCATGCCTTTGTCACACTCCACCGTGAGACTAGAGAGGAATACGCAAATTCAATACTGCGATTATTATATATGGACATATATATATATATATATATACACTTTCTCAATTGGATCTATTCGAGCTTGTGTAATTTTTTATTTTTTTTAAAGTAAAATATTATTCAACTTGAATTTTTAAGGAGAAAAAGGTTATAGAAGAGTTAAATGGTAATGATAATTTGTAATAAAATTTTATTTTAGTGATTTTTTTAATTTATTGACTTACAATGCACTCCTTCTGTTCTTCATTTTGATAATATTTATAATTATAAATATAAAAAACCAAACATGTAATTTTAGAATTTAAAATTGATTTTTTTTAAGTCTCTTGTCAACAAAAGTAAAGAAAAAAAAAATTCAAAGGAAGCACCGTCACTTGATAAGTAGACGTTTTAATTGTTAGTTCAATAAAATCTAGTAAAAACTAAATTAAAATTTTAAAATTTATTAAAAATAATAAATTAGTCAAAAAAATCAATAAATTGCTATTTTTTGGGTTTCTTTGAATAAGTTTATCTACTCGTTTATTTATATTCATGCAAATATTTTACTAAGATAATTTTGAACTTCTATAAGAACTAAAATGGCGTAGCTGTAGTAAGATTTTTCTTTTCTTCTCCTTCTCCTTCTCCTTCTTTAATTTTCCCGTGGAAGTAGGCATGTAAATGGGTTTAATTTGTTCTTGACCCTATCCGTCATTGTGAAAATTAGATCGGATTATTTATGGTGAGATATATCCGATCCTGACCATAACCCATTAACTTTATATTTTGTTATTATATTTTTAAAATAAATTAATTATAATTTTAGCATAAAATAAAATAATTAATCGATTACTCTTAAAAACAAATAAATTCTACCAATAATTATTATAAATTCGTTTTCCAATAACTAATGGGGGAATTAATTGAGTTCTCTCCTTAAATCGTGAAAATACTTGTACCTGTTATCTATTGATTTAATGTAAATAAATAATTAAAAAGAAAACTAATAGAAATGAAACTAAATTATGATATTAGGGTTGAGTCGCGGGTGTCCTAAACCTTAATAAGGTACAGTGTTGGACCAAGATTAATTAGCTAGGTTCCGTTTGGCATCGGTAGCTATTAGCCAAATTAATGGCTACTTTAATAGTACTTAGTCAAATTTACTCTTACATTTTAAGATTCTTTTAAATTTTCAATGATAAAAATGTTAAATTAACAAAAACAAGTTAGTCACCTTAAAAAAAACACTTTTTTTCTTTCCCAAACATAATTTAACTAATGTTTTTAGTTAACTATTATTTAATTAAAAAAAAGCTAGTTAAATTTATTTCCAAACTAAACTTATAAGTCTACATCATAGAGGGGTCGTTCGGTTTGTTGAAAAACTCTAAAAAACTCTATAAATCTCTGTTAACTTTATATCATATTAACTTTTTCTCTCACTGCACGTATTACAAACTCTCCTCAAATTACAATTTATCTTATTTTTCTTACTCCAAACAAACTCAAAGTCAGAGGTGGGTTGAGTCGCGTCTACCCCAACGCTATTTCCATAGCTACGTGAAGTTGGTTTGGGTGAAGTTCAAACAAATGATCATAACATCGTACAGTGGCCATATGTATTGACGTAGAACATACAGAAGGAGAGTTTTTTAAATTTTGGGCGAGATTAAATATTAAAAGAGATAAAAAAAAGTAGCAATAAAATAAAGAAATTTTTATTTTAGTTTCTTAATTTCTTTTGAAATGATAAGTTCACCCAAATGACCTATTTACCTCTCGTGCTAGTATAATGTTAAATGGATGTTCAATTGGGTGTACTATTAACCCATGTAAATACGTTAATTGAGTAAAATATTACATTATTCATCCAATTATGTTTGTTATTGATTTTAATCTAATTCAAACTCATTTAGGCTATGTTTGGTTTACTGTAAATCTCTCAAAATCTTTGAAAATCTTTAAAAATTATTTATTTTTTATCTTATTAAACGAATTACAAACTCACAACTTATCTCATTTTATTTTACTTTTTTATTACTTGAAACAAATCCTTAATTTGAGTTTAATTAGGTGAGCTCGGTAGTAGGTGCCATTTCTAAGTACCCATAACCAGTCGTTCTCAGAGGAAGACAGAGAAACAAATTTGACAACCTTTTGGGCTCCTTCCGTTCAATTTAAGTAGGACATTACGTTCATACTCTTTTTCCTAAAGAAGGACAAAAGTTCAACAAAAGTAGTTTTCAATCATATTTTAGGCTTGGCATAGATCAGCGTTGGTTAAAAACAGTCACTTGCATGAGAAAAGTGCAAATCAAATTACATTATAGAATTAGCTTAGCTGATAAATTTTTGAAAGTCACTAGGTGTGCGATTGGTGTAACAACAAACTCTAACGAGGAAAATAAATTTTTAACAATCTCTATAAATTACTCGTATTCTCACCTTTATTAATTTTAAAAATTTCAATATTTTGCTTAAAAATCAAAAAATTCGGAAGAAAATTAACAGAATGCGTAAATTTTTTTTTGACAATCATATTCTTTAAGTCGAAAACTTTCAAATGAATATCATTGTTGCTATTGTATACAAATTTTATCCGTTCCTACAGTTTTTGACATTGTGCGTATATAAAGCAGAACATTGAGTGTTAATTTTTTAAATCCGTAAGAACGATTTTAGGGCAGTCATTCCCACGATTTACTATATTCATCTAACAAAAAACGTCAAAATTAATTCAAAATTACATTTTATCTTAATTTATTTATTATTTTTTTTTTACTATTCCATTGCACCCCAAAGTCGAGCTAAAAGTTAAAACTTACTCGACACTTAGCTCGAGGACTTCAGATATTAGTTTAGATTCACCCAAATTAACACCAGGTCTCAGGGAAGCGTAAGCTGGTTCTCTATGAATTTTATGAACTTAAATTACGAGGTAACACTCGTCTCTCTCAAATTTTGTTCCAGCTGTTGAAAGCAAGCTGCGTATGAATCGCATGTAGCCCGATGTTTTGTTTGAGTCGAAAAGAACTGAATTTGCATACGGAACGCATGCTATGGTTAAATATAATTCAACTCCACTGGAGCTCCCTTAAATCACCCTCTGCAAGTCTCTCAAACCGCCATTGGAGAGAGCAGAGAGACCCGCAGAGGAGGGAGACAGACGAGTTGCAGAGACAGTTTGAGTAGATTAACTAAGTGATTTTGTATTTGGTCGGCGTCACAGTTGTATCTACCTCCTCCAAACCCCCACCAACTCCTCTTCTGATTTCACTTCTTTCTCTCTCTCTCTCTCTCTCTCTCATCCTCTGTACCGTATATATACAGTTTCAAACACTATTTTATATCCATTTGCAAATAATCTACATTTATACCCAGTTGAATTTAATTATTTTATTCTAATTCCAAACAATCATGAGCACAGGATCGCCGTCGCCTCCGCCGCCGCCGCCGCGGAGTGTGCCGAACTTCCTATTGAGCGTGAAACTCAAGTACGTGAAACTGGGTTACCATTATCTGATGAGCAACTTGTTGACTCTCTGTCTACTCCCTTTGATGGTGATCACAATAGTCCAAGCTTCGCAGATGGAATACGACGACGTTCAACAGCTCGTCCATCATCTCCGATACAACCTCGTCAGCATCATCGTCTTCTCCATCGTTCTGTTAATCGGGTCGACCGTCTTCATCATGAACCGACCCAGACCCGTTTATCTGGTCGAGTTCGGCTGCTACCGTGCGCCGGACAGCTACAGGGCGCCGTTCCGCCTCTTCATGGAGCACTCTAGCAAGAACGGCAACTTCGACGACTCGTCCCTCGAGTTCCAGCGGAAGATCCTCGAGCGCTCCGGCCTTGGCGACGAGACCTGCGTCCCGGAGGCGATGCACTACATCCCGCCGCGCCCCTCCATGGCCAACGCCCGGAGGGAGGCGGAGACGGTGATGTTTGGCGCCATCGACAAGATCTTCGGGTCGACCCACGTCAAGCCCAAGGACATCGGAATCCTCGTCGTGAATTGCAGCCTTTTCAACCCGACTCCGTCTCTCTCCGCCATGATCATTAACAAGTATAAGCTCAGAGGCAATATCAGAAGCTTCAATTTGGGCGGAATGGGTTGTAGCGCCGGAGTCATCGCCATTGATCTGGCCAAGGACATGCTTCAAGCGCATCGAAACACTTACGCCCTGGTTGTCAGCACTGAGAACATTACTCTGAACTGGTACTGTGAGTGTTACCTTAGCTTTAATAGTTAGCGTTAGTGTGTGTGAATCCCACCAACAAGCTGAGTTTTAATTTGATTTATGAGTTGGGTTAGTAAAAAATAAAATAAAACAAAATAGAAAACAGAAAAAGCTGTGAAGGTATTCAGAATTTGTATAGCTAGAAGGTTAGCCGTTGGCGTCATTTAAAATTGCTCAAAAATTGATTTGGCATACTATTAAAGGTAGGGTGTGCATGGTTGGTTGAGGTTCATACTCAACCCTTAATGGGTCCGAACCGAATCGATTTTTTTTTTTTAATTTCTAAATTTTGAATCCAAAAATTAATTAATTTTATATTAAAATCAAGTCAAATCAACTCGAAAATTATAGAATGGATTTAGTTTTCTGTTCAAACAGTTGAATTATGTCGAGTTCATTTCAATTTAAACCAATTTTTATCTAAAATTTAAGATTATATAAATATATATATTATAATATTATATAAACATTACATATTTATATATTATATTATTTATTTATTTTCGAGTTAATTCGAATTGAGTTATTTCTGATTTAGTTTTAAGTTGATTTGAATTTAATGCCTACTAATTTAAAAACTAAACTTAAAATAGCAATTTTTTTTTAACTTAGAACTGATGTAAAAATAGTAAACATTTGAACCAACCCGGACTAAAATGATGGAAATTGGTTCGGTTATTTAGTTTTTCTTTCCTTTTTTTTTTTTTTTTTGGAGCACCTCTGACTAATTAGGGTTAGCCGCCAATTTGCGCCCACTAAAAGTGTAATATGTCAGGATAATCAAAATTTGTATTCTTTTGACAGGTATTTCGGGAACAAGAAATCCATGTTGCTACCCAACTGCCTGTTCCGAATGGGCGGCGCCGCCGTGCTGCTATCAAACAAATCCGCCGACCGCCGGCGAGCCAAGTACAAGCTCCTCCACATCGTCCGAACGAATTGCGCCGCCAACGACCAGGCCTTCAAATGCGTGTTCCAAGAACAGGACGACCAGGGCAAAACAGGCGTGACACTGTCGAAAGACCTCATGGCCGTCGCGGGACATGCTCTGAAGACAAACATCACGACGCTAGGACCCTGGTCTTGCCCGTCGGCGAACAATTCCTCTTCTTCATGACCCTCGTCGGAAGGAAGCTCTTCAACGCGAAATTGAAGCCATACATACCGGACTTCAAGCTCGCTTTCGACCACTTCTGCATTCACGCCGGCGGGAGGGCCGTGATCGACGAGCTCGAGAAGAATCTCCAGCTCTTGCCGGAGCACGTGGAGGGCTCTCGCATGACCCTCCATCGATTCGGGAACACTTCTTCGAGCTCGGTGTGGTACGAGCTCGCTTACACGGAGGCGAAAGGGAGGATCCGAAAGGGTAACCGTATCTGGCAGATCGCCTTCGGAAGCGGGTTCAAATGCAACAGCGCCGTCTGGGAAGCTCTCGGGAATGTGAAGCCGGGGGAGCACAATCCCTGGTTAGATTGCATAGACAACTATCCAGTTCGGACATGACAACAACTATCAAATTTAAGGTTGTCGTCGATCGATCCGACGATCAATCAACCCTTATAATTAATATACATGCATGTGCTATTGTGTCTGGAACTTTCTAAGATTGGCTGTGATGATATATCACTATTCTATTAAACCCAAACCCTGAAATCGAAGGGAATAATGTAACAGCCTTCTTTGTCCCGTACTTTGGCTTTTGTATGTTGAGTTCTATCAGTGTCTGAATAATTCTAGAACTCTTTTATATGGTTAATGTTGTAATGTGATATTCCTTTATTTGTTTTTGTGTTGAAAACTATTAGATTTATGAGCTAATGCATATATACCACCATTCAAGGTGATTTTAGGGTTATTTCATTTACCAAAAAAGTCCTAACATTTTCTAATTTTCTTCAATTAAATTTTCCACGTTCCCACTTTTACACTAACTATTAGCTAGTTCCCCTCCCCCCCCAAAAAAAAGATAAATAAATAAAATAAAAATAAAAAGTAAAAAAATAATTGGGTGATTATCTACCATTACCTCAAAAATTAAAATTTGCCCACCCTTTCCTCGACACATGTTATAATATATTAAAACGAGATTGATTATATGTTGAATAAAAATTTCAATTTGGTCACTAAAATTCAACCACTTTTAGTTAAGATGAAAAAAGAATTATATGTAATAAAGAAAATTTTATTAGAAAACATAACCAGATGATGTAGATACTTGTAATATAACTCATCACTTCAAAATAATAAATTGTAAAAGTTTACTTTAATTGTAAAGAATTTGTAAGAAATAGATTAAAACAAAGATTTAAAAAAAAAAAAGAAAAGAAAGAAAAGACATATGGATTCACTAATTGGAAAAATATACATTGCAAAGTTGGACGGAAAGGTCCTGGGAAGCTGCTTATTGAGCCAGTCCATGTCTGGGCCTTCCAATTTTTGATGCTGTGGCTCGTGTGTTTATTTTCTTGTCTTTTTATAATCGAAAATGAAAAGCAAATGATTCAAAATGAGTCGTCTTATTTGATTGAGGCTGGAAAATTAGGATAAGGAATGATTTTGAGAAATAAAAAAATAAAATTTAAAAATAATTTATTATGAAACCTCTTTTGATTTCTTTTTTTTTTTTAATTCGATGAACTTATATATATATATATTTGAAATTTTTTATTACTTTCAATTTTTTTGCCTTATTTTTATTTTTCCTTGTTCAAATACACCAGCTAGTTCATGCTAAAATAAACTTTGGTAAGACAGGATTATCCCTTAAAATGATTACAAAATTATTTTAGGCAGAGTTAATAAAAAGTGGTATATAGAGGTTGGTTGGAATTGTTAACTATTTTCTCATATTTAGGATATTTGCAAACACTCCCACTCATTATGGGCGATTATGTGAAGTAATTAGTTTAACACCAAAAGTAGGATAGAATAGTCATATATTTTAAAGTAAGGTTCTAGTGCTATAAGAATACATTAGAATGCCCATTAAAATGTGATTTGAACGACCCTCAAATGTTAAAATGTCATTGTATATTATGCTAGTGAAAATCAGATCATATTAGGGGTGGCAAAATGGCGTGTTGGTGATGGATTTAAACGAGTTGAATATTAAATGGGTGTAACTCAAATCTACCCACTTAAAAGACAAGTTAGATATGGGCAGATTGAATATAAGTTACTATAAGCGCATAAATCTATATCTAACTCATTACTTATGATTCAACTTACTTTTTTTAAAAAAAATTAAAAATTTATTTTAATTAATGTGTGTATATATATATATAAACACCAATATTTATTTCAATTAATATAATATTATACATATTACATAATATTATATATTATATTTACATTTTTCCATGCCAAAGTTACAAATACAAGGGTAAGAAAAGCATAAAGATGCAAACCTTCTCTCACATCCAAAGCCGATCAAATAATGGCATCGAACTTCCAAAGCAAAAAGTCTATGTTGTGGCATGCTAAGCTAAAATAACGAGATATTAGAATTAAATGCTAAACAGTTAGAATGTCCTAAAAAAAGACATTTTTGTTTTATTCTGTATTATTTAATTTTTTGAGTTATTTTGTTTTTTGTTTGCTTAATTATTTTGAAAAAAAAATTACATTTTATTGAAATTACATATTAAAAATATAAAGGTAAAACAACAAGACATAAATTCCATAATTTTGGCTATCCGACATAAGTGAGATTGTTGTAATTACCAAAATGAAAATTAAAACTTATGAGTCAAAAAAATTATTCTAATTGAGTAAAATTTTAATTTAAAAAATTATTTTAATTACTACACATAAAATCACATTCAATAAATTTAGTTACAAAAATTGACAATTATAATTCAATCGCACGCTCCCTAAAAAAGGTCATATATCTCTCTCTCTCTCTATTCTCCTTAGCCAATTATGTTGTATACGATGTATATAGATATATATGTATGGAGATGGGAGATTAAATTAATTTTTAATTTAATTTAGTGTTTTAACGAGTCTTATTTCACAACTCAATTACATCTGTTTATAATGGGTATGTTATATATTACCCAATTATAACTCAATTATAATTGTTAGTTATGAGATCGGGGTGGGAGGGACGCCAGTGACATGATTGTTGTTAAGTTGTTAGTTATGATGTCTTAAATGAGGATGTGGGGGCAGACATTATTTTTATTGTTAAATAAGGGTGTTTTAGGTCTTTTCATAATTCTTCCTTAAGTGTGCTTTAATCAAATTTTGTTTAATTTTTATTTTTATTTTAAAATTAATTTCAATACATCAAATTAAGACCATATAATCCGAAATAAAGATGGAGTTGTTTAATTAAATCATTAAATTTTAATTCAATAACACACGATCCAATACAACCGAACTGAAAAATTAGGTTAACTTTTCACTTTTCTTAAATGCAATACATGATCTGGCGTTGAAAATTAATTAATTAAACTAAAATTTATCTTTTAATATTTATTTTTCTTTAGGTATCCTTCGCTGCAAGTATTGATGTATAAGTTTTATATTAATAAAACATGACGTGCCTTTGGTCGGATGTTTGCCCATCACCCGCCCCGCAACAAGTTTATCCAACTGATTGAGGTTAAAAACAAACACCAATTTTTATCCAAAATGATTACATTATCACAATATTTACATGATATAAAATTTACATTCATCTTTAGTTTTGAAAAAGTTCCAAAAATGATTAAAACTAATCATAATGTCATACAATGCCCATTTTGAATATTTTAAGCAATTATGTATAGATAAGGAGACTGTATTACACAAATATTTATTTTTATTTAATATCAAATGAATGTTTAATAGTAGAGGTTGTATAATTTATAATTATCAAAATAATAAAGAATGCATACGACCAGCCTATAAGTAAAATAAATTTTCTTTTACACTTTGTTTAAAAACATTTCTCTCTTAAAATTGATTTTACTTTAAAATAAAAAATTGATTTGATTTGATTTGATAACAAAATTTTATATTTGGAACACATATCGAATTTAAAAATTAAACTAATTTAATTTAAGAGAAATACCAAATTTAATGATGTTAATAGGAAGTAGAAAATATGATAAATATGATATGAGAATAAATTTGTTCACAATAATGAATTCTTATCAAATTCTGTTATTTTAGATTGGACTTTAAATGATATAGAAATTTCAAAATTTAAGTTATGAAATAAAATCAAATCTAACTCATAAATTTTATTTTAATTCTAAATATAAGAATTACTGAAATTCTTAGTAAATGAAATCAAATCCCACCAAAATTTATCATTCCAAATAAAGTCTTAAAACTACTGTAAGATAGAATTTACACAATGAATCTTTATAATCCATTTTAAAATTATGCTGTACCACTTTAAAATAGTGAAATCTATTTTCTTTTTAATTTATTTTAGATGTCTTAAAATTTTAAAAATAAATTAAAAGTTTATAAACATAACATTTTTACTAATTAACATGCATATATTAAACTTTTCATATAATAAAATAATTAATAAATTTTGAAATATTATGCTGAAAATAAAATGGTAGTCACTTGGTCTCTAAACCATTGAATAATTTTATGAATTAAAAAAATGACTTATTTTGAACAGTGATTCACATTAATTAACGAATAATTTTTATGAGAGATATGAACGAATAATTTTGCAAGAAGTGATTTGCAAGTCAAGTTATTTTTATTTATTTTTTCGTGATTTATGCAAAGTTAAATATATTATTTTAATAATTAAAAAAATTTGTGAACAAAATCAAGCCAGAGTTGACAAGATTAATGATTATTAGTGGATGATTTAACTATTCGGTCAATATTCATTCTACATTTCTTTTAGTACGAGGAAACCCGCAACCTCTACCGTAAGAGTGTGCACCGGGTGAAACTCGCTCTGTGACCTTAGCCGACAAAAAATCATAGAGGGTAAACCAACCTAGGCAAGTCCTGACTTACCGACTCAACCGAGAAAGCTGTTAAATGGTCCTCTATAATTACAGGAAGAACTGCTCTCGAAAAGGAGTTGAACTCGAGACCTATTGATCCCAAACTCTTCAGTCCACCATCCAAACCAACTCAATTATCTTTTCGGGGCCATTCTACATTTCTTCTATATACTTAACGTGGTGATAATAATTATTTTGTTTTTAATTTTTTTTTTTTTAGTAAAAGAAAGAAATTTCAAGATCTCTTTTTTTAATTCTTTGACGTTTGTTAAAGGACGATCTTTTAGTAGATTTTAAATTTTGTCGGGAATTTGAATTCACCTTGTAGGCCTTCGTCCCATGGCCTTATCAAACTTCTCATGGCAGCGCGTTGACTGACTCAAAGGGAATCCATCGCTGTCATTTCCTTTCTTTGCTTACTTTTCCTTTTTCTCTTTTTTTAAATATTTTTCATAATGCTGTATTTTAAAATTTTAAATTTTTAATTCATGAACAATAAAAATTGTAGTTGAAAAATTCAATATTTTAGAATCATCTCCGTATATTTAGGGTCTATTTGGCGCGGTCAAAAACAACTAGAAACAACGAAAATTATGGTTTGGAGAAATTTTTAAAGTTTGATACACACATCTTAGACCATATTTTTAAAGATTAACAGTAAAATTCCCATTACGATGGATTGAATTTCGTTTGGATGGATTTAAAATTTCGTATCAGTCATGTCTTCTTTGTAAATCAAACTGGACTCAAAACGCCACTGCTTCACACCATTCATTCTTCTCGTGCTCAAATTGAAAGGTATTTCATTGGATTTTTTTATTTGCACTTTTTTCTTCATTTTCGAAGCTCATGTTGACCATGGTGCGTCTTGAGTTTTGAGATTTCTCGACTTTTTTTTCCAAAATAAGCGTGAATAGGTTGAGAACCTTTTTTTTTTTTTTTTTGTTCTTTTTCGACAAGTCTATTGGTAGCTCATGTGTTGGAAAAAGAGAAAAAATACTTTTAGTTGGTTTTATTCTATGGATTAGCGCTTCTGCAGTCTAAATTTCAAATGTACTTAGCGAACCGTTCTGATGGGATTGTGCGGACCATTTAGATGAAGTCAAGAAGTAGGTTTGTGTCGAAATAGTTTCTATAATCTGTTTAGATGGAAGTTAGTAGTCTAAATCTGCTAGAACAGTTTCTACAATTTATCAGAATGACCCTAGAAAAATTACTCACATTGAATGTCATTCGATAGCTTAGGAATCCGTGATGAGAATAATAAAAAAATTTTACTATTTGATTAACTGAATTTTAGTTATCGATTTTTTCAGTAGATATTGAACTTTTTTCAAATTTCAAGAAGATAAGAATGTGTAAAAATATAATAGAGATTTTTAAAAATTTTTAAAAATTTTAGTGATTTTCACCAATTTTTGTTACGCCAAACGGGCCCTTAAACATTTAAGCTTCGTTCGACTACAAAACAATAATTTATTTTTATTTTTTTAAAATTTTTCCATCTTATGCAGTTTTTTGTAACTAAAATTTAATTTCTTATAAGTTGTATTTTTAGGCGTATTAATTATATTGATAAAAAATTAAAAAAATTCATGTTCGCTAAATAAAAGTTAAAACAATAAAAAAATCATTATCATATTTTTCTAATTTATTATTTTTTGATAAAGTTTTTGTGATAAAATAACAATTTTATTCTTTTTTATTATCAAAAAATAGAATAAAATAAAATAATGTGTTACTAGCAGCATAATTGGTTATTATTTTTTTTTCTTCAAGATACATAATTCTGTATAAATTAAATTCTAAGAGACTATTTGATTACGCGTGGATTCTCTTTTTAAGGAGTAGAAAACATCATACGAGGATAAATTTGTCTATGACTTAAGAAAGTAATAAATTCTTATCAATTCTATTGTTTTAGATTGGATTTCAAATGATATAGAAATATTAAAATTTAAGTTATGAAAAAAAATCTAACTCAAAAAATTTTATTTTAATTTTAAAATAAGACTTAAAGAGAATTTTTATCAAATGAAATCAAATCCCATCAATTCCATTATTCTAAATGGAGTGTTATAATACTACTGTAAAATAGAATTTACATAATAAATCCTTAATTATAATCCATCTTAAAATTATTTTATACCACTTCAAATAGTGAAATTTATTTTGGACGTCTTAAAATTTTAAAAATTAATTAAAAGTTTAGAAACATACCATTTTTATTAATTAATATACATGTATAACTAAACTTTTCAAATCATTAAATAATTACTAAAATTTGAAATTTGAAACATTAATATTTGAAAATAAAATGGTGGTCACTTTTCTCTTAACCATTTGAACAATTTTATGACTTCAAAAAC
Source organism: Vitellaria paradoxa (assembly GCA_019916065.1). Classification (NCBI taxonomy): domain Eukaryota; kingdom Viridiplantae; phylum Streptophyta; class Magnoliopsida; order Ericales; family Sapotaceae; genus Vitellaria; species Vitellaria paradoxa. Next base: position 45,057,713 of record CM034238.1, read on the forward strand.
ATGACTTATTTTGAAAAATGATTCACACGAACACTACATAAAATTAAAAAAAAAGTAAATTATCAAAAAAAAAATATATGAGAGAGATATGAACGAATAATTTTGCCAGAGGTGATGTTGCAAGGTTAAAGTTATTTTTATTTATTTTTTTCGTAATTTATGCAAAGTTAAAAAAAAAAAAACCAAAGCTAGAGTTGACAAGAATTAATGATTATTTTGATTTTAATTTTTTTTCTTTGCAGTGAGGGATAGAAATTTCAACAACTCTTTTCCTTCACGTTTGTTAAAGGAAGAATCATTTGGTGGATTTAAAATTCATGTTAGGGGTTCGAATTCACTTTGGCTGCATTTGACAAGTAATTTTAGTTAAAAAATTATTAATTTTTAAATTTTTGAGTATCTGGTAAACCCTAACTTTTATTACTTTTTTCCTCTGTTATAATAATTTCTCAATTCAAAAATTACTAAGATTGGTAAAAATTATCAAAATTATTAAAAATTATCAAAAGTTACTAAAAATTATCAAAAATAAAAATTTTATGAAACACTCAAAAATTACCAAAAAATACTAAAATTGTTACTTATTTTATCAAATATAATAAAAACTATGACTCATAATTTTTATAAAAATATTAAAAATTACTAAAAAATATACCTACAAACACCCCTTTGTAAACCATCCTTCAATGGCCTAATCAAACTTCTCCAGCCGACTTTTTTTTTTTTTTTTTTCGGGTGGAAACTGTCTCCACTCAGCCGTAGCCGTAGACTAACTTACAAGGAATCTATCGCTGTCATTCTCTTTATTTGCTTACCTTTCCCTTTCCTTTTTCTTTTTTATTTAAATATATTTCACAATGCTGTATTTTAAAATTTAAAACTTTTAATTTGTGATAATAAAAATTGTAGCTGAAAATTTCAATAATTTAGAATTATTCCCGTGTATTTAAACACTTAAGTTCTATTTGGCTACAAGACAATATTTTATTTTTATTTTTAATTTTTTTCAACCGATAGGTTTTTTCTTTACTTAAATTTGATTTTTTAATAAATTGCATCATTTAGGTGTATTAAACCCATTATTAAAAAATTCATGTTGATGTGGATAAAAATAAAAAAATTAATTTTTTTATGAATGCGATTGATACACGTAAAAGTTACTTTTTTTAAATAAAAATAAATTTTGACAAAAAATTATATAAGACAAAAAATTATAAAAAAAGTAAAAATCAAATTTCCCTTTATCAAATCAACCCTTAACAAGGTCATTCTCTTGTTTATTTGAAATTGCCACGTTTTGCCCTACCCCATTGGGAGGAAACTTCTCATCTCTTGTATTATATTATATTATATTATTTTATATTATAGTATCTAAATTAGATTAGACTTTTCAAATATTTAAGTAATTATGCTTGAACTTTTCAACGTTTAAAATTATAGACATTACCCTTATTTTGAAAAATTAGTAATAGTTGGACCCCTCCCTTAACTTTGACAAAAACTCCATCAAAAATTTATTGAGAAGTTAAATTTATATTCACAGCGCTTACTGTTATGTCCCGATCAAACCCACCAGCCATGAGTAGTCCTCTGTTGATTATCGGAGCGTCCATCGAGTCTTCATCTGAATCCGAATGTCATCGGCGTTTCCTCTGGTACATCTGCGTTTGAATGGACAAGACCTGCAGTTGGGTCTACGCCCTCAAGGGCTTGTTTCTAATGCACAGCGTTTTCTACTACAAAGTCCCTTCCATTCAGACAATTGGTCGACTACCTTTCAATCTATCCGACTTCAAGGATGGCCAATAGCCGCGCCGGCAATATGTGGGGGGTTCAATTCCTTTGTCCACGCTTATTACACGTTTATCGATCAAATTTGGTTCTCATCTACGAGGAATTGCAGAATCGCAAGATATGAAGCAAAGTGGAAGGAGGAGAAGAGGAATTAGGCCCTTGTCGATGATGAAGCAAACTTGATATATTGAAAAACGACTTTCGTGCCTTTCCTCGACGGGGTCGGTAATGACGACCTCCGTGTCTTTCCTCTGGCGAACGCCCCTATCGCCAATGAAGCAAGACGACTTTCGTGCTTATATACGTATGTATTGGGTAAATTTAAATGCTTAGTAGGGTAACTTGATATATTAAAAAATATTTTTAATTGACGTCATTATTTTAACAGGATACTAAAATTTCGACGGCATTACTAATAGGGGTTCATATGTAATTATTTAAATATTAAGAATTTGCGTATAATTTTTTAAATATTAAAGAAATTCATGTGTAAGTACCAAATATTTAGGGGTCTAAATGTAATTTATTTTTTATTTTATTTATTTTTTAACCTTTTTGATTACCTAATTGACCCCTTTTTTTTTTATACCTTAGCCAAAGAATCCCTAGTATAGTTTAGAGTTAAATAAATTGATATAAATTTATAAAAATTATAGTGTATTATAAATAAAAATTTTTAATTTTGTTAAAATTTGTATTATTTTATTAAGAACCAAACGGTTCCGGTATAATCCGAAAATAGCGTGCTTGACTCGTCTTGGTAACATCAGAAAGTAGCGTGCTTGACTTGACTTAACATTTCTCCATTACGTTTTCTTTCTTTCGCACCGACAAAAGCCGCCGCATTCACAAAATAGGGCTACCATTATAATTAAATTCTCGGCCACAAATTAATGATATCCTTTAGAATTTGAGTAACGTTTATTATTAAAAAAAAGGAAAGAAAAGAAAAAAAAAGGGGATAGATTTGTAGTAGTCAGATTATTTCAAAATAATAACAAATTAAATTGTCTTTATTAATTTCAAAAATTGTCATTATCATATTCTCCTGAGTTATAATACCAATGCATTATTTTTATTTTATTTTATTTTCTGATAATCAAAAAATAAAATTGTTATTATATCAAAAAAAAACTTGATCAAATAAAATGTTATTTGGTTGTATGTAAAATTTCCGTTTAAAATTTGTCTGATTCTATCGCACATTAAGATGTTTGGATGGTAAAAAAATAAAAAAATATATATAAAATAATATATAACAAAATTTAATTAAAAAATTAATAACATTTTTATAAATTTGATAACTTTTTTATATTTTTTATAATCCAAACACCCCCTCTATAAGGTTTCCATCGCCTGAAATTGGACCGCGTTTTCTTACCTTTGGGGAGAAGCTAGGAATTAATAAGTACTCAGCTACTACAGATGGGGGTGAAAGTAAACGAGAGAACGTAATTTTCATTCTACTCAGGGTGCGTTTGAGAAGTTAGTTAATTTTTCAGTTTTTAACTATTCAATTTATTTATTTTTTGAAATAATCAAACTTCTTTTCTTAAATTTTAAATTTTCTTTTTAAAATTATAAAAGACAAAAATATTAAATTAATAAAATTTAAAAAGTTAATTATAAAAAATTAGCTTTTTTTTTTATCCCAAACACAAGAAAAAAAAAAAAACGAGCTTTTTAGGTATGGTATTTGAATGGTAAAACACAAAAAAACACATGAGTTTGGTGTAAAAGTGACAAGTAGTGTTTGATTAGAGAAAGTTTAAAAAATTAATTAAAATTAGAGTTTCTTTTTTTTTTTAAATAAATTAAACATTCCCTTAATTAATAGGTAGCTTGAAGTCTGCCAAAATAATCTACAGGGATATTCAAATGATTTGCACACACAAATACATATATATATATATATAACAATTCAGGTTATCGATTTGATATATATATATTTTAAATTATTAAATTAATTTAATGGTTAGAATTACTTCTTTCTCTTTTCATTTTAATTGTCTTTCGGTCAGTTCACATAAAAATATGATTCCTCATTCTTTCCATATATATTTTTAAGTATTTTTTTATATATAAAATTTTTTAAACTAATATTTAAAAAATGTGACAATATCTATAATAAATAATAAAACTATACACATTTATTAAGCAATATATGAATACTTATTTGACAAAGTCAATTAAATTTTTATTTAAAAAAATTATATTTAAACTTAATTTTCTTTACAAATTTATTAAAAATAAACATTTAAATTGAAATTTTAATATTAATGTACTTAAAGCTTAAATTTTAAATACATATATTTTTACACTCTTTTTGTCATTTATATTATAGCTTAAAAATTTTAAATTTGAAATATTTTCAATAGTTGGATTTGATCAATGATCAAAATATTATTCTTTTTCTATCTATTTCTGTCTTTTGAGTCATTTCATATAAAAATATCTTCTCCTCTCTTCTCTTATATTTTTTGAATACTTTTTATTTAAAATTTTAAACAATATTTTTAAAAATGTGATAATATTTATAATAAATAATAAATTTTATACTTCTATTAAAATCTTAATCTTTTGATTAATAATTTTTATTTTTATAAATTATTTAATAAATTTAAATTTGAGTTATTCGTCCACTAAATTATATTTCTATTACGAGTATATATATGTCAAAGGTGACGGTTTAAGTTGCGTTTGACGCACTGGAAAGTTAAAAAAATCAAAAATCTTTCAAAATTATTTATTTTATCACAAATTATTTTTTTTTGTCTTACTTTTCGTCGATTGAAACCCCAGCCGCCCTTCCCCGGCCCCCCCCCCCCGGGGGGCGAGCCACATGGTAGCCGGTCTGATCCAAAGCGTGATTCCAGAGGCCACAGAGATCTTACCGTGTTATTCTAGAGCAATAGTATTTTTATTTAAAGCAAGCGAAAACAAAAGGTCAGAGTCAAACAGCCCATGTGCATGCCCCGCGCAACAGATCACTTGGGTTTCAGTTTTGGTGTGAAAAGAATGAAGTAATGATCACATCTCAGAATTTCTTACTTTGTAAATCTTTTGATCATCTAGGTTTTCTTGTTGCTATATATATATATATATATGTTCGGCAGCAGAAATTACCGTCGGAACTGCTGACCACGCCAACCGGAAATGCAATCGCCGACCTGCCGAACAAAGACAGAAAGAAAGGTGACGGCCGGAGAGGAGGTCTCAGGCCGGAAAATCCTCCGATGATTAAGTCAGCAAGTCACCCAAGAAAGGAAGTTTTATGGAAATAAAGGAATCAAAGCTTAAGTTGGCAATAGTCAGCTTACTCTGTGGTTCAGTAGGATATCCCATATATAGTGGTTTGAGTGATGATACAGCATACCTATGACTTGACGTACGCACACTGCCGTGTCCCTCTTTTTCTACTCTTGCTTTAATGCCCTTCCCCTCATTTAATGCCCCAGACCCCTCATAATACACCGTGCCTTTCATTTAATGCTTCTGGCGGTTTAACACGGCATTACAACCGGAATTTCAGGGTCAGACTGTCTTCCTGTCACATCAGCCACCAAATCGTGACGAGATAGACCGATTTAGTTCATCTCCAGAGACAAGTACCTAGTTCAATCCTAACTAAGGTGCATTTATGGTCACGAGCCTTCTTTAAAGGCTGTGGGTCCTAGGTTTGACATTTACTGGCCGTCGACAGATAGCCGAGCAAACTAGCTTTCCAAGATCCTCGGCTATAGTCACGTGGTAATACATTGTTATTGATGTCGAGGTTCAAGGTACTCTTTGGACACTAACTCTAAATCGTGTACTCAGTATAACACTCACGCGGAACTCTCGTGCCAATGATCAGTTGTTCGGCGGGACGCCATGTGTCCAGACGGAACGTGCTCGGCAAGTGACTACGTGGCTTATGTGAATATGCTTGGCACTGTGCCACGTGGCACCAGACTAAACTTGTTCGGCAAGAGTGCAACTTTAGTATATTAGGTCCAACATTTTTACCCCCACTCTGGTGGGAAAGATGTTTTCCGAGCAGAGTAGCAGAGCAGAATAACCTTACCTCACTGATCCTTCAACCCTCCTACGCGGTTTGTCGTTTAGTATCTCCCGTGACGCGCATCAAATCTGATTGGACTTTTCTCTCTCCTCGTGACGACACGCGCAGTGCCCTTTCAGCTTTCACTGCTGCGCCGCTACGCGGTTTCCCAGATACGAGGTGTTAAAACGTGAATGGTCAGAAATTTGAAAATTGGGGCGGTAATAAATGCTATTTTTACCGCCATTGCCTTTCATTGGAAACGCTTCGGTTACCCTCAGAGATACATCCAACATATACATATATACCTGATTCATCTTCTCTTACTTCTTTTCCGCGACTCGAGTCATCAGATTTCCCTTGCTTCTTTCCCTCTGAGTTTTCGTCTTCGCGAGCTTTCACCCTTCCCGTCGTTCTTCGTTCCCGGTGAGTTAATACTCTTTTTACTTCAAATTTTCCGTTATGGGTAGACTCGCAAACGAGCTAAGTTCTGAGGAGAAAGTTAGGATTTTCAAGGAGAAATACCAGATTCCTCAGAACGTAGGTATCAGGCTCGCCGAACAAGGCGAGCGTGAAACAGGGGAATTCCCCATAGTGGCAATCACCGAAGGTGGCCTTAGGTTCCCCCTGCACCCCTTTCTTCACTCTATGATGAGCATTCTGGACCTTGGCCCTAGGAACCTCACCCACAACTTTTATAGAATCGTTAATGGGGTAATAGAAATAAACAGGCGATACGGATTCCACATATCCGAGTACGATCTTCTTTACTGTTACTCAATCCAGAAGGTGAGGAAGGATGAGAACAGGTGGTACCTGAAATCCCGACCAGGAAAGGCCTTGGTCCACATACTGCCTGATACGATTAAGTCGGAAAGTGACCTGTGCATCGTCACAGGTCACTGGACACACGATCCAGACGAAGATCGTTTTCCAATCTTCCCTCGGGTTTCTTTGGGCCCAGGTTGGTTGATTTCAAATGTTACCAGTTCTTATTCTTCTTCGGCATTTTACCCTCATTTCTAAGCATGCTAACTGTTTGATTTAATATCTGTGCAGGTGTTCAGTTAAAGAAGTTCTGGGCTACTGGCATTCGTGCTGACAAGGACCCATTTGAAGGAGGTGTTCAAATTCCTCGGGGGTCCAGATCTCTATCCTTTCGCCAGAGCGGTTCCAATTCTGTTCAACTTCACCCCCTCTCATCAGACGTTCATTGCCCCCCTCAAGGTTTCGCAACTTCGGAGGCTATCAGGCGTCTTTAGTGGTGGTTTCGGGCTTCTGTTGAAGAGAAAGAGAACTATTACGCCTTAAGGCATCCAGGGTGGACTCGCCCCCCCTCTATTCGCTATTCACTTATTGCCGAGCAAGTTCAAGCCCCCTCAAGTAGCAGTTCCTGAGCCTTCCGAACAAGCCGAGGAAGCGACGGTTTGTTCTCTTGGACGAGGAGGAAGAGGAAGAAGAAGAAGAAGAAGAAGTTGAGATACCCCCTGCCTTCGACTACTTGTCAGATTTAGAAGGGGAAGAAGAAGAAGTCATGGCCCCGAAGATCGACTACAAGAAGCTCGCCATGGCAAAGGCAAAAGGACAAAGGGCTGGAGAGGCCCAGAAGAAGAAGGCAGACGAGCAAAAGGCTGGTGGGAAGAGAAAGACTGATGAGGGGAGAGCCCCTGCTCCTTCAACTGCCGAGCAGATAATGAAGGTTAAAATGGAGAAGGGGAAGGAGCAGGAGGCAGCTCAGAAGAGGTCATCTGGTCCTCCTGAGCAGAAGAGGGCCAAGACACAATCTGCGGACGCGGCTCCAACGGCCGAGCAGGCGAAGCTGCCGAAGGAGGACGCCGCTAGGGGGCCAGCACCTTCCAAGGTCGTGCCACCCACCAAAGACGCACCACCAAGAACCTCCGAGCCGTTACCTGCTCAACCAATTGGGGCCCGTGCCTCTGGCTATCGAGTATCGGCCAATCCAGTTAGAGACTCCCCTCCATTCATTCCAGAAATCCTCATTCCCAGTCTCGAGCACCCTCAAGGCCGTCCCTTCACTATCCAAGATACAGCCTTTAACCATGCCGAGGAATATCTCAAGGGTATCCTCCCTCCTCGGGACGTTCATAACACGAGGAAGAATAGGACGGAGGATATCCACAAGACTCTGATGAAGAACATCATCTCTGTAAGTACTATAATATTCCTTTATGTGAATCCTTTCGTCATTATAATTTTTCCTAACCTTCTGTTCTTTCTGCAGGACTTCTCTCCACACAATGGAGTTAATTGCTCGGAGCCGAGCCTCCGAAGCCAGAGCCGAGCAGGATAAGATGGACATAAGGGAATTGAAAGCGAGTGTGAGGTCCTTGGAGAAGGAGAACAAGAACCTCCAATCTAGCAATGACGCTTTGGCAAAAGAGAGGAGTCAGCTTCGAGATGAAAATAAGGAGATTGAGCATCAACTCAATACTGCCCTTGGCCAAGTTGCTGGAAGCATAGCTCGTGTGCAATCTATGGATAAAATCCTACATCATAAAGACGAGGAGCTTTTAGAGGTCAAGGGCAAACTTTTCAAGGCCGAGATTGAGTTGTCCTCCACGAAGACTGGACAGGAATTACTCTTGAAGGAGTTGGAGGCTTCCAGGGCCGAGCAAGAGAGATCGAAACAAGAGCTTGTCAACCTTCGGGCAGAACTTGCACTGAAGACTCGGGCCCTGGCAGAGAAAGAAGCTGCCCTCCGAAAAGCCGAGGACAAGGCCAAAGCTGAAGTGGAAGCCCAGATTAATGATTGCGTGGATCAGATGAGGGATGCTCACAACGACTTCTTTCTTGAGGGTTGGGAGGCCGCAATGAAGAAGAACAATATTGATCCTACCAACCCCATGTACAAGGAGGTCCCTTATCCTGATCCAGAGCGCCCAATTCCCCAGTTCAGCTTTGAGCGTCCACCTCAAACTCCCTCAATTCATACTGCCGAAGAAACAATTGACGAGGGGGAGGTTGAGGTGGATAGTGCCCAGAAGGACACCTCCCAAGTGCTTGAACAAGTTGATTTAATAGTGGAGAGTGATCCTACGAAGGGAGGAGAGAAGTGAGCCTTTTTGTACATATATGTATTTTTTTTTGATGTAATAATATTGAACTTTTAATTCCAAATGAATGAACGCAGTTTGACTTCTCTCTAATCTTGTTTTATTTTTCTCTGTCTTTGTTTCTTTAGAACTGCCGATGAATTGATTGGGGAATGCCTTAACTGGTTTGCTGACAGAATTATAAGGAGTGCAGCCGAGGAGTACCTTGACGTTTTTTCCCACGAAGTAGCTACAAACCCTTACAACAAATGTTAATGTCTCATCTTAGATTTAGGGTAGCTTCTTCGATTGATAGTTATGTAAAATGTATTGTAACCGTACTCTGAGGCATGTAATAAAAGCTTATGAATTGTCTCCTATTGACAGTCTGTCTCTCTGTTTGCATATTTTATGTTTTGTATTGAAGTATGTATGGTGTCTGGATTTGTACCACTTTGCCGAGCAACTACAACTTCTAACAGAAATACTTTAAACAGTAAACCCTTCAGAGGTAACAAGCTCATGTAGTAATTTGCTTTTCATAAAATGACTTCAAGCTTTTGTTAAAGAGGCATAACTTTAATAAATCTCACATACCTCGATAAGTTCGGCTGTCCTTCTGACAAATCTTCGCTTTTTAATCTCATGCCGAGCATCGGAAAAGTGTACCTTTATGATACTGGCGCTGAGCTCTTTAGAACATGCTTCTTTTGCTTCCAATTAACAAACCAGGGAATTGAATCTTGATTTAAACAATCGTTTCTAGTCGATGAATAAATCAAGATTAGGCCACCATCAGAAATGATGTGGGTTTTCTCTGTACCAATGGTCGGCAAACCGAGCATGGATTTCTTTTGATAATTCTTTTCAGGAGACTGAGGAATTGAATCTCAGTCTAGAGAGCATTTCCTGGTCAGTAAATAAACCAGGAATGTGCCAACGCTGGGCAAGCCGAGCGTGGCTTCTTTGATAATTCTTTTCAGAGACTGAGGAATTGAATCTCAGTCTAAAGAGCATTTCCTGGTCAGTAAATAAACCAGGAATGTGCCAACGCTGGGCAAGCCGAGCGTGGCTTCTTTTGATAATTCTTTCAGAAGACCGAGGAGTTGAATCTCAGTCTAAAGAGCATTTCCTGGTCAGTAAATAAACCAGGAATGTGCCAACATCGATGGAGAGGGGGCATTATCTTCGTACAAATGCTCGGGAAGCCGAGCATGGCTCTTTTCCATGCCACCACCCAAAGTGACGTGGCGTCTTTTTGTTGAGCAGGGAGTGATCTCAAGCTTTTGAATTTGCTTTGCTTTGTAAAAAGGATTGCTTTTCAATATACGTACAAAGTCTTTAGTCAACAAATGTGAAGAAAAAATTAATGATAGTACAACTTTAGATGGGCTATATTCCAATGTCTTTTGATTGGCTTTCCCTCCATGTCAATTAACTTGTAGGCACCATTGCCGAGCACCTCAGAGACGGTGAATGGTCCCTCCCAATTAGCTCCTAGCTTTCTTTCAGTTTGATCTTTCCTGCTTCCCATCAATTTTCTCAGCACCCAATCGCCAGTACGGAATTCTCTACGTCTGACCCCTTTATTAAATTTCTTCCTTGTCTCTTGCTGGTAGTTGGCTAACCTTAGTGCTGCCAGTTCCCTTCTTTCATCAATTAGATCCAGGCTTATTCCCATTGCTTGATCATTCTCCCCTCTGTCAAATGATAGTGTTCTGATGCTCGGGAGGCCAACTTCTAAGGGTATTACGGCTTCAACACCGTAAGCCAGAGAGAAGGGAGATTCTCCGGTTGATCTTCTAGGGGTTGTTCGGTAGGTCCACAGTACTGATGGCAATTCATCCACCCATCTCCCTTTTGCCGCTTCCAGTCTTTTCTTAATCCCATGAGAATGACTTTGTTCGTAGCTTCAGCTTGACCATTGCTTTGGGGGTAAGCAGGTGTAGAGTAAATATTCTTGATTCCATATCTAGAACAATATTCCCTAAATGGGGCACTGTCAAATTGCGTCCCATTGTCGGAAATAAGTGTCCTAGGGATGCCATACCTGGTAATGATGTTCTTCCAAATAAATCGAATGGTGTCAGCATCTCTGATGTGAGCTAGGGGTTCCGCTTCCACCCACTTAGTAAAGTAGTCGGTGCCGACCACTAAGAACTTCCTATTTCCCGAAGCAGAAGGCAGGGGCCCCATAATATCAAGTCCCCATTGAGCGAACGGCCAGGGGCTGGTAAGCGGGCTGAGTTCCTGGGCTGGCTGGTGAGGAATGGGAGCGAACTTCTGACATTTCTTGCATCTCCGAACATAGGCCTGAGCGTCATATCCCATCTTCGGCCACCAATACCCTTGAGTAATTGCTCGGTGCGCCAGTGACCTGCCCCCAGTATGTGCTCCACAGACACCTTCATGAAGCTCGTAAAGAAAGGCTTGCACTTTATCGGCATGAACACAAAGAAGATAGGGACCTGTGAATGACTTTTTGTATAACTTCTGGTCAGGAGAGAGCCAAAACCTGGCGGCTTTTATTCTTAGTTTCTTTGCTTCTGTCTTATCTTCCGGAAGTGTTCCGTCCTTCAAGTAAGTGATGATTGGATCCATCCAAGATGGGGCTAGGTCAGCACACATTACCTCTACGTCTTTCGCTATGCTCGGCCTCTTTATGACTTCCATAAAGACCTGGTCAGTTAGCCTTATTCGAGAAGAGGCGGCTAGCGTTGCAAGTGCATCAGCATGAGCGTTATGATCCCTGCCAATGAGCTCCACGCTAGCTTTATTAAAGCCTTCAATTCTCTTCTTTGCTGCTTCTAAATACTCTGCCATCTTTTCACTTCTAGCCATATACTCACCCTTCAGCTGGTTGGCAACCAATTGAGAGTCAGTCCTTACTACGATATCATCTGCCATCAGCCGCCGAGCGATGTCGAGTCCAGCCAGGAGAGCTTCATACTCTGCCTCATTATTAGTGACTTCGAACTCGAGTTTTATTGCATATTCTATTGAGACCCCTTCTGGTGTAGTCAGAACTATGCCTACGCCGCCTCCTTTTCTAGTCGAAGATCCATCAACCTCGATTTTCCAAGTTTGTTCGGCCTTATTATGTTCGGCCGGGGCAGACTTTATTTCAACATGCCATACTTCTTTTGTCTGACCACAGGCTGGTGTGGAAAATTTCGCTACAAAATCGACCAGGACTTGAGCCTTTATCGCAATTCTTGGGATAAATTTTATGTCGAATGCACCAAGGGAAACTGCCCACTTTGCTAGTCGGCCCGATACATCAGCCCTCTTTAAAACATGGCCAATTGGCTGATTGGTGACAACTTGAATGGTATGTGCATGGAAATAATGGGCTAGCTTCCTGGATGCCATTATTAATGCCAAGGTCAACTTCTCTAGGGGCAGATATCTGGTCTCTGCTCCTTGCATTGTTTTGCTCACATAGTAAATAGGATGCTGCTTCCCTTGTTCCTCTCTCAGCAAGACGGCACTGACTGCATGATCTGAGACTGCCAGATATAGCTGCAAAATATCCCCCGGCTGCGGTGTTGACAATATTGGGACAGTTGTCAGGTATTCTTTAAGCTTTTCCAGTGCCGCATCCGCCTCAGCATCCCATTGCATCTTATTGGCCCCTTTGAGCAGTCTAAAGAATGGCCGGCACTTGTCGGATGATCTGCTAATAAACCGGTTGAGTGCCGCCACCATCCCTGTGAGCTTTTGTACGTCCTTTTTAGTGCGCGGGGGTGAAACAGATTGGATGGCACGTATTTGCTCGGGATCAGCCTCAATTTCCCTTCTGCTCACCAAGTGGCCCAAAAATTTACCCGAGCCAACTCCGAAGGCACACTTGGCAGCATTTAATTTTAACCCATACCGATCAATGGTAGAGAAAACATGCTGGAGATGTTGGAGATGAGTGTTCGGCTCCTTACTTTTTACCACCACATCATCAATGTAGACCTCCATCGTCTGTCCGAGGTCTTTTTTGAATATTTTCGTTACCAGCCGTTGATAGGTGGCTCCAGCGTTCTTCAGCCTGAATGGCATAACTCTGTAACAGTATATGCCTCGCGGGGTTATGAAAGAAGTTTTCTCCTCATCAAGGCCGAACATAGGGATTTGGTGATATCCCCTATAAGCATCCAGGAACGACATCCTGGAACATCCAGCAGTTGAATCAACGAGTTGGTCGATCTTTGGCAGGGGGAATGGATCCTTAGGGCAGGCCTTGTTCAGGTCTGTGTAGTCTACGCAGACTCTCCACTTCCCATTCTTCTTCTTGACCACGACCGTATTAGCTAACCACTCCGGTATGAGACTTCCCGAATGGCCTCCGCCTCTAACAGTCGGCCGACCTCCTCAATGACAGCTTCTGCGTGTTGGAGAGCTGATCGCCTGGCTTTTTGTACCACAGGCTTTACCTCCGGATTCACATTCAACTTATGAGTCATGACTTCGGGGGAAATGCCAGGCATTTCGTGTGGAGTCCAGGCGAACGTTCCAATATTCTTCAAGAGCATCTCGGTTAGCTCTAGTTTCTCCTCGGCGCTCAGGTTAGCGCCGATCAGGAAGAATCTATCATCCTCAACCGGGCCAATTTGATATTTCTCCAAACCCTCTGTGGCTTTCATCTGCGGATCACCACCGACATCATCGATCTTTGGTGTGTCCTCGGGTAGTTCCGCCAGTTGGACTTGTTCGGGGATCGTTTTGGATTTTAGGGCTGCAGAGAAGCACTTTTGGGAGGTATTCTGATCCCCCAAAATAGAAATCACTTCCCCGCAATAGGGGAACTTCAGCACCTGGTGGTAGGTTGAGGGGACCGCCTTCAGAGCGTGAATCCACGACCTCCCTACTATAGCGTTGTAGGAAGAGGGGGAATCCACAACAGTGAACTCAACCTCTTGCTTCACCGGACCCACGTGGACAGGAATGACGACTCTGCCCAGAGGCCAGACAGGAGCAGAATTGAATCCTATGAGCGGGCATTCTGCCGGTTCCAGATCTTCTTTAGTTAATCCGAGCTTCTTAAATAAGCTCAGGAACATAACTTCTGTTGAGCTTCCTGCATCTACCAGGATTCTCCTTACTTCTGAATTGAACATGCCCAGAGTGACCACCAGGGCATCATTGTGCGGCAGCTGAACACCAGGATGCTCGTCTTCATGAAAAGTGATTTCCTCCATGGCGGCTGTCCTTGGGCGCTTGTTCGGCTGACCCGCGACGCCCAAGATTTCTTTACTTGGTGGATTAGGGGCATGATTGATGACACTCTGGGGTCGCCGTTCCATATGAATCACGTGGATGACTGCAGGTCTCGGGACATCTCTGCGCGCCCTGGCCCCTGGTGGGGGTTGAACCTCTTCGGTTGCCTCCTCCTCGGCAGTCTCTTCTCGTTGCCTCCTTGGCTCTCTATCCTGTGGGGCTACTTCTCTAGTTCTGCCCTCGTCAACGAACTCTTTAAGGTGGCCTCTGCGCACCAATTCCTCCAGATGATGTCGTAGCGATCGGCAGGCTCCGGTGCGATGCCCCTTGTCTTGATGATACGCGCAGTAGTTTTTGGAATTCTCCTTTCCAGGGAAATCCGGCAGCTTTCCGGGCCATCTGAAATATGGCCTTTTTTTTATTTGGGGTAGGATCTTGAAGATTGGCTCTTTGAACACCGTATTGACCGCTTCAAAGACGGACTTCCCCTCGTCGATGAATCGGCGGCCGTCTCCCCGTCTTTTCTCTCTTGTCTGGCCCTGGGATCTCCTTTCTTTCTGCTCGGCCGGCTGTGTCTCATCCTCCACCTTGGCGTACTTCTCGATTCGGCACATAAGATCTGACATGTTGGCCGCTGGCTTTTTGGTCAAGGAGAGCCACAGCCTATCCTCCTTCCGCAACCCCAATTTAAACGAGGTGACCGCCAACTGCTCCGAACATTCTCCCACCTCATTGTAGAGCTCCAGGTAGCGGCGGGAATAATCTCTCAATGATTCCCCGGACTTTCTTTTCATTGTGAGGAGATCGTCAGCGGTTTTAGGCTGTTTTGTGTTAGCCAGAAACCGGGTGACGAACTCCTCCGCCAGTTGCTGCCAACACCGAATACTGCCAGGGGGCAGCTTATGGAACCACTGAAGCGCTGTATCCCCCAAACTGGAAGGGAATACTTTGCACATGAGGTGGTCGTTGCTGTTCCATAATGTCATGGCCTGCATGTAGTGACGGTAGTGGGCCAGGGGGTCAGTTCTCCCATCATAGAGATTAAGTCTCGGAGTTTGGAATTTCTCCGGAGGCTCCGCATCGATTATTTCATCGACGAATGGGGAGGCAGAGATTCGCCCCAGGGCTTTCCTTGCCATCATTCGTGTGCTCTGGCCCTGAGCGCCCCATTCCTCTGCTTGCCCCCACTCTTCCATCTTCGCCTTTCCCGCTTTCTTACGCTTCAAAGTTAGTTCTTCTTGGTCCGAGCTATCCGCCTCTTCTGAGTGCGCCTCCAGCACCTTTTTTGAGGAACTCCTTTGGTGATGCGCTTTGATGGGCGCGTCAACATCGGATCTCACGTCACGTTTTGCGACGGGTTTAGCACGGCGCGAGTCCTTCCTGGAAGGAGAGACATCACGTCGCGAGCGAGAGCGTACCTCCTTCTGTTCATGGGTGTCCCCGTCATCCTCATCAGTGGGGTCCTCGTAAAGAGCATCGTAACTTTCATCAGATTCCGAGTCGGATTGACCAGAATCAGCTGTATGGCTAGCAGGGGATTTTCCCTTTTCCTTACTCAATTCCAGCAGAATCTCCTCCAGTTCTGCCTGCTTTTCACTGGCCTTAGCCATCAGCTCCTCTCTCCGTTTCAGTACCTCAGGATCCTCCATTTTTCTTCTCCGGGCATGCTCCAGGCCTGGAGTCCGGATAACCAACGCACTCCCTTTAGTTTTGGCAGGAGTGGAAGCGTCTCCTGCCCGTGGAGATGGTGGTGGGGTAGTGTTTCCTCCCGAAGTCATTACGTGGACAAATACTGGAGACTTAACAAAGAAACAAGAAAAAAGCTAGTGAACACAATGCTGGGCTAGACAACGAGCCCCACAGTGGGCGCCAAATGTTCGGCAGCAGAAATTATCGCCGGAACTGCTGACCACGCCAACCGGAAATGCAATCGCCGACCTGCCGAACAAAGACAGAAAGAAAGGTGACGGCCGGAGAGGAGGTCTCAGGCCGGAAAACCCTCCGATGATTAAGTCAGCAAGTCACCCAAGAAAGGAAGTTTTATGGAAATAAAGGAATCAAAGCTTAAGTTGGCAATAGTCAGCTTACCTCTGTGGTTCAGTAGGATATCCCATATATAGTGGTTTGAGTGATGATTACAGCATACCTATGACTTGACGTTACGCACACTGCCGTGTCCCTCTTTTCTACTCTTGCTTTAAATGCCCTTCCCCTTCATTTAATGCCCCAGACCCCTCATTAATACACCGTGCCTTTCATTTAATGCTTCTGGCGGTTTAACACGGCATTACAACCGGAATTTCAGGGTCAGACTGTCTTCCTGTCACATCAGCCACCAAATCGTGACGAGATAGACCGATTTAGTTACATCTCCAGAGACAAGTACCTAGTTCAATCCTAACTAAGGTGCATTTATGGTCACGAGCCTTCTTTAAAGGCTGTGGGTCCTAGGTTTGACATTTACTGGCCGTCGACAGATAGCCGAGCAAACTAGCTTCCAAGATCCTCGGCTATAGCCACGTGGTAATACATTGTTTATTGATGTCGAGGTTCAAGGTACTCTTTGGACACTAACTCTAAATCGTGTACTCGCGTATAACACTCACGCGGAACTCTCGTGCCAATGATCAGTTGTTCGGCGGGACGCCACGTGTCCAGACGGAACGTGCTCGGCAAGTGACTACGTGGCTTATGTGAATATGCTTGGCACTGTGCCACGTGGCACCAGACTAAACTTGTTCGGCAAGAGTGCAACTTTAGTATTATTATGTCCAACAATATATAAACTTTTCCACATATATACAACAGTCGCATCTCATCAAAGAGAGAGAGAGAGATGGTGAACATAGTCTCAGCGCTGAAGCCATTATTGTATGGACTGGTGAAACTCGCCGGAGTGACACCGCTGACGGTGGAGATCGAGCCGGGGACGGCAATGAATTTCTGGGTCCCCAAAGAGACCATCAACGAAAGCAAAGACCAGACCCGGAAATGGACGAAACCAACCAAGCCCGCAGTGGTTCTCGCTCACCCTTTCTGTGGAGAAGCTATTCTAATGTGGTTTCCCCAAGTGCTAGCCTTGGCCGGCGACTACTCGGTTTACGTGCCGGACTTCCTCTTCTTCGGCGGCTCCACCACGGCCACGGCGGAGAGGTCGCCGGTGTTCCAGGCGGAGTGTCTTGCGAGGGGGTTGAGGAAACTGGGTGTGGAGAAGTGCTCCGTGGTTGGGCTCAGCTATGGAGGCATGGTTGGGTTCAAGATGGCCGAGATGTACCCGGACCTGGTCGAGTCTATGGTGGTTTCTTCCACTGTGGTGGAGTTGACTGAGTCCATTAGTAATGAGTCTCTGGAAAGGATCGGGGCTTCGCGGTGGTCGGAGTTTCTGTTGCCGGAGACTGTCGATGGTGTCAAATTTCTTTTCCCCATTGGTTTGCACAAGTTGCCTTGGTTGCCTAATTTTCTTTACCGGGACATGTTGGAGGTATGTTCGACTCTCCTCTCGCTCCGCGTACATACGACCAATAACATGTGCCTATCATATTCTGAATAAAGGGGAAAGTTTGGTTAAAAAATATAATAAAAATATGAAAATTTAATATAAAAGTAATATATAGTAAAATTTGATTGGAAGAAAGTAGAAAAAATTAGTAAAAGTTGATAGATTTTGATTAGTTTTGACCAATCAAACACTCATTAATATTAAATTTCTTATATAATTAAAACTTTGAATAAAAAGTTCAATTAAAAAATATGATAATTCATGAGTTTTAATTTTTTTCTAAAGTTTTAAATCCTAACAATTATATATGTATTTGCCTCTCTCTAATTAATTTTTGATAAGTTTTATAAAAGAAAATATAAATTATGTTATTTTAATTTGAAATGTTCAATTTTTTAAAAATCATAATTGATTAAAATTTAAATTGACGGTTTTGATTTGTATATAATTTCTATCTTTGAAATATAATAAAATTTAAAATGTGCAAACTGTTTTATGAGATAACTAGTAATGAGTTAGTAAAATAAGAATTAAGTAAGAAATTAATAAGAAATTAAAAATATAAAAATAATTTCAATTATTAAATTAAAAAAATAATTTTTAATCGTTATATCTTAATTTGTGAAAAAAAATATTTTCAAACATCCCCCTCTATTAATACATGGATGTATTTATATAAATCTGTGGACAATTCTCTCTCAATAATACGCGGCACAACTTCTAACGGAGAATATCCTGGTTACATTTTGGTTTTATCAATATTGTAATATTATTAGAGAATCGCGTTAGTGGCTCAGGGTTGGTTTGGTGGCCTATAAATTTATACAAATAATTATAAATTATTAAAAATAATTTAAATTTTTTACTCATAATACAAGTTACGAGAGTGTAATTTTTATAAATTTTATTAATTTTCACAACTCTAAACATCTCTTATTGTTTGGATGGTTTGTCAAATAATTTGGGATTAGTTTTTAAAATAATAATTTTTAAAAGAAATAATCAAAATGATGTGAAAATTTTATCAACCCGTCACCTAGGCATAGCAAATTATAATATTATATTTTAATTATAACTCTAGCACTAGTATATCTGTTTTTTAATTTTTTTCTCGTTAAATTTATATTAATTATAACTTTATCACTAACATATTATTTTAATTTTTTCCATATATTTTTATGATATAATTGATTTTTTTTTAAAAAATTGTATTTAATAAATATGTACATTCAAAATGACAACCAGGCGGTTTGGTGATCATTAACTTTGACCTTTATTTTTTTGGTTAGTCTTTATTGGTTTCATATAATTTTTATTAAAATTGAATTTTTTATTTACTACTTGCTTCTAAATATGATCTCGTTTGGCAGCATACAAAAGTGTAAAAATTTATCAAAAGTTACAAAGTAAGCATTTGGTAAAACCTTAAGTTTTGCCACTTTTTTGCTCTATTACAGTAATTTGTTCCGCTTAAAGTTTTACCAAACATACAAAAAGTTGCTAAAAAATACTAAATATTGTCAAAAATTTTACCAAACATCTAAAAATTACAAAAAGTTGCTAAATAATACTAAATATTACCAAAAATTTTACCAAACATCTAAAAATTACAAAAAGTTACTAAAAATTGTAACTTACTTCACTAAACACACCAAAATTACAACTAGGACTTTTGACTAAAAATTATTAAAAAATACTAAAATTTGTGCTGCCAAATGAGACCCATGTTATTTTCATACACAAAAAAGTTACAAGAAAATACTCCTAAATATTAAAATTCATATACATGTGAAAAAAAACAAAACTTCTAGTTGTTTTATTAGTTTTTTTTTTTTTTAAATTTATGTGAATTTTTTTATTTTTCAATCACTCTCATAACTTTAAGATGAATGTGAATAATATACTTAAAAACAAACAAACAAATAAACAAAATTCAAATTTTGACTGAAAAAACATTCTATAAGACCCAAAAAAAAAAAAGAACTGGAGGTATTGGCTCCTATACTAAGCCAAGTTCACTAACTGAAGTGAATTTTTGTTGTAAAAGTATTTTTGTCATATAATCTTTTTTGAATGCTTTATTTATTATAAAAAAAGTTAATTCCAGTATTTTTCATTTGAGACAAGTTAGAAATGAAGGGGATAATGTTGTTTTTGCAGATAAATTTATGTGAAAGGCCTTTTGATCTAAAATATTTAATTCATTAAAATGTTTTTATAATTGTAAATTTGACATCATCACAACATTATTGTAGAAAATTCCAATAATTTTTTCTTTCCTTTTAGATTGGATATCATTTTGCGTGAGTAGTTCATAAATAATTAATAATGATTTAATTGGTCATTGATTGACGGATAAGGACCTTGGATAAAGAGTTCGTAAATCACCATTTAGGGGGCGTTTGGGTTATAATTTTTAGTAATTTTTGGTATTTTTTGTCAAAAATTATAAGTTATAATTTTTGGTGTGTTGGTTAAATAAGTTGTAATTTTTTATAACTTTTGAGTGTTTGATAAAATTTTTGATAATTTTTAGTAACTTTTAGTAATTTTTGAGTATTTAGTAAAATTTTAACAATTTTACTAATTTTTCGTAATTTTTGAGTTGAGAAATTCTAGTAATAAAGTAAAAAAATAAAAAATTTTAGTATTTTGCCAAACACATAATGAGTAAAATTTAATATTTTTTTGCTAAAATTTTGTTGCCAAACGCAACCTTAGTATGCGATTGGATTGGATTGTAAAAAGTTATAGTAAATTATAGAATTTTATAGAAATTTATATAAATTTATAGAGAATTGTAGAATTCCAAATGAAAGTCAAACACTACCTTAACAAGGTAGGAAATGATATATTGACATGATTTTTTTTTGACTATAATTTATTATGAAGATAATATGAAAATAATAATTATGAAATAAAAAACATATAAGTGAATTATTACTTTAAAAATGATATTGTCTCCGATTCTAGCAACAAAAAAATTCGCATTATTCTAGTAATAGATTCTATACCTAATTTTTGGTACAATAGCATGACTCCCAAATTATAACTTATTTTTGGGTGAACTATATTAGGAAGAAAATAATATTGTCAAAATAATTAATGGATGTGTTTGGAATTGTATAAAAATTATAAAAATTAGTATCTCGTATTTTGTGCACTGAGTAAGAAATTTAAATTTTATAATCTAATTTATATTTGTAAAAGTTTGTAAAATTTTATATTTTTTTATATTTTCAAACGTCACCAATATTAATATGGAAATAATATACAGTGAAATTAACATTAATTACTTTCTCAACAACTTTTGTCTTATTGAAAGATTTTTTTAATTTCAAATGCCTATAGCTATTGATCAAAAGTCAAAGAAAGGTCCACTTGTCTTAAATTTTACAGCCATAAGAGATCACGTACAATTGGGAGTACAAAGTAATTTAATTGATAAGTTGTGGAGTTTATTTTGTAGTAATTTTTAGTTTTCACTAGAAATATAAAATAATTTAATTGGTAAGATTTTAAGTTTATTTTTTAGTGATCATTAGTTTAATTCTTTTCAAAATTACTGAAAATTCACCGATTGTTAAGATCAGTGCACCTAGGGATTAACTAAAGAGAGCGTTAATTGATCCAAACACTCTGAACCATCCAATTATATATATATATAATTGGGAGGATAAAAGGATTGTTTGATGTATCAAAAAAGTATAAAAAGTTACTAAATTGAGAGAAAGTTAGTCATTCGGTGTGTTACTCAAAAAGTTAAATAAAATAGATAAAAAGTTAGTCATTCGTTGTGTTACTCAAAAAGTTAAATAAAATTGATAAGAATTAAAAAAATTAGAAAAAAATTGGTGTGGAGAAAATTAAAAAAATAAAAAAAAAGTAAAGATTTTTGGTGTTTGTTGGCACACCAAACAGTCCCAAATTTGAGTAAAAAGTAATTTCTTGCTAATTTCTCAAACTTTCTTCACCAAACACAAAAACAAAATTAATTTTTACCAATTTTTTCTAATATTTTCAGATTTCTACTGACACACCCCCACAGCTAACCACTATGATACCATGTGTGACTTATAGGTGAAAAGTTATATTTCTTTCTTTATTTTCTTTGTGGTGCCAAACGACAAAAACAAACAATTTTCCACCCAAAAGCAATCCCACTAAAATTTGGACCATTGAATCATTCAATTTGAATCCTAAGCCTACGTTACCGGACTCACTGTGCCATTCCCACTTGGATGCTTCGTCCGCCGCTTTGAAGGACATACAATCCATTACGACTTGTATATCCCTACCAATTTTGCAGACCAAACGGACTCCAAGAATGTTGGGCCCACTGATTTCCCATTCCAATCCCAGCTTGTAATACAACAGTCGAATAAAACTTTGAAGGTAATTTTCTTATTTTTAATAATTTAAAAAAATTTTATCAAATTTTAAATTATTTTTAATAATTTTTTATCAAAAATTACTAAAAATTTCGCCACCAAACGGACTGCTAAATCAATCAATTGTTTTTTGGGTTAAATTTTGAATTTTCTTTTTGCACTATTTTTTTTTCTATTTTAATACCATTCAAAAAATAGTAAATAAAATATTTATTTGAAATAAAAAAAACTCGTGCACGGGTGAAATAAATTATTTTATTTCAGATATATGTAACATTTCTTATTTTAAAGTTCATTTATTTTTAAAATATGAATAACATACTTAAAAATTATTAAAGAATTAAAAAAAAATATGAGTTAATAGTAAAAGTAATGCCAGTATTCTCTAAAACTCAAGTGCGAACCTAAAAATTATCAAATTGAGATGGGTTACAATTATTCAAGAGATTTGCATTAATATAATTAAAAATTTAATAATGTATAAAAATTGATCGCGGTAGAAATATTTTCAAATATCAACACGGTGTTGACAGTGTTACTGATGACACCTTGTCAATAGCAGCACCGACGATAGAAATATCAGGTTTTCAGCCATGCCGTCACTGGTAGTAACGACACATCTTATGCTTATTCTCTATGTGTTAGTTAAAAATATTAAAAGTAGACGGTCAGTTATGTGATATTAAAGTTGAGATTCTTAAATGAAAATTTAACAATATAGATGTATTTATATTTTTTTAAGTAAAAATATATAAATATATTTAAATTGCTAAATTTTAATCTCTTTTTCGACGCCAATTCCGAATCCGAAAACATTTGACGGATTCGTTGGTGGCAGGTTTTATTCGACAACAGACCCGAAAGAAGTCAACTTTTAGAGGCCCTGGTCGTCAGCGATAAGGATTCCATCGTCCCTCTTTACTCTCAGGTTTGTAATTATTTACTTATTTATTTTTGACTTGTCGCAAAAAATGCAATGCAGACTTCTTGAGATGCACAGTTAAAGATTAATAAGGATTAAATATTATAAGAATATTTATTAAAAACATAAAATAAATATAATGCTACCTTATCAAAAACATTATTAAAAAATATATACAATAATTATTTTATAATAGTAAGTTAATAATTATTCCATACATCTAATTCTTATTAATATATATGTATATATATATATATATATATATTTTTTCCAGAGGATCCATTTCTTGTGGGCGGATAAAGACAAGATTTTCGATTTGGAGCTTGCCCAGAAGATGAAAGAGTATGTCCATCTCACCTTTCCTGTAACTATGAACTACGTAACTATGAACTATGAATAAGGCTATAAGTGAATCGACGCGTTAGTGAGTTGGATTCGACTTGTTTATTTAATAAATGAGTTGAGTTAAAAAAATATTACTTTATTTAGTGTCTGTTTGGTGCAATATAAAATATTAAAAAATTTAAAAAATTTTTAAAAGTTATTCACTTTTAATTTTATTATACGAATTACGAACTTACAAATTATTACAAATTATTTTATTTTTTGTCACTTCAAACGCCCCCTTAATAAATAAATCAAATCTGAATAAATATCTTTCTCACAAGTTGGTGACTCATTTCATTAAGGACTTTGGATCATTTAAAATTTATATATATAACTGAATATACGCATTTATGACATGTTAATTAAATAATTTATACATAAATAATAATAATAATAATATAATGGGTTTATCATTCTAAAAAAAAATGTCTTATAATTTATTAAAATTTTAGCCAATCATTTGTATATGAGTATTAAAACTTATGTTCTATGTAATTCTGATTTCCCGTAATGTTTAGAATGAAACAACCTAATTAGCTCGATTAGAAAAAATAAAATAAAATAAAATGAAAGACATATAATATGATAAAATTTACATTTCAACAATAAAAATAAACTTAACACATAAAAGTATTTTATGTACTATATATAAAATTAAAATACTAAATATAAAATATAAATTATTTATTGTATACATTAAACGTGCCCCAATTTGGGCTAAGTTTGGATAAATATTTACATAAACCCAAGTTGGACTCAAAAAAATTTAGACTTGGATATTCATCCCAGCCCATCTTATGGTCAATATATTCATTTTTTTTTTTAAATTAGACTATAAACTAACTACTTTTCCAAATATTATGTGGTTAATAATTTTTTTTTATTTCAAAATATTCGTAAATTTCAAGATTTTCTTTTATTTTTTTTAATTCTTGACTTATTTTTTTAGCAAAAGTAACTTGAATTAAAAATATTATTATTATTCTTAAATATGCTAAAATAGTTTTTGAATGATTTTATAAAAATAATTTAAATTAAAAGTATTATTATCAATCGCACCTTATAATTTAGCTCAGTGATAAGTTTCATCGATTATTAACAAAAAAATTATGTATTTGAAATATGTAAATTACATTAAAAGAATAAGTTAACATATTTTGCATATCTAAATTACTATAAAATTGTGAAAAATTTGTCAATCAAACTATTTAGTCTTAATTTAATAATCGCTGGCCGGATGATGTCATTTATGGTTTGAGGATACATTTTTTTGATAGGAGAACCCGTGGTAGGATTTTTTTGTGGGTACAATCACTAATTGGATGATGATTTTTGAATGATGATCAACAGGCAAATAGGAGAGAAAGCTACCCTGAGCTGGGTAGAGAATGCTGGACACCTTGTTCAACTGGAGCGACCCTGTGCTTACAACAGAGAGCTCAAAAGAGTTCTTGCTTCCTTTCATGCTGATATGCAGCAGCAAAAATGAACCTACGCAAGGACGTTGTTGATATATATATATATTTATTTAATTATTTTTGCATGTTTATATGAAATTAAACTATGAATTTATATTTTATTTAAATTAGCTTTCTGAATTCTTTCTAAAAACGTGTTCATGAAACCCATAGCAAACAGCTGGGTCCTCTCCTGTAATGGATGGCTCTATCCAGGCCATAAGATGGGCTCTTTCTCTCTCTCAACTGAAAGCCCTAAAGCCCAAAGTCTCTCTCTTTTTTTTTTTTTTTTTTTTTTGTGATCCAGAACTCCACTAGTTTATTACAGCTCTCAACGAATTGCGTAACTAATAGGCAAATCGGAAGACATGTAGCTGACTGACCTTAACCACGCCTCCAAATTAAGTCGCAAAATTTGAATTCGCCTCATTTATGTGGAGAGTAAATCTACCAGTCGACACTGTTAGACCAGAGGCTCCTTATTAAGCCCAAAGTCATTGGATGGGCACTTCCAATTTCATATCCAATGTGTTTCCTTTTGCATATCCAATGTGTCTGGAAATTTATAGTGTTTAATTACCTAAAGTAATATTCACAAATTTAAAGCCCATTTTATGCCAATAAAAAAATAAGAAATTCAGAAAGGATAAAGTGGTAGATTGATCTCCATAGATGCATGAAACAAATACCTTAATTATATATCAGTTGAGAAAAATATATCAAAGGGAGATTGATTTCCATATTTGATATATTAATTGTCTAGACATATATGTAGAGATTAAATAAACTGCAGAGGGGACTTGGGCTTCATTGCAGCTTAAGGAACCTCAGAAGCCTGCAAGGAAAACCAAAACAATTAGCTAGTGACCTGTTCCCACTAATTAATTAGCAAATTGAGACACACACAGACATATATATATATATTCACACATATATCAGGAAACTTTTTCTGGGTCTTGGGGCAATTACTAGCTAGGGGAACTCACCAAATGAAGATATAGACAGCTTTATTTGTTACTATATTATTTTAATCACGGATCAGGATGGCTTTCTTTCGTATCCCTGGCTAGTAGCTACTATAGTAGCTATTAGCTAGTAGTTGTTATAGTGATCGACTAAATTTAGTCTTTTATATTTTAACTTTCTTTTAAACTTTTCAGGGCAAAAATATCAAATTAATCAAAATTAAAAATTTATTTAAAAAAAGGTCATTTTTTCCTTTCCAAAATAAAAAATAACTGACTTATTTTTAGTTAACTACTAACTAGTTAAAAATAAGCCATTACAAACTAAGCCTAAGGATTAGATCCAATGTGCATGTTTCTTTTTCGATTAGGGACATTATAAGAAATATATGGATTAATTCTTCTTCTTCTTTATTCTTTATTTATTTATTTTTTCTGAATAAAAAGACAGCAGAACAAAGTGCAGAAAGAGATTGGCCTTTTTAACCACATAAACAAAAGATGCATACATATATATTACACACAATAATATGTGCGTATATATCTATATATGTGTATGTACATATATGAACAAGAAGTCTATGACCCATTTTACTAACTATTTCCAACTTTTCAAGTTTAGGTCATGGTCCCTTGCCTCCAGCTTCACAAAACTAGCTAGTCTCTGTCCTATGCTATAGATTCAAAATCATTATTTTTTTTTAATTTTCATTATTTATATATTTATTTATTTATTGTAACCGAGAGTGAGAGAGGAAGAGAAAGGCCCAAGAAAAATTAAAAAGAAACTATTAAATATAACTTTATCTACCTAAATCTAATGGAGGACATGACCCTAAACAGATTTGATTGGCGTCGTCAAATCCATATAGCCGACCCCACCTAGTGAGAAAAGGCTTAGTTTGGTTTGGTTTGATTTTATTGTAACCAAGAGTGTTCGGTCCTAATCTTTGGTCCTATGCTATAGTTCCAAATCATTATTATTTATTATTTATTTATTTATTATAACCGAGAGTATTCGGTTCAATTTATGTGTACCTCAACTAATCTTTAAGATCTTGGAGTTAACGATCGGATAAACCCTCTATTAGTTCTGAAAAGATTCGAACTAATGACCACTAAAAACAAATCTAAAATTTTACCGATTAAACTAACTCTCATCCATCCATTTTTACTTCCAAAGCTTAGAATGACATAGATATCGATTTTCAATCAGTTATTTGAGACTTTTCAAAGTGCCCAAAGTACTCTCCATTTATTTTTATTTTATTTTTGTTATTTTACGAAAGTAAATGTATACTCTCCAATTCAGTAACAACATGGAATCACCATAGATTAATTAGATAACTTCGGCTAAAAAACCTACAATCTTATCACTTCGAAAAAGACGGAAAAAAAGAATAAAAATAAAAAAAAAGATCTTCGAACTAAAATTTGATAACTTGAATAGAATAAAATCTGTTGGGATTTTTACCATTCAAAGAATATATCTATATATATATATATCTCTCTTGGGATTCATTTTATATCGGAAAATTAATCCCTTGCAAATCGGTGCAAGATTTGAACGTGATTTCTTCAATCATTACAAATTAATTTTGAAATAAATATCTTAACATGGTATTAAATTTAAGTTTGTCATCTCTACACTCATTACGAATTAATTTTAAATTGAATATCTTGATACAGTGTAACCTAAGTTTCTTCATTATGCACTTCTTGCAAATCAAGTAGTAAAGGGCATATTGAAATAAATCCCAAAATGGGGGAGAATACAAGTGTGACCACCTCGAATTTAAAAAAAAATATATGTGAATGTGATTGAATTGTTAAAAATTTAACGGCTTTGATCGGAGTTGTCATCAGTTAAATCCAGACATTAAACTTAGTAAGACGAAGTGATCATTAAATGCATGAATATGAAAATAGGAGCATGCATGTGAAAATATACAGGATCAAATATACAAAAGAAGGGGGGCTGACGGCTTCTTAATGTATTTATATATATTTTAATTAAAAAATATGTGAATGTACTATAATTATTAAATTTTAATTTAACGGCTCAAAAAGATAATTTTACAGAGTTAATATCAACTATTATGTCAACCCCCAAAATCCCAAATCTACTTTTTTTTTGCCGTGGCACAAAAGGCGTGTTGAGATCTATGAGTTGTGCGCCCTTCTGTGTCCTTGCAGATCAAGTGCACACATACGAGGTGGTGTTCTGAATTTATCTTAATTAACACGATCAAGTGAAAATAGGATCCGATAAACCCATGTTAGATTGACCTTTACACCCACAAAAGACATGGAATTTCTGAAATTTAACATATATAGAAGAATAGACCTTTGCTCCGCGTCTGCATTGCCATACTTGCTTCCGCTTGACCTGTAATTGGGAATCGGAATTTGGCCGGACTCGATCCGCCGGAGATCCTCGAGAAGAACAAGGTAGTGTCTCTTCACTTCGTCGGCGGATTTCCCACCACCCACAGCCCTGGCCACATTCTGCCACCGTTCCGGGGTGTCCTTGTCGTACTCAGCCAAAGCCTGCTCGAACAACTTGTTTTGCTGCGCAGTCCATGACGACTCAGAAGACCTAATAGAACTCGAAGCCATATATACAACTCGCTCGATATGAATAAGATCGTCGAGCTTATCAAGATTATGAATTGTTATAGTGCTTGGTACGTTAAGGATTCGTTTGCAATAGTAAAAAATTCTAAAAAATACTGAAAATTTTTGAAAACTTCTGAAAGCCTTTTAAATTCTCTAACATATTTTATATTTCTCCTACTTCGTAAAATTTTTATAAATTTATATATATTTACATATCCCAACAAATTTTACAAATTTCAATTAATTTTTTACAAATCTCAATAACAATCCACAAATCTCAATAATATTTTTACAAATCTCAAAAACTTTTAACCACTTTCAATAAATTCTGACATAAAACTGTTCGGACGGAACCAAAAAAATCATTCGGATGATTTCTTCCTCCAAAAAGCTGATGCAAAAGTAAAAAAGTTTTTACTATTCATCTTTGAAAAACACAGTTTGGTGGCTGACTGCCGATAGGGGTGGACATCGGCTCGCTAGCCCGAAGAACCCGCCCAATCCAGCCTGAAATTTGTAGGGCTTGGGTTTGGGAATTTAGGTTATAGGGTTGGGTTGGGCCAATTTTTTAGGCCCGATTTAATTTTGGGCTGGGTTTGGGTTCATGCATCACAGCCCAGCCTGGCCCAGCCTGAAATTAATAAGTGAGTTAGCCCCACACCTCCTAACATACAAACTCTAGCTTTGCTCTTCCTCTCTTGCCCCCACAAACCTTAGCCCCAAATACTCAGTCGCTCTTCATCTTTTCTTGGTCCCAAATACTGAGCCGCTCTTCGTCTTTTCTCAGTCTGTAATACAAAGTATGTATCTCTCATTCTCACTTGCTTCTTCATCTCTTTTTTTTTTTTATCTATTCAGTCTCCACTCTTCTCTCTCTCTAGCTTAATTTTATTCATATATTTTTTTTCATTATAGTAGAAGCAATATGCTTAATTTTATCATGTTTTTTTTTTTCAAAAATAGCTTTACAAACTGGGATTAAAAAAATATATTATCTATATTTACAGAATGTGTGCTGTATGCACGTATTAATTGCATTGTATGCCTAAGCATCTTTGTGCTGTGAGGATGAATCATGAATTGAGACCAAGCACATAATTGAATTGCTAACTTCAGAGGCGGGCTTGACTTTTTTTTTTTGTAAGGTTCTTTCCCTGGTCCCAAAGTATTGTTTTTTCTTTGTCACAAGTTGTTTGATTGTTAAGTGGAATAGAAGTAGGTAACACGCATTGGCTGGTTAGTTGATCATTTCAACATAGAAATTTCAATAGTTATTTGAAGTTTATCTTTTTATTTTTTAAGTATTTTTTTATTTTTTAATAATTCCAATGTAGTTGATAATAAAGAAAGACTCGAGACTAATTCATATTACATTCAGTCTTATTAATTAGAGGTGCTTTCAGGCTATAAATTAAAATGCTCACCTACTGCTCTTGCAAATTTGGTTATGATTAATGACTTTAAGTATGCGTTTTTACTCTATGACAGTAAAAAAGGAAAATGTTATAACTAAAACTTTTCCACTTTCTATATTAAGTAAGGAAAATTTTATAACTAAAACTTTTTCCACTTTCTATATTTTGGATGCGATCACAAACTAAAAATGGTACATGTGTCGTGTGCTTACATAATTTAGTTGTATTTGATATTTTTATAAATATTAACGTTTCACTTTTCTGTGGAAAAATTAGCTTCTTCTTTGCAATTTATAACTTCAACTGAAGATAATGATTCTAGCTCATCGGAAGAATATTATGATGGAAATGATGATGAATTCGAGGTAGTTACATAACGCATTGTTTTTTTAAATTTTATTAAATACTATTAGCATGCTTCTAATTTTATTTTATTTTTTCTATGTAGGGATTCACAAACTTTGCATGAACTTGTGATATTATTGAATGAAGTCAAGATTTGCTTATATTTCTTAATTTTAATGGTTTTCTAATTTGATCTTTTGGACAATGTAATGATTTTATTTTATGGAGTTTAATTAGTTAGCTGTGTACTTTGAAATTAAGATGTTGTGATCATCCTATTTGAACTTATGACATTGTATTATTTTATTTTATAGAGTGCTTTAATTAATTAGTTAGTTATTTGTTTGTGTTTAAACAGTGGTTGTGAACAGGTTATTGGCTATTTTTGCATAATTTTTATATTTTTTTAATATTTAATTGTTCGATCCAATGGACGGGCTTGAGTTTTAATTTTCTAGTATTGGAAGGGCATGGGTTCACAATTTTCAGCCCGATATCGGGCCAGGCCGGGCTTGGGCCAATGCTCAAAAATTCGGTCTGAATAAGCCCAGCTTGAACCCAGTCTATGTCCACCCGAGCTGCCGAACACAAAAAATTTTTCAAACTACATTTTTTACTATTTTTCATTATTTTTCACTGCACCAAATTAATCCTAAGTTAATTTTTGTGTCTATGTGTATATGTGTATATATATGGACAGTGCAGATCTATTTAAAAACGTTCATCTTTTAGAATTGATTTGATTTTAAAATAAAAAAAAATTAATTTTATTTGATTTAATTTAATTTGATAAATAAAATTTTGTATTTAAAACAGATTTTGCATTTAAAAATTGAATTGATTTAATTTAAGAGAAATATCAAATTTGACTAAGTTAATAGGATGATAATAGGGATAAATTTGTCCACTTATTTATATGGTTTAAGAAACTAATGAATTCTCATCACATTTTATTATTTTGGATTGAATTTTAAATGATATAAAAATTATAAAATTTAAGTTATGAAATGAAATCAAATCCAATTAATAGAATTTTATTTTAATTCCAAACATAAGAAATTGGTAAGAATTCTTATTAAATTAAAATAAATTCAATCAAATCTACCATTACAAATAGGGTGTAAATATAGCAAAATTATGATTTTCAAATGAATAAGGAAAAAAGTGAAAAAATAGTGACATAAAAGTGTAAAAAGAAAATAACAAGTGAAATTTTTAGTTAAATGAAAAGCAATAATAATAATAATAATAATAATAATAATATCTCAATGTAATTTTTTAAATTAATGGGAGCAACTACCACCCTCATGGGCCTCCAAATAGAGGTAAGGTGTGCAAGTGATTCCCGGTTTCGAATATGAAATTACTAAAACACCCCCAGATATTTTAGTTTTATTAAAGAATTAAATTAATTCAAAAGTTGGGTATTTTTGATCTTATTAAAAAGTTAAGGAAAAATTTTATTTTAACTTGAGTTTACAATAATCAAATCTAAGTCTTTTTTGTGAAATTAAGTGCACTCTTTTATTACACTATTGAAATTTTTTGTGCATAATATCATTAAATATAATATATAACATAATAAATTTTATTAATAATAAAATTTAATAATAATTATTTTTTATAAGGATGAATTCTAGTAAATTTTAAGTGTTGTTAAAAGGGTTAGTTTAACTATTAAATCGTAAAAAGTACATTTACCGATTTAATGTACAAAAGTAATTTTCTCCCAATTAAAGAATCTTTATATATGAAAAAATGTGCATTGAGGGACTCAACGGGTGACTCGTGGCCTATAGAACCACAATAGCATGAGAAATTGGGGGAACTGATATAGCAATTTATGTTAACTCTATGATTTGTGATCGGAGATTGTTAAATTAAAATTCAACGATTGTGATACGAACCATTGAATTTTAATGCAATAACCTCTGACTATAATATTATCAAATTGATGTACTTCTGTACGTTATCCTCCCCTTTTCATAACATGAAGCTATAGGCGTTTATATTGAGATTCTTGCAAACTGATGTTTGAAACAGTTGCTGATTGTATAATTTTGTCCAATGCATTCGTGGAATGTTGTTAGTTATTAAGGCCAATAGTTTCTTATATACAGAGACGGAACCAAGAATTTAGTAAAGGGGAGTCAACTGTTTTATGGAAGTTTCAGGAGAAATAAACAAACAGCACTACAGCAGCGTTAAAAAAATAGCAACCTTAGCTTGGCGGTATTATTAAAACTTTGAACGAGAGAAATAAAGAGAAAGAGAGAGCGCTAAAGGGGTTTAAAGTGGGTGGAGTGACTGGTAAAGAACTTAGCAAAAAGAAAACAAAATAGTTAAGAAACAACTCGTGGTTGAGGGGGAGAGAGAAAGAGAGAGAGAGCAAGGGAAGGGTGTTAAAAAGGGAGGTTTTTTTTTTTTTAACAATGCATCTAAGCACTAGTTGTGCAAATACTGTCAGGCAAAAACAATTTAGAGATTTGCTGTTAATGAAATTGTAGTCTGAGACCGCGGGTATCGGGTCACATTGAAACCGCTATCTCATATAGTGGCTATAGCTTTTGCGAGAAAACCACTCTTTGGGAAGATGACATCAACAATCACGTTCTCATAAGACTATTTTAGGTTTATAACCCTCCCCCCAGGCCCCTCGGTCCACTCGATCTCTCTCACTGTCGTTCTCCGTTTTTCTCTTGCTTGTCGCGATCACTAGTGATTGAACTTTAATTGTTACACATTTATATATTTAATTACACCTTTACTTAGCACATAAATAATATAAAATCTGTGTTTTGTGTAGAATCTATTCCCACTACTCAAAATTGAAGCATGTGTTGATTTTATACACAAAGGAAAGAAATCTGAACCATGTTGAGGACACAGGGAAATGTCATGAAAGCATTGAATACATCAAGGTGCAGTACATCAGTTGATTGATGCCATTTGAGATGATGAAGAAACTTTCACTTGTATTCAACATAAGAGGATCAAAATCTTCAGTTTGGAGTACTGGAAGCAGGAGAATATATTCGAATATGTAGATTCGCATATTCAAATATTGTTGGTGACTGAATTACATCCTGGAGGGAAGTGCATATTCGAATACAGGGACAAAACATTCGAATGAAGAGTTATACATCTCAGCAACAGCTTTCACGTGACTTCAGCCTCTCCATGTGACATAGACCTGAGATCAAGGAATGGCAAATCGGTAATTCATTGGGGAATTGCATAACAGAATGAGGATTTTTCTGAAAGAATGAGTGGAGAGAGAGGGGAGAGGAAGCTAGCATCACATGACCCAAAAAAGGGAAAGAAAAGAGGGATAGGTCATATACACAATATACGGAGAGAGAGGGCTGTAGAGATATAGTGAGAGAGAGAGCTCTGGGTTTTTGGACGTTTTTTGCAGTAGTTTAGGGATTGAGTTTTCAACTTTAATTTCAATCACTGTAATTAGTTTTCAACTGCAAATCAATTTCAATTTCAGATTTCAATGTTTCAATTTCATCTTTCTGTTTTAGTTTCTAATTTTCTGAATATGAACGGCTGAATATTTCTTGGGCTAAGGTAAGGGCAATGTCCTTTCCAATGAATCTCAAGATGCCAAGCTTCATGGTTTTACTTTGAGTTCTTTAATTATCAATTCAATTTGCATTTGAACATTTTAGGAATCATTGATTCAAGACTCGATTAACACTAATTTGTATATCTTATCAATAAGTTCATAGGTGTTGCTTAACTTAGAACGCTCATGACAATCTTGTATGTGGGTTGCTAGACATAGAACTCCTATTTTTCTTAAGATATGTTATGCACATCAAGTGTTTGATCCATAGTTTGTTTCAATTGGAATTAATTTTCTCAAAATCAGAGCAAACCAAATTGGTAATCCACAAACTCTTAGCATCTTGAGATTGATTTGGATTGGCATTGAACTTGTCTTGCCCAACCCTTTTACATCAGATTTTTAGTTAAATTTAACTTTTACTTTAGAAAAATCTCTCCAAAATCATCAACATTCCATATCAGAATTTTGTTTCTGTTTTACATTCATGTGAGCTATGTTTTGCCACTTTAATCCATTAGAATTCACTCTTTTGCTCCTTAGATCCCTGTGGAAATGACCTGGTATTCACTAGTATTTTGTACTATAATCACACCTTGCACTTGGGGGAAGTTTGACTTAATTTTCCTTACTCAACACTTTTAAAATCTGAATTTACACCTGCATTTGCATTTACGAGTGAGGTAGTTAAAAAACGACAATCAACTAGCGATCTCATCCATCTTTGCGATCACCAGCGATCTCATTCATCTCCCAGACCAGTGCTCACGACCCAGTGACGATCTCCTCCACCACTGTAAGTTTTCACCTCTCTTCGTCATCATACATTGTTGATTTTTATCGGGCGTAGTGGGAACCCATGCTCCTCGAATCCAACCTTTATCAGTAAATTCCTCTGCCGCTGATTCAATGGCAGCTTCGCTTGCTATTGCTATCCCCAAATGGTCTCAGAAGACCATAACTCCCCATCGCAGACACACACACACACACACACACACACACACACACACACACACACATATATGTATGTATATGTGTGCATATGAAAGAAATTAGTTATTATATAACAAACCTACCTGATAGTTGAAATTAATTTAAATTTAATTATTTATTTATTAATAAATTTTATTATTTAATCCTAATTTTAATTAATAAATTTGTGATTGCAGGTGTTCAGGTCTCAAGTTGCACTCATTGGTTTCAAGGGTCGTGGGGTTCAAAAAGCGTCATTTGAAATGCATGTTATGTTTGCCAAAAACTGTTGTTTCAGATGGCGTTTCTTCATTTCTTCTGCATAACCGCTATATGATAAGGCAGTTTCAAGGTAACCCAAGAGCCGCAGTCTCATACTGCAATTTCATTAATAGCAAATCTCTAAATTGTTTTCGTCTGGCAGTATTTGCACAAACAGTGCTTAGATGCATTGTAAAAAAAAAAAAAGGTTAAAAATGTGAGCAGGTTAAAGGGGCGGGTTAAGAAAGTACAAAAAAAAAAAAAATTGGATATGTTTGCAGCCTTCTTGTTGAATGAGAAAGAGAAAGAGAGAGAGAAAGAGACATTAAAGTTCGATATTTATTGTTACGATATATTGATATGTAATTCTACTGATTGATATTTCTTATTATAGGAGATCTGTTTTCTTTATTTTTTCCTTATTCCATTGTAATTACTCTCTATATAATGAGAGTCTTTTTCCATTATTGAATAAGAGTTTGCAAATACTTTTACCCTAATTCATAATTTAACATGGTATCAGAGCAACCCTAGATCCCTACCGCCGCACCTCTTTACTAGCATCAATGACAGCCATTACCAACACTATCGAAGCTACCGACACCTAACCCAATTCTACTCCATCACCAACAGCCCCAGTTCACCAGCTACCCTTTGAGGAACCTATTATCCCCTCTTCTGCTGACTTTATTGTACATCTTGTTACTCATCCCTATCGGGCCATTACCTGTCCTCATCGTTTACAGGATTACGATTGTCCAACCTTACCATCTGTTGCGCTCATTGTATCATTGTCTATGTCACCTGGTAAGTCTGGCACTCCTCATCCATTCTCTTCTTTTCGTCGTATGATCATTATTCTTCTTCTCATTTTTCCTTTCTTTTCGCTGTTTCTGACATTGATGATCCTACTAGTTATACTCAGGCTGCCAAACTTCCACACTGGCGTGATGCTATGGTCTTTGAGCTCTTAGGTCTTGAGGCTAATCACACTCGGTCTCTTGTTCCTCTTTCTCCTAACAAAAAACCTACAGATTGCAAATGAGTGTTTAAGGCGAAATTGCATGCTGATGGTTCTGTTGAGCCATATAGAGCTTGATTAGTAGCTAAAGGCTATACTCAAGTAGAAGGCTTAGATTTTCATGATACATTTGTCCCTGTTGCTAAGCTTGTCACTTTTCGTTGTATTTTAGCCATTGCAGCCTCCAGGAATTGGCATTTACATCAGATGGATGTCCAGAATGTCTTCTTTCATGGCGATCTTGATGAGGTCTACATGACTTTGCATCTTGGATATCTCATTAAGGGGGAGCCTTGTGTTTGTCGTCTTCTCAAGTCTCTTTATAGTTTAAAACAGGCTTTGCGTAATTTGTATGCGAAACTATCTTGAGTGCTAGTTTCTACTAGCTTTGTGCGCTTTCAAGCTGACTGTTCATTATTTATGCACTCTACCCTTGGCTCTTTTATTGCCATTCTGTATGTCGATGGTATTCTTATTGCAGGCCCTGATCTTGATGCCTTCACTACTGTTAAGGATCATTAGGCTTCTTCTTTTCGTATCAAGGATTTAGGTGCTCTCAAGTATTTTTTAGAATTGGAAATTGCCTGTTCTTCCACTGGTTTTTTCTTATCTCATCATAAGTATATCCTTGATATCTTAACGGATGTAGGCTAACCTAGAGTCCATCCTGCTGCTTTTCCCATGGAGCAGCATCTTCGATTACTTTCTAATGATGGTACCCTTTTATCTAATTCGGGTATTTATCGTAGCTTAATTGGTCATCTACTCTACTTGACTATTACCGGGCCAGACATTTCATATTCTGTTACCTTTTTCAGTCAGTTTATGCATACCCCATGGGACATTTTCAAGCTATTCTTCGGGTGCTTCGTTATTTGAAATGCACTCCACCTCATGGGTTATTCTTTGCTGTTGCCTCGCCGTTACAGGTCTCTACTTATTATGACTCTGACTAGGCCAACTGTCCCATTACCCGTTGCTCCATAACTGGTTTTTTGTTACTTTGGGTGGTAACCCAATTTCTTGCTGCTCTAAGAAACAAATGGTGGTTTCCCATTTTTTAGCGGAGGCTGAAGATACAGCCATGGCTTCTACTACTTGTGAGCTTATTTGGCTCAAACAATCACTTGCTGATTTATCTGTTCCCAAGCCTGCTCCAATGCCTTTATATTACGACAATCAAGCAACTGTCCATATTGCTCACAATCCTGTATTTCATGAGCATACAAAACACATTGAGATTGGCTGTCATATTATTCATGATCGTCTCTCTACCGGCTTACTTTCATTGCACCATGTTTCCTCTACCGAGTATATTGCTAACATTTTTACAAAACCATTAGGATAGGATTCTTTTACTACATTTTCTCGCAAGATGGGCCTAATTACTCTCATAACTCCATCTTGAGGGAGAGTATTACGATATTTTGATATGCAATTCCATTGATTGATATTTCTTATTATAGGAGATTTGTTTTCCTTATTTTTTCCTTATTCCATTCCAATTACTCTTTATATAATAAAAGTTTTTTTCCATTATTGAATAAGAGCTTGCAAATAATTTTTACCCTAATTCATAATTTAAAATTTACTTTGTGGTAGGCTACAATTGTGTGTATTGGAAATACCATTTTAAAAAAATATATATTTACAAAAATAACTATACTATATATATAATTTTTTTTGCATCAAGAGGGTCTGCCGAGACCCCCTTTGGACAGACGGTAGTTCTGTCTCTACCTATATAGCAAGAGCAACTTATATGTGGAGTGTTATTCCATATAAATTATATTGATTAATTAATGTTTCTATAGTAAAGTGCAAAAATAAATAAATCTTAGGCTCTATAGTAGAGGAGAGATATTGTGTACACTCTGATACCAATTATTATATACTTTACCAGAATTCAATCTTATAAGCTAATTGTTATGGGGAGAAAATTTAAAATATATAAGCATCACACTAGGGCGAACTGACCTAAGGTTGTCATACGCTGTAACTCAGGTAGCTTGGAATAATTTTTTTTTTTCAAATTTTGCCACTCTAAATTTGTGTAACTCAAACCAATCTGCTTTTAAACCCTTTGTTCGGTTTAAATTTTTGTAGTTCAGTTTACTCTATTTTTAAATCCTTTATTCCATCAGACAATCCCAAATTATAAATTTTTTAAACCCTTTGTTTGGTCTAAATTTTTGTAACCCAATTCATTTTATCTTTAAATTCTTTATTCCATCAGATAAATCCTAAATTCTAAATCCATCCCTAATACCAGCATTTCATACTATCAATGTAAGATAAGTACTATTCATACTACATACATAGATGGTGGTTGTTCGTTGTAATTATTTACCTCATTCTTATTCAAGCTAATTAAGTGGTGGCAATTTCCTATTTTTTATTTATTTATTTTTCTTGAAAATGGCATGTGACACATGCCAAAAGAGCTATATTAATCTCCGTACCCCGACCATAAGATTAAATGGTAGGTCACGTTTAACAATTACGACGTAGATATATCACATAAAGATGCAGTGGTCCAAGTAAGCTCTGCCAACTGACAAGGAAATTTCATAACAAGCATTGAAAGATACAGGGGAAAGACACCCAAAATTTGCCAATAATAAATATTGTCAAGTCTCTTTACTCTTTACGCTTTAACTCT
Organism: Vitellaria paradoxa; assembly: GCA_019916065.1. Lineage (NCBI taxonomy): Eukaryota > Viridiplantae > Streptophyta > Magnoliopsida > Ericales > Sapotaceae > Vitellaria > Vitellaria paradoxa. Next base: position 45,096,300 of record CM034238.1, read on the forward strand.
CTCTCGATGTGCGCTCAGCTATGGTCCTTATTCCTAGCAAGTTGGAAGGACCCTCGCTGGTTTAAAGTGCGTAGATGATTACAACTCTAATAAAAAATGAGTGCGTTCACTACATTGAATGAAAAAATTATTAATTTTTGGTTTTTGAGTATTTAATAAATTATCAATTATTATTATTTTTTTTACTCAGTTATAATAATTTGTTAACTTAAAAGTTACTAAAAATTATTAAAAATTGTTAAAAGTTACCAAAAATTACAAAAAATTTTACTAAATACTCAAAAGTTGTAAAAAAAACTAAAAATTATTACTTACTTCACTAAACAAATAAAAAATTCTAACTGATAATTTTTAGTAAAAAATTATCAAAAATTACTTAAAAAAATTATTAAAGATTATTCCTTTAAACGCCCCCGGTATACATATATATATATATATATATATATATATATATGTTAACGTCGAGAATCGACTCCAGATCTTTAATGGGTTCCGTTGCAGCTGGAAGCAGTCCTTAATGGGTCACGAAGTTAGCTAAGGGCCCTTGACTTTTCAGAGTCTAAAGAAGTCCACCACTCAGCCAATTAATCCAAGGTCCATCCTTTATGTATTACTCTAGACATATTACTAGCAAAATCGCAATAGCTGATATCATTCGGAGTCTCAAAATTTTTTAAAAAATTAAATAAAAAAACCCCAAAGATTTCAATGTTCCTTGATCAAATTTTATTAATTTTTAATTTTTTAAAATTTCTTTAGGACTCCAAATGCTCTCTTAATTTTAGAAAATTTGGGTGGAGAGAGATACTGTAATTGGTACCATATAAATACCTTAACTGTTTCTTTATCCCGTACTATTCACCGTTCACATTTTTATTATTGATTTTGAAATAAGAAATAATATTTTACGATTGTGATGTTTTTTGAACGAAATACATTAATAAGCGAGTAATAACTGATGCGGAAGAAAGGGATGGTAAGAATAGTCTCACATCAAAAAACATTTAAAATTTTAATAAAAAGAGATGTAAGAAAGGAAAATAATTAAAAACGTAAGACTTATTCTTGCAAAATAAACTAAATGAATCACACGTTTCACATTTCATAGCGCAGCCAAAAAAATAAAAAATAAAAAACATTGGTGATAAAATTGTGAAGTGAACCTCCCAAATTACTTTAGGACAAATCGCACAAATGCAACATTTTGCCTTTTGTGTTTATTTATTTTGTTAGATATTTTTTGGGTATGTTTTATATAAATAATAATCAAAATAAATTCACATATTTTTGAATAAAAAATATATGAATATGTTTAGATCGTTAAATTTTAATCCAATAATTCAGAGATTAATTGTCACCGAGTTAACATCACCACCCTGCTTTTTGTGACGAGGTTCATGTATATTGGATGATATTATTTAACCGTTCAAGAAAAAAATAATAATCTAATATATATACATATATATATATATATATATATATGTATATATGGTTTTCAATTACTAATATAATAAGTTTTAATGATTAATTTAAAGGAATGAGTCAACATTTTAATAATATTTTAAAATAAAGGAGATAATTATAATTTTGAAATGTTAAAAATTGATAAGTGTAGTTAATTAAATGTTGAATAAAGGTAAGTGTAATTTTCTTTTATCTTTTTAAATAATACATATCGAGAGAGAGGTTGGCGTTCGGTGGTCCAATGGCAAAACGGGCTCTGTTTTGGTCATGAATTTTTCCGACCCATATAAGGACTGTGTGCTTGAAGCCCAACTCAATACACTTGAAAGCCCAAGCTACCCTGTGCCACCCTGGTCAGAATTTCTTTCTATTTTTCCTTTTTTTTAAATATAGAAAAACCAATGGGCTGAATAATAATTGGGCCAGCATTTGCTGTAATTATCAAATACCTAAACATTTGGAGATTTCGGAGCTGATATCGAGTTTGATGTCAGCTCTTAGATTAAAATTTAATTATTTAAATATATTTAATAATTTTTATATATTTTTTAATTAAAAAAATACTTCGATAAATTACGTTACATTTTAAACGTTGATCCAACGTTTCATAGGCGTGATGTCGTGAAACTGACAGCGTCCTTGCTATCATCCTCCTCCCTTCCAACATTTGGAACACAGTGTATCTATTTCTCACGCTGAGGTGTTTTTGCATGTGAACTGAGAAGGGTGCCAAGGTTCTGTTTGGTAATTCAAAATAACTTGTCTTGTTTAGGACTACTTTTTCATTACATATGAATTTTTTTTTTTACCAAAATTTATTTTTTTTTTGTTTGATTTTTTTAAGCATATTATTCACATATAAAGAAATACAAAAAAATAAATAAATAAATAAATAAATAAAGGGACAACTTATTTGAAATAAGTCAATTTTTTTTCACTCATCTATAAATTTTCATATTTTTGAGTGTTTCTTTACGTTTTTTAAATTTTGAATAAACAACAAATAAAATCAAATTTTTAGTTATAAAAAAACAAAGCCATGCAAGATAACAAAATTAAGCTTTTAAATTTAAACAAATGGTTGTATTTTCTGCAAGCAATCCGTACCATCCATCTTTATAGGGTTGCTAGATGGATGACACCAAACTATAAATTATTTAATTAAAATTTAACGACTTAAATAAACTTATAAATTTTTAAATTAAAAATATATAAACAAACTTAAACTGTCAAATTTTAATCACCACTTTTTTTTTTTTTTTCTGTGACGGGGTTGATATCCACTAGATGATATTATTTTCAGATTTTCGGTCCGATTGGATAGTGCTAAAATTTCAGGGGGATAAGATTTAGATGGGATATAAGATAAAATGAGATATTATTTTTAGAGGGTTGGCCCACATTGATATGATGTTTATGGAGGGGGATAACTTTTGACTTGGTTTGGATGTTTTATAAATAAGAGGATGTGAATGATGGAAAAAACAGTCAAATGACTCTTTTGTCCTTATAGTGTCCCAAACTTGTTACTCATTAAATTAAACTTGGTTACCAAAACTTAATTATATGTTTATGTTAATTATATAATATGAAAACCTACTAGTACAAATTAATTTTAGACAAATTAATTTTAAATAAAATATGTTATTAATAAATTAAACTTTATAAAATATATAAATTAGTTTCATAGACAATAACATCCCAATTTATCCGAAACTTCCTTAGTCGCTTATTTTTTTTCTCCTTATTTAAAAAATATCAATATATGTGTAATTTTGTATAAATTTGCTAAAAAATAATATTATTATATTTGCTAAAAAATAATATTATTATCTTAAAATCACATCACCTCCTATTTGAAAAAAAATATATTTTTTTAATCACACGACCCCCTATTTGGAAAAAAATTATGTTTTTTTATTTTTATTAATATAAATTTTTAATAAATTTTTACATTAGAAAAAAAGAATTTATTTCTAATATAAAATACATTTTGTAAGTGAGAAGGGGGATGAGAAGGGGCATAATGGTCTAATTTAATCCATATAAGAGGAAATAATTTTTGGATAGCTCAAACTATCTCCAAAAATAATACACCTTATTCCAAGATTAAGAAGGAAGAATAATTTTTAGAGGAGAAAAATTTTACTTTTGAAACCAAGTAAAAAATATTATATCAAAACTTATAAAGGTGTATTATTTATAGAGACTATAATTTTGTAGCATCGAATCGGCCCATCTCTCAACTTTTCTCTTTTGGGCTATCCTTAAAACCACCTTAGTCCCAAGCACTCCGTAGTCCTTAAAGCCTGTCCTTTGAGAATCATTATTTGGAAAGAAACCCATTTAGGACACGTTTGGAGTCCAAAAAACTTCAAAAGTTATCACGGTCTCAAACTCTAAAAAATTTCAAAATCTAAAAAATTTCAAAAGTTGTTAGAATGGACCAAAATATTGCATTCCAACGAATTTTGCTAAAATTTAAAAAAAAAATGATCTGACATTTATACAAAAAATTACACAAAACTCCAATAATTTTCAAAATCCTCCACTAAAATTTTGACACGTGTCACTTTATATGATTTTTAACAATTTTATATTTAATCAAACATAAATATTCAACAATCATTACACAATAATTTCAAAATTCACTTATGAAAACTTTTAATTTTTGTTGGGATTCCAAACGCCCCCTATTGTAAGGTGCAAAATCCAAACAAGGCTCAAGCTAAAATGATAACACACAGCAGCTGGAACTCTCAAAATTATAGGCTCAACCAAGCATCATCATTGTCACGTTGAAAACAAAACCAAGTTCCCCCACCATCTTCACCTTCAATGCCGAGCACGGGCGCCCATATAGATTGACGGTTGGGCCTTGGCTGCAGGGTCTTAATTTGAATTATTTTTGTATTGACTGGACTGAAAAGATTATTGCCAGTCCCCAAGATCCTTCAAAGAGCTAATAATTAGTTTAAAAATAATTTCAATTTGAATATTAGGTGTTTAGTTGGTAAAAATTAAACAAAATCTAGTAATTTTTATTAATTTTTTATACTTTTTTTAATTAAATTTTATCACATATAATTTTTATATCAAATTTTTATACTTTTATTATACTCTTTGATCAAATTTTTACTAACCAAACATCCCGTTACGAATTATACAAGTTTGTACACTCCTCCCAATCTATAAAGATTTTATTAAGATTCCTGCTTTCGTTTTTTTTGGGGGTATGATCAACGAGCAATACAATGATACAAAAATGTTTAAAATTGTAAAAATTAATTTAAATTTGTAAAAGTTATAATCTTATAATTTATATAATGAATAAAAATTTTAAATTTTGTAGATATTTATAAAGAGCTTTAGAATTTTGTAAAGTTTGAAACAAGTTCACAGGCACAACAAATACACATGGAGTGTGTTTGGCAACTAAATTATTAATAATTTTATATAATTTATACAAATAAAAATTTTTATGTGTTTAGTAAGAATTAATAAATTTTTGTAATTTTTAGTTGTTTAAAAATTGTTTAAATTTAAAAGTTACCTAATAAATAATTTTTTAAAATTACTTAAAATAATTAATTTTTTTATCAACCAAACGGACCCCATGTTCTCCATCAGGAGAAAAGGTTTGGGAGTTTCAAAAAAAAAAAAAAAAAGTGAAAAGGTACGGCGAGAAGGCTACCAAAAAAAGGTCAAGCATGCCATTACATTTTTTGGGTTTTGGAGATAGATAATTTATTGTAACGCGGGGAAAAACAAATGGTAGAAGGGATGATTGGATTGGTAGTCTAATCATGATGTGAGCATATACAATAATTTAATATGTTGCATTTGCCGAATCAAATTTTGTTAAAAATCTTTAACAAGTTTTTAAAAATTTTTTATTTTTTATTATACTATATAAATTACGAATTCATAATTTATTTTATTTTTATTACTCCAAAATACATTCTTAGAATAAATATAATTATACATATTTTTATATAAAATGAGAACAAAGAAAGCGTTTGGGGTTTTCAAAAAAAAAAAAAAAAACAAAAGTTAGGGTTGAAATATTGTGTGTTTGATTGATAAAAAGTTAGTCAAAAAAATATCATAAAAGTAAAAAAAAATGTGACATAAGGTGATATATAGAGAAATTTGATTAGAAAAAAATATAAAAAATTAATTTAAGTTGGTAAATTTTAATGCGTTTTGGTGGATTTTAGTGTCCCAAACAGAGTATAGAAATGACACATGACAAAATTTAATAAAAAATAAAAAGATCTTTTACATTTTTTTTATTTTTTTAAAATTTTTTGAAAAAATTTAAGGCTCCCAACAGAGCCAAAATCTCTTAAATTTTTATTAATAACCCTTACTCGCTGTGAAAGAACACCATGATGACATAATTAATGTCAATTAACTAAGCAAAATCATATTGCAATATGGAGCCACATAAAACCAAATGAATCAACCATTGAACCAAAATTCTACCTGGACCAAGTTCACTCCAACTCAATGCTAAGAGGAGATTTGATTGGTTAAAAAGTATAATAAAAATATAAAAATTAATATAAAAGTGTTATGTGACGAAATTTAATTAAAAAAAATACTCAAAAAAAATTAATAATAATTAATAAATTTTGATTAATTTTGACCAACTAAACACCTTCTAAACTAAACTGATATAAGACTGCGCATAAAGTTACAGCTTTTGAACCTCTAAATCAAAACAGTCACTAATCATCCAAGTCTTACCTAACACTCGCTTAACAGGAGCAGTTTCCCACGCAGAATCCTCCAACCCATTGCAAGCAATATCACTCTTGGGTCATTCCAGTTGATTTTAAGTTAATTTCTAATTTATCCATTTATCAAGCCAACTCTCCCGATAAGTGACCAGTGCTGCTTCTACTCAACCATTCATTGTCTTCTCCATTCACAGGGATCGGAGGAAACTTATTGCATTCACGACATTCAGAACTATGTTTAATTTTATTATTGTTATTATTGAATTTGATAAAACCTCATCTACATCCCCAACACATTGAGGCCGCGTTTGGCATACTAATTTTCTCTATAAAACTCTATTAATCTCTAACAACTCCTCTACTTCTAATATTTTCGTCATTATTAATTGCAAAAATTCTAATATTTCGCTAAAAAAAATAAAAAAATCTAAAAGTAGGTTAACCGAATATGTAAATTTTTTATACAATCATAATTTTCATGTCAAAAACTTTCAAATGAGTATCATTGTCGCTATTTTTTGTGAATTTTTTTGAATCTGTGGGAACGGTTTTCCAAACTGTTCCCACGGTATGCTATTTTTAAGGAAAAAAAGGGCGCCAAAATTAACTCCAAACCACATTTTATCTCAATTTATCTTATTTTTTCTTACGCTAAACGGAACCTAAGACAGAGAACTTATATTGGGTGTGTTTAAAGTTGTGTAAAATTACAAAACTTAGTGTTTTGTATTTTGTACAGTGAGTAGAAAATTTAAATTTTACAACCTCATAATTTGTATTTTTAGAGATTTAGTAAATTTTATATATATTTTTTTATATCTCCGAATGTTGCCATTATAAGGCATCTAATTCATGACAGAGACATTTTAATTTATGATTCATGTCTTGAAAGCATATGGAAAAGGGGGTGATGGGGACTTGCAAATTCAAACATGTTAGGGTGTCCTTGATGCTAATGTCAGATGTTGGCATGGAACACTAGTCTAGGCCTGTCTATATATATGCTGTTGGCATGGAACACTGGTCTTGGCCTGTCACCCAAATATATGTAGGTACCCTGCAGCCAATAACTTAAAAGTTTTAATTTTTTTAATTCCAATTGTAGTTTGATTATTATTGGATCAAAGAAAATTTTTCAAAAACCACACACACACACACATATATATATATATATACACACACACACACACGTAGAGGCCACAAAAAACTACTAAATAAATTAAACATTTTGAACTCAGTTTGTACTTAGATTCGTTAAAATTTTTATTTGAAAAATCGATTCGTTATGAAATTAAAAAAAAAAACTTGAATATAATTTGTACGTAATTCGAGTCGAATTCAAACTCGGCTATATAATTAAACTTAAATATGTATAAAATAATTAAGATGTCATTTAGCATACTTATTTTTAATCTTATTTTTTATTTTGTAATTTTTCAAATAAGGGAAAACATGTCAAAATACATTTGGACACTTGTGTTTCAAAATCTGTTTTAAAAAATAGAAAGTAGGTTTATACAAAAAAATCGTTTTAAGCGTTTTCAACCTAAAATAAGAAAAATTTCAAAATACGAAATATAGACAATGTCAAACTAAATGCATTAGTTATTTTTTTTATTTTGAAAATTTAAAAACATAAAATACATAATACAATAAATAAAAAATAAAAAAACAAATTAAAGGTACCTATATTATTGGAACTTAGTTTGATTAATACTCAACTTAGAAACTTAATAAGACGAATTTGAAAACTTTTTCAAACCCGATAAAACTTTTGAACCAAATTTAAACAACCTATGTATTATTGGACTTGTTTGCAGCCCTAATTCCCCGCCCCCTCTCTCTCATACAGACACCCCATCATCCACCCACCTTCCCCCCCCCCCTCTCTCTCTCTCAATCAGGATAATAATTCACAAATTTAATAACCTATAAATTTAGAAAAATTTAGAATTGGGAGGAAAGACACAAGCTAAGAGTTAACGAAAATGGGTAGTGTGCGGAAGCAATGAATGGCCTTCATGGCAAGAAGAATTGGGACACACCCACATGGGTTCTATGAAAAATGGTGGAGATCTTCCAAACAATTTTGTCTTCTTTTCATCCAATTACTTATCCCCTCCGACCCTATACATCCTCCCCAAAGAAAGCCTCTATAATATGTACATAGTTTATATCAAAACCAAACTAACTCAGATCATCAAAGATATTTGATGTCTTTGTGCCCAAGGAATACCCCCCCCCCCTCATGTGACACTGTCTCTACCGTCCCTTTCATCACTAATTTTGTATTAGTACTCCAACTCTAATTATATACAAAGAGAGACAGTGCAGCCGAAAGTTGTCTCCATCAAAATGGGCATTCCATGGTCTTGATGTCTTTTCTTGTGGGTGCTTCCATTAATTTGGTTGAAGCATCTCAATGGGCATTTTTACTCACAAGTAGATTTAGACAATATTGGTAATCAAGAATTAAAGTTACTGTGTGCGTACCACAACCAAGCATTGCCGAATTTTTGTTCCAAGAATCCCTTTTCTCACGCATCTCAATATTCTTGAATGCATATAAGTGTGTGTATATATATATGTAGGATGGTTGAGATTGGCATGAAATAATTAACATACGCATATAACAATTAGGTTGAAATATTCTGCCTCCTATATTTAAAAAGTTAATGCTCAATTAAGCTTGAGCTAAATTTTATCTTAAATTTGGCTTAGACTTGAAACTGTTTGTATAAAACTTAAACTTGACTTGACGAATAAAACTTTGTGCTCGATCTTTACTAATTAAAATAGCATCATTTTGATCTAAAATATTACAAATTAAAACGTATATTTTGGTCAAGCTAAAATTTGTATTGCGTCGTTTTGGTCAAAACTATTATATTACATATTATTTTAACAAGTCGACTCATGAACTGTTAAATTGATTTTTTTTTTTAAACTTAAGATTAAACTTGAATTTTAGACAAGTCATCAAGTCGACTCGTGAGTTTTTAAATCGAATTTTTGCAAGGTTGAGTACGAACTTGAATTTTAAACAAGTCATAAATTAAACTGAAAGTCAATTCATTAAAATCATGAATAGAGATTAAACACCTCAATTCATGGTTATCCACTCTTATGCAAAATACGAGTTAGGGTGAAAAGAGCATTGAGATAGTTTATGCTGTAATCTAGACGTTATATGTTTTCATAACACAAATTAATATAGTTTTCTACATATAAAGCTTGCTACTAGCAAAAACAGATATATATATATATATATAATGCGTTAAGGTGGTTTATTAAGACTTTTAATGTTAATTATGGCTTATGAGATCGAAATATAGCAACAGTGCCGCCCCTGCAAATTTTGTAGTAGCTGAAACCTCTATTGATGCTCTTACTTGGCCAAAAAGAAGTTGCAATCTTTGTTTTCCCTATGCTTGGATCACGTATTTGGCTAGTTAAATTGAAAGGAAAAAAAGAAAAAAGGACACATATAATCTAAAATATATATTCTTATTTGTTTGAATTAAAAAATATAAAAAAAGAAAAGATATTTCTAATAAATTGATTTATTATTATTATTTTTCTGTTGGCGTACATATACACCGAAACAATTTATTTTTATTTTTTCATTTTTCATCACAGTAAAATAAAAAAATAATTTTAAATCTTCTTCAATTTTTTTCCTCTCTCTCAATCAATCCACAGCCCAAACATAATCTTTGGTTTGTTTTGGCCATCAATGAAAAAGTATGATGCATGCATGGATTTGTCTTTCCTTTCAAAATCTTGGTATAAATTGTCTTTGACCGACTTTGGAATTTTGCCTCATCCAATCAAATATACTCATGCATCCATGCTTATTCTTCCTGACCCTTCCTTTCCTTATCCTCGTACTGTTCAAACTCAACAATAGGTGTAAAGAGGATGCTATATATATATATATATATATATGTATATGTATATGCAATTAAAAAGTTATATAACCTTTTATGAAACTAAATGAATGGCTTATAATTCTCAATCAAATTAAAAGATATACATGAAAAAATTAACAAGGTAAAATACTCTCAACAGCTAGCTCTTCCCATTACGGAAGAGACTCCGAATATAGCCATTCAAATTCTAAATTTAACACTAATCTTGAAAATTATCAAAGGCTCGATGCGAATATTTTGTAAATTTCTTCTTCTTTTTATTTTTTTCCTTTAATAATAATTAGGCTTGGGCTTGATTTGGGTAAAAAAAATTGATTTTTTATTTTTTTAGTAATTTTTTTTGTCTTATATGATTTTTTTACAAAATTTGACTTTGTTTCTAAAAGAAGAAATTTTTAGATGTGGTAATTGTATTCATAAAAAAAATTTAAAAAATTCACATTCATTTGGATAAAAATTAAAATAACAAAAATTATTTTTTAACTTTTACACCCAATGGACGTGAATTTTTTTATTTTTTTACAAATACGATTAACCCGTCTAAAAAGTACGACATTTTAAAAAAAATAAATTTTAGTAAAAAAAAGACATATAAAAAAGAAAAATAAAACTACAAATAAATAAGTAAGTAATATGAGTTTTGAGGGCCAAACAAAGCCTTATTTGAATATTGATTGACACACTAAAAAGCATTATACAAGAGAAATGGCATTGACAGAGCAACTTTTTATTTGTTTAAAATAATGTACAATTATTGATAAACACAGTATAAATTTGATAAAAAAATAAAAAATTCTATAGAGGGTTATAAAAAGGTCACTTTATAAATCATGGTTTTACTTTTTATGTGATTGAAAGAGATAGATAGGCTCGAGTTGCCCCTTGTAACGGGCACAGGACCATCTACTAGGCCATCCCTTTTGGCAAAACGTTGCTACCATAGGATTCGATTCCTAACTATAAATTGAAACTCTAGAACAAATTAGGGTTCTTTAAGGATATTTTTAGTGATTTGACATTATTATTGCATATCATTATAGTTATGTCACTAAATATTATTAATCTGTTTGCAGCTTCAAAATTTTATAAAAAATTTAAAAAATTCTTAATTTTCTCCAATCAAATTTCGTTACGTATCACTTTTATTTCATTTTAATATTAACTTTTGATTTATTTTCTTTTAACTTTTTCGGGACTCCAATACCCTTATTTATTACTAAATGATAGTTCAAATATTAATTAATTTCACTCAATATATAAGCAACTTACTAATATAAGTTAAATTTTTATTATAATATTTTAAAAATGCAGATAGGAAAAATTGTTATATTATTCTTAATTGTTTTAAAAACAAGTAATTTATATACCATAAGTGAAAATTTTGAAAATATTTAGGAATATAAGTTGCCAATATAGGGTTTGTTTGGAGTAAGAAAAAATGAGATAAATTGAGATAAATTGTAATTTGGGAAGAGTTCGTAATACGTGCAATAAGAGAAAAAAATTGATGTGATATAAAGTTAACAGAGATTTATAGAGATTTTTAGAGATTTTCAGCAAATTATTGCACACCAAACGGGCCCATAATTTAAACTTTTATAATAAGAAATAACATTTTCTTAAAAAAATTCAGATAATGCAACTTATTAAAAGATTCATAACTTGAAATTAAAAAAAATCATGTATTAATTGTTTGATCGCTTATCAAAAAAATAGAAATATAAAAAATTGCCAATGCAATTTAAATTTTTATAACAAGAAATAATTTTTAAAAAAATTAGATAAAAACAACTTATCAAAATAATCTTAATTTTGATCCTAGAAATTAACTCATATATTTTTTGATAAGAGTCAAAGAACTTTTACATGGTTTTTTTAAAAATCTAAGTTATGACATATGAGTTACTTTTTTATGAAAAAAAATCAAGAACATTTTAATAAATTTTTCGTATAAGAATTTAAAAAAAATTTATCATAAAAATATAAATTATATTGATAATTGTATAACTTTTTTTTATATGTGAAACCAACAACATAAACAACATTCTCATTATGTATAACATTAAAAAAAATAATAATGAAACTAAAAATAATAAAGTACAATAAGGATACGTTTGGAATCGAAATTTTTATAAGAATTTTTGGCAACTTTTTAGCAAAAGTTGTTAGGGACAATTTTTTATGAGTTTGATAAAAAAATAAAAAATTTTAAGAACTTTTAACAACTTTTGAGTGTTCAGGAAAAAATTTTAATAATTTTTAGAAACTTTTGATAATTTTTGATTATTCGATAAAAAATTTAAAAAATTTTTAAGAATTTTTAGTAATTTTTAGTTGTTTAGTAAAAAGTTAGAAAAAAATTTTAATAAATCTTAACAATTTTTGAAGTGTTGTCAAATGCATGTAAAAAAAAAAAGAAAACAAAAAAGAGTTAAAATTTACTTTGCGCTTCCAAACGCACGCTAATATATTCATGGAGCGTGGATATCCCCTCCCAATCGAGTTTCTATAATTGTAACGTGGAATGACTTCGTCACACAGCCGAAATCTCTTCCCTTTTGTTCAGTGTTTACTACGTAATCGCATGAACAGAATTTAAGGATGCAACTGCAAAGAGATGACTGAACTCCACATAGTAGGTTTTTGACCTTTGAGGAGTGCGCGCTGTGGGTTGCATATTTCTTGCAAATACTATACATATATAGCTAGAAATTGATTTATATCTAGGCAGCCATCAAAACATATATATATATATATATAGAGCAAGAAGAGGTGGCATATTATTTTATAGTAATTGTAGTTTGGCATCAGACGTCAGGTGGTTGGGACTCGAACCCTGCAAAACTTTTTAACTTAAATAATCAAATATATATATAAGTTCAAGGGATTTTTGGAGGCCGGTCACTATTTATGGACTTATAAATATTTAAGTCATACCCAAAAATCTTATTTGTGAATAAGTCACACTTGCAACAAAAAGACCAAAAAGGATATCACGCGTTTTTCACTACATTTCAAAACTGCCAGTTTTATCCGAAAATAGTGCACACTTTACTCATAACTTCCGTGACTTTCCATCTTCTTTATAAAGCAAGTAAAACTGATTTTTGGAAACAAAATCAAAACTGTTTGAGAAAAACCTAATTCCGCAACTTTCCATCTTCTTTACAAAATAAGCAAAATTGATTTTTGGAAACAAAATCAAAACTATTTAGGAAAATAGTACCACATAATAAAACAACACCGCATAAAAAATAATACCACATAATAAAACATTATCGCATAAAAACAGTACCGCATAAAAAACAGTACCACATAATAAAATAGTACCGCATAAAAAAAGTACCGCATAATAAAACAGTACCTCATTAAAACAGCACCATTCTTTGCATGATATAGTCATGCGGTACTGTTTTTGAACGAGCATGCATCCTAAAAAAAACAGTACCGTTTTTGAACGAGCATGCATCCTAAAAAAAACAGTACCGCAGACATGTGGTACTGTCACACATGCGGTACTGTCGGTCATTCGTTTGATATGTGAACTATTTTTGTATTTACATGTGATGTTTGCATGATAGAGTCATGCGGTACTATTTTTGAACGAGCATGCATCCTAAAAAAAACAGTACTGCAGACATGTGGTACTGTCACACATGCGGTACTGTTGGTTATTCGTTTGATATGTGAACTATTTTTGTGTTTACATGTGATGTTTGCATGATATAGTCATGCGGTACTGTTTTTGAACGAGCATGCATCCTAAAAAAAACAGTACCGCAGACATGTGGTACTGTCACACATGCAGTACTGTCGGTTATTCGTTTGATATGTGAACTATTTTTGTATTTACATGTGATGTTTGCATGATAGAGTCGTGCGGTACTGTTTTTGAACGAGCATGCATCCTAAAAAAAACAGTACCACAGACATGTGGTACTGTCACACATATGATACTGTCGGTCATTCGTTTGACATGTGAACTATTTTTGTGTTTACATGTGATGTTTGCATGATAGAGTCGTGCGGTACTGTTTTTGAACGAGCATGCATCCTAAAAAAACAGTACCGCAGACATGTGGTACTGTCACACATGCGGTACTGTCGGTTATTCATTTGATATGTGAACTATTTTTGTGTTTACATGTGATGTTTGCATGATAGAGTTGTGCGGTACTGTTTTTGAACGAGCATGCATCCTAAAAAAACAGTACCGCAGACATGTGGTACTGTCACACATGCGGTACTGTCGGTTATTCGTTTGATATGTGAACTATTTTTGTGTTTACATGTGATGTTTGCATGATATAGTCATGCAGTACTGTTTTTGAACGAGCATGCATCCTAAAAAAAACAGTACCGCAAACATGTGGTACTGTCACACATGCGGTACTGTCGGTTATTCGTTTGATATGTGAACTATTTTTGTGTTTACATGTGATGTTTGCATGATAGAGTCATGCAGTACTGTTTTTGAACGAGCTTGCATCCTAAAAAAAAAGTACCGCAGACATGTGATACTATCACACATGCGGTACTGTCGGTTATTCGTTTGATATGTGAACTATTTTTGTATTTACATATGATGTTTGCATGATAGAGTCATGCGGTACTGTTTTTGAACGCGGTACTGTTTTTGAACGGGCATGCAACCTAAAAAAAACAGTACCGCAGTCATGTGTTTAAATACGTAATCCAAATCTGTATATATTCATTCGATCGACGTTAATCTCACAGCACAAACTCACGTAATCCGTGTGTATTTCTTCGTATATAATCTTTTAACAGATTTTTATCTCACTATATGTTCACGCAATTGATAAGGAATGAAACAAAAACGGAAAACGTGATTCTCGGTTCCATAATTTTCGGCAACTTCATCTTAGTTAATTATAGAAAAAGGGCATTTAAGTCATATTATAAATTATATTTAAAACAAACTCACGGGACCCACTCAAAAGTATGACTTAAATACAAAACTTTTCACATTAATGTGACTTAAAAGTAATACTTTTTTTTGAGTGTGACTAATAACTTTAAAAGATTACCAAGTATGACTTGGATACAATTTTCCGTAAGTTCAACATATATATACATATATATATATAAAGGGGGATTTGGATTACAAATTTTTTGTGATATTTGCCCATTCTTTTGACATATGAGGATTTATGGGTAAGTTCATGGGATCATGATAAACTTGTCCCCCAGTTGCAGTATGGATCCATCTCCCTTCTCATTCATTTGCTTGGTAGCTGAGCTCTCTCTTGACATTTTCCTTCTTTTCCTTGGCTCTTCTTGCCCCTGTATAATTGTATCCCGATTCATTGTTAACTCATGATGAATGTAAATGCTTCGGATGCTTACTGGCTACAAATCCTAAATTCTGAATACTTATTAAGTCTTCTTACATATAAAGTTCGTCAGTATGATTCACTGGTCAACTCAAATGAGCTAGCAGAATTACAATATTTTGGTCTTTGTCCGCGAGAAGGTGGATATATAGGGAGGAGGGAAAGGAGTAAGAAACAGTGAAAAATTTTATACTTGGAAGGACGTGGAATCTTTGTAAAAGGGTTCGCAAATGTCAATCACAAATAAATAATTTAAGTGATTTAATGTTATTTTTAATCATATTTTTTTAACTTATCCTCCATTCTCATTTCTATATCTTCCAAATAAGAAAAAATAACTAATATTCATTTCAGTCCTTCCCATTTATTTACTTTTGTTACCTTTCCCGCTTCTTTTCACTCTCAAATAAAAGGCTTAAATATTCAAATTAGTATTAGCAAACCTTTTTTTCCCCTTTTTTTTGGGTAAATTGCATTGACTATCCTTTAGATTTTATAAAATACTAAAAGTACCTATGTAGTTTTTGAAATTATACTTATTATTCTTATTTTTTAGATTATGTTATAATTTTTTTCCTAATTTGGCTCACTTCTCCCTACCTGTTCTTACTGATATTTGATTAATAATTAGTACTTAAATATGTATTATTCTGATAATTTTATGCTATTTTAATCATTAGACCATTGATCTAATCTTCAAGAGTATTTTATTATTGTTTTAAACTTATAAATCATACTATTTAGAATGTACAGTGAAATTTGACCTGATTATATAATTGAATGTATAAAACTTTAATTTGAGATTATGTGAGAATCATGAAATAATTGAATTTGTTTAAATCATTTTAAGAGTGTCTTAGTGTTGATCCGATATTGACAGAATCACTCAATATAACTTTTAACAACGAGATTTATGATTTTTTATGGTCAGTGGTTTTGGTTTAAGACTTTTTCAGTGTATCTGTGCACTATTACATTAATGTTTAGGGAAAATATATAACATAGTTTAAAAAATAGATATAGTTAGTGTAATTTCGAAAGCTATACAAGTCATTTGTTTATTTTTGTCAACCTTTAGGGATAATTAATGTAATTTACCTTTATCATATATATCCATATATTAGACCCATTAAATTATGGAAAATTGACCTCAATCAAAATTTTAAATCAATTACCGTCAAATAAATCATAAATCGCTATTAAGCTATCTCCCCTTATTTTTGACAATCTAGTACTTCGCGAGTAGAAATCATAATTAAACAATCACGTTCGTCATCTCCTTCCTCTAACTAAGATTAAAAGAAACCAACTTATTCAAGGTTTACTTAAATTTGATTCGACTATAAATTCATTCGAGCTTGTGAAACTTAAATGAACAAAATTGAATTATAGTTTTAAAGTTATTATCCCGTTGAATTCAAGTAAAACTTACTTGTATAAATTAAATTTGATAAATATAGTATAAACTCTCAAACTATTCGAGTTTAACTTAAAATTAATTTAAAAAATTAATAATTCAAACTTACTAATTTTTTTTAACTCATCAAAATTAGCAAACTTAATTCATTTATACCCCCAACTCTAACCTCTTCTTACCCAGGATTAAATACATATCTTTAGAAGTATGTCCTATGCACAATCTTGCTAGCAACCTCCAAAATAAGCAAGTTTATAATGTTAATAACACAATTTACACATATTAACATGCCACCACTTTTTTCTTTTTCTTTCTTTTTTTTTTCACCCATTATCTGTCCCTCATAACTGAATCCATGCTCCTAGATTTTCTCAACAAACGATGGAATCAGCAATACTATTATTATTTGTTGGAAAAGAAAACATCTTCCAACAGATATATATATATATATATATATATATATATATATATATATATAAATTATAGCTACAAGTTGGAATTAAAAGACACAAATGTAGTCCCTAGAGACCTATATATATATATATATAAATTATAGCTACAAGTTGGAATTAAAAGACACAAATGTAGTCCCTAGAGACCTCTCTCTCTCTCTCTCTATATATATATATATATGTGGGAACTAGGATTTTCCTATTGCCTCGGATCCGTTGCCACATTGCATTACTTCCTTTCCCTACCATCTCTGCAATCTAATATTGCTCCCATACTTCCATGGAAATTATATAAAATAGGAGAGAAGCTTCAAATAAACTAATAATATCAATGACTAGGAAGCTTGGAGTCCCATTTCTTCTATAGTTGTTCTCATGATAAGATGAAATAAATTTGCATAGGAATTTGGGCTACCCTCAATTACTAGCTGCTACCAACTGATCATAATTGAAGACGCAATGCATTCCCCCTGTTACCTAGTATGCATATATATATAATATTCTTTCCAAATTTTGATTTTTTTCGACATGTGCAGAGCTCGATTGATGAACTGAAATCTGGGAATCGTTTGGATTAAGGTTTATGGATTCTTCTATAGAACACAGACAATTATTATATATATATATATATATATTCAAGAAAAATGTTAAAGTAATTTTTATTTCAATCAGAGCAATATACAATCATCACTGCATATAATATGGGTGACTGATGCAATAAATGTTCTGGCAGTAACAAAAATTTATTATGACATTATCATTTATTTATATATAAAAAGTTGAAAAGAAAGTATTAAATATATATGTATATTTAAAATAAATTAAATTATAAAGATGTGTCTTTCCAATATTGATCCTATATGAAGAAATCACATAGTTTATCATCGTGTAATCTGGTGAAATGAAGCATGATGCAGAAATACATTGTACCCTGCGTAAAGATGGAAAGAACTTGAAGAAAAAAAAAAAATTTGATCTCAAGAGATTCACTCCCTAGGCCAAATCCCTAGAGAGGCGGGGAGTCAGACCTACACCCAAGAATTGGACACGATTCGTCTAACCAAAGAGACCCGTCCTACCAATTTTTACTACGCTTTACGCCTGGGAGGCTGGCCCTAAGTTTTTGTTAGAGACGAGACTTGAACTTGAGACTTTAGGGTGATAAGCCCATAAGTCCCACCTCAAGACCATCACATCTAATCTCTTGGGGTTTGAAAAGAAATTGAACTTTACAAAGAAAAGAAAAGAAAAGAATAGAATTAAAAAAAAAAAGGAGAAACTACTAGCAAATAGGAAGTGATAGAAGAAATAAGATAAGGATAGCCGGGTCCCATTACCTTTAATTATATATATATGTAAATTGATTTATTTATTGAGAGAGAGAGAGAGGGGGGGGGGGGAGAGTTACTAATCAGGTAGAGGGAGATGTGAAGAGAGGAAGGGCCCACTGATGATAATGGAAGTAGCCTTCATCCTCTCTGGACTTGTTCCCACAAATGCAAATTATATCCTCTCCCCTGGCCCCTTTCCTGCTTCCATATGGCTTTGTAAACATCAAATCGCCAGCATGTAGAAAGCATATTAACGTCAAGCAGCCGCATCAAAATGCAAGTAATCAATCAAGAAATTAACGACATTAAGTTAATCCCCAAGCGAGTCTACAAGAAACAGTTTGAGCTTTAACAAATGCTTATTTCATGACAGGTCGACAAAGTCAAATATTTTATTTATTTTGATTTTCGTTCTTTTATTATCAGTTGATAAAGTTAAATTTATTTTATTCAATTCTTTTTAGGGTAAATTATACTGATCTCTCCTTAATATTTGAGTAATTATACTTACACCTTTTAACATTTAAAAATTATACTAATATTTTTTATTTTGACACATCGTTGTTAATATTGACTCATTTTCATTAAATTAACCTTTAAAATCTAATAGAAACTATTAAAGTAATCAAAATTTTAGATTTTTTTTTTATTTTACCCTTCTTTCCCTTACATCTATGTTAGTTTTAACTATTGATTTAATAGAATGAGTCATTGTTAATAACATTTTAAAATAAGAGATATAAGTATAATTTTTACATGTTGAGGGATATAAATGTAATTATTCAAATGTTAAAGAGAAATAGAGGTAATTTATCTTATTTTTTTAATTGTTTTCATGAATAAAAATAAGTTTATTTTTATCTCTCAAATAAATAGTAAGGGTGAGTCTATTTGCACTTTACAAATAGATTTTTACACTTTATTTTACTTTTTTATTAAATAAAATCATACAAGTACTTTAATTCTTCTAATAAGATATGTTATATAATTTTAATAATATAAATATACTTTCACAAAAATGAAAGTAATTGTATAATTTTATTTAATAAAGAATAAAATAGAGTGTAAGAATTTATTTGTAAAATATAAATAGATACGCTCAAATAATAATAATGATAATAATTTTTAACAAGATATGTTTGGCCTAAGTTATAATTAACATGAGTCCAGGAGTATGGTCGATTAAAATCACGTGTTAAATGTAATTCCAAAATAATGACAATTAGCACGAAAACGTGGTAACAATGTCGGTTCTCGGAATGATTGTCCAATTATTTGTCCATTTTCAACTACTAAGTCCTACAACGATAGTTTTACTAATTACGAGGTCAAATGTGTTGATACAACAAAATATATAATAATAATAATAATAATATATAATAAATAAAATATCCTCATTTGGCTGTCTCGGTCAGTGTTTCTAACTTAATCAATATTAATTAATTGTCACTTCAGGCCAGCTTAAGTGGCCCAAAATGTCTTTTAGTGGGAGCTCGCTGATAAGTTCATCAAATGGACCCTTGATTCCGACAGCAAGAAACCTTCTGGAAGAAACCTTCTGGAATTCAAAGAGAAGGTTGTCTTTCAATTTTTAGTTGAAAAATTATTAGATAATCACGAAGCAGTACCGTACACTAATACAAATATTATATTTGTAAACAAGGACTAATTAATGTATGTGAGAGAGAGAGAGAGAGAGAGAGAGGAGGGACTCGTGCTATATTTATCCCAATTGAATTTTGGAGTTTTACAAAATTTTATAAATTTTTATAAAATTAAAAAATTTTATACATTGTACGAATGAATGACAAAACTGTAACTTTTACAAATTTATACATTTTACAATTTTAATTAAACACACTTGTAGATATCACAATATATCATATTCAAACGAGTTATATGATCTTATCAAAAATTAAATGCCATAGACTTGTCACATTTATCATAGTAACTATTACCATATGTTTTATTATACGAATATCGTTACAAGATCAATTTGATAATAAATTTTAGTAAAAAATTTCTAACAATCCATCATTTTTTATTTGAATTAGTGCGCTGTATTAAGTCGTAGTACATTATTTAAGAAAATGATATATTGTCAGAACTTTTTTAATAAAATTTATTTTTTAAACTCGAGGGGCAATTTAATTATTAAAATTTTGAATTTGTTTCTTAATGGTCACTAATTCCAATCTCTTTAGGGCTACTGAAATTTTACCGAATCATTAATTTCAGAATCCCAGAGATTAATCGAGATATACTCAAACTGATCTACATACCCTGAGTCATAAAAAAAATTTATTTAATAATTTTTCATTTTTTACCAAGATTCTTTTTAAGGAGAAGTTTAGGGTTACAGCCTTAGAATTAGAGGCGAATATCCAAATTAATAAATAATTAAAAAAATATTTGAACAGAAATTTATAAAAGAGAGAGATATGGACGGAGAGCTTTTTTTTTTTTTCTTTGGCCGGGGGATGTTTGGTTGATAAAAAAAAGAGTAAAAAGTACAATAAAAATATAAAGATGTGACATAAAAGTGGTATGTGAAAATTTTTAATAAAAAAATTATAAAAGTTAATTAAAATTAATTATTTTTAGTCACTTTTGGTGTTATCAAAATAGATGCTAAGCATAAGGACGGAGAGCTTATGCTATTTTTAGGACGACTAACGAAGTCCCTAATCCACGCAGAATCTTCAGCAACGAGTATGTAATCAAATGATGGAACTTCACACCTTCCTCCCAAGGGCGTGCGCTACACTCTCTGTACATAAATAAGAATCTACCAAGAAAAAATAATAAAAAAATCATAAATTATATACTTAATTATTAAGACAGCGTTTGATAAAAAAAAAAAAGGAAAAAATTGGTAACTGTGCTACAAACTACTAATTTTTTAATTTTTTTTTCAAATTATCAAATTTATTTTCTTATATTTTAAAAAAAAGTTAAATTAAAAAAAATTAAAAAATTAACTATTAAAAAGTTAACTGTTTTCTCTTTTCAAACACAAAAAATTAATTTTTTAATAGTTAACTAGTAGCCACAGAAAAAAAGTTAAGTTTTTTTCTTCCCAAACTTAGCCTAAGTTGGATTTAAGAAGAGAAAAAAAATTAATTTTTTTTCATTTTATAATTGATTACTAGTTAACTACTTAAAAGTTGATTTTTTTAATAACTTTTAAGTTTTTTTATTAATTTAATATTTTTATCTTTTAAATTTTAAAATATAAGAGAATAAATTTATTTATTTATAAAAAAAATTAAAAAGCCACTAGCTCTATTTTTTTTTTTTCCCAAACAGACACTTAAAAATACCAAAGCTTGTGAGAATGGCACGTGACTTGAGCGGTTTCTCAGAAGTCATTTTCTGTGGCGGTCCCCTTCCCTAGTCCCTAACGTCCCCAAGGTACCAAACACCAATCACAAGTTCTGAACCCCCGTTACTCCCTCGTCACCGTCCACGTCACCACTATGGTACCTGACATGTCAGACCCCAAACCTTCTACTGCCGCCACGTGAAACCCCCCCCCCCCCCCCAAAAAAAAAACCAAAAAAACAGCCGTGTGCAAGAGTGCAGCAAGAGATGCCGTTCGGATGGTCGAATTGATTCAGGTAACGTGTCGTAGGGTTTAGAATTATGTAGTTCTGAGTTTGACTCTTTCTCGGGGAATAGTCGTTTTTTTCTTGTGGGGCTGTTTAACAACTTTTTCGATTGAATTGGTCAGTTAAATTTTACCTAAATTAATTTACTCTCTGTAGTTCTTGACCGGTTAGAGTCATAGAACGAATTTCACCCGATCTCCTAAGGTAGCAAGAGTGTAGCAAGAGAATACTACCGTTGCTGTAGTATTTTTAAAATGACATCGTCTTAATATTTTTTATTAAAAATAATACTATTTCATTTAAATTTTTATATTCGAATATAAATTGATGTATTTTAATATATATTTGAATATATATTTAAATATATTAATTCATATTCAAATGTAAAAATTTAAATAAAATAACGTTAGTTTGAAAAAAAATAACGAAATGACGTCGTTTTAAGATTACTGTAACCCCTCTTTTGAATATAACAACGCAACTAAAATAAATAATAATAATAATAATAATAAAAAAAAAAAAAAAAGAAGAAAATGGGCTCCATCCACTTGCACACCCGGGCCCAAAATCCCATAAACCCGTCCACTCGAGCCCTCTTTGGGCCTCTCTCGCCGTTTTCCGTTTTAGGACACCCTCACGTGGCGGTCATGTCACTGTGGGCCCCACACCCTCGCGACCCCTGGCTATAAATATATTCGTCACCTCTTAGCCCCAGTTACTCTTCTCTCTCTCCCATCTACTCCCCCCCCTCTCTCTCT
The DNA here is from genome assembly GCA_019916065.1 of Vitellaria paradoxa. Classification (NCBI taxonomy): domain Eukaryota; kingdom Viridiplantae; phylum Streptophyta; class Magnoliopsida; order Ericales; family Sapotaceae; genus Vitellaria; species Vitellaria paradoxa. The sequence continues at coordinate 45,119,364 of CM034238.1, forward strand.
CTCTCTCTCTCTCTCTCTCTCTCTCTCTCTCTCTCTACCTTGTTCCGGCTTATTTGTGTCAGATTCCGGCAGCCAACGTCAGACTTCCCGGTCGCGTTTTTTCATTAATACGTACCCCACTCTCCCTCCCCTTTAGCCTTACACTTCCTTTCCGCATTCCTCGCCCCCCACACCAGCCACCGGTCCCCTCATAACAGAGACAGAGACGACGATACGGATATATAGATACATATATAGCTATACAGATATACGTATAGAGAGAAAGACAGAGAGAGTAGCGCTCCAGAGCAATAGCACGTTGGGTTAGGTTAGGCTTGAAAGCTACAAGGTTTTTGCTAATCTTTTCACAGTACGCTACGCAGCACTGCCTCTCTCTTTCCGCAAAGCATACGGCGTACGATTGCAAGATTTGTTCACTTTTCGTTTTCCAATCTCTCTCTCTCTCTCTCTTAAGATTCTTGGAGGTGATGAACAGAGCTTTATCGGAGATGTTGCACTGCCTGAACGCGCCAGGAAATCTGGCCGGGAATGGCACGGACGCCACCGTGCTCGAGAGACAACGAGCTCGCATGAAGTGGCAACAAGAACAGTTTCACCAGCAACAACCACCACCAGCGACATCCTTTTTGGATGGAAATGAGTTTAGCGTCTTCTCTGCAGTTGAAACTCAGAAGTTTCAGGGTTTGGTTCCCGGAGACATGGGTCTTAACGAGCTTCTGACTCGGGCGGTGAAGGCGGATCCGGGTTTGGACAACGGGTGGGCAAATTTCAGTCCATTTTGCGGGGAAGTTGATTCGGGTCTCGGGCCTAACGGGTTCGGGATTGGGTCTGGGCTCGAGATGAGTGGCGGAATCTCAAGGACGGCGAGCTGCCCGCCGGCCGTGGCAGTGGCGGCGACGGAGGCGGCGGTGGCTGAAACCAAACAGAGAGAGTCCAATTCGCAGGAGAAGATGAGCTCTGCAGTCGGAAGAGAAAGCTTCAAGAAGAGGAAAGCTGACAAAAACCAGAGCCTCAAGGTTTGTCTTTGTTGAACAAATTGAAGTAAACTTCTCTAAATGTTCACAAAAATAATAAAAATAATTTATCATTTTGAGAGATATTTCAGGCTGTAGCAGAGGAGGACTTCAGGGACAAAAGGGTCAAAGGATGTCCTGAACAGGGAGAGTCGAAGATAACAGAGCAACACAGCGACCAAAGCAAGAACACAAACAACAACAACAACAACAATAACAAGAAAGAAACTTCAGCAGACACTTCCAAGGAGAACTCGAAACTTTCCGAGGTTCCAAAGCCGGATTACATTCATGTTCGAGCTCGTCGTGGCCAAGCCACTGACAGCCACAGCTTGGCTGAAAGAGTAAGTGGGAAATTCATGTAAACTACCGTGAATTGTTAGTGTTGTAAAACGAATCAAACAATTTGGGCTCAGTTTAGGTTTGGTTTCTCCAAACGGGCTAAATTAATGGAAAATCTGGGCTCTGATATCAATATCGAGTAGTTTTGGCCTATCTCAATTCCATGAGGAAAGACTTTCTCTCACGCTTATACGATGATCACCAGACCATTTCACAACTAACGTGGGAAACCCAGCATAAAATTTAAATATATGTAAAATAATCAAGATATTCAAGGTGATTAATTCAAAAAACAATCCAATCTTAAATAATCTATTGCTCGATTTGACACGGTTGCGCTTAAATTTGTGTAAAATAATTAAGATACTCAGAGACGATAGACTCGAAAATCTAAACAATCCAAACTTTAAGGATCTATTGTTCAATTTGGCTCGACTCTTTTGCATGCCTATTTTAGTGTATTCATATTCTGTAAGAAGCACTGAATTTGTGCAATATATGTATGGGATTATGCAGGTAAGGAGGGAAAAAATCAGTGAGAGAATGAAGTATCTACAAGATTTAGTACCAGGATGTAATAAGATCACAGGAAAAGCTGGAATGCTAGATGAAATCATCAACTATGTCCAATCTCTTCAAAGACAAGTAGAGGTACCATACTCTTCACTCAATCATAAGGCATTTTTTTCCCCTCAATTGTTGTTGTTTTTCCATGAAGTAACAATCTTTCTCCTCTCTTTTTTACCTTGTAAACAGTTCCTGTCCATGAAACTAGCTGCTGTAAATCCAACCCTTGACTTCGACAACTTCTTCGCAAAAGAGGTAAAGAGACAAAATCACTAAGCTAAATTTCAAATATTTTTTCTTCTGTTATTTGAATATCTAATATTGCTTCTATATGACAGGTGTTTCCACCATGCACCTCCAATTTTCCACTTGGGGTGTCCCAAGAAATGGCTAATCAAGCCTACCTTCAGTTTAATCCACTGCAACAACTGGTTTCCTGTGGTGCGTGGGAAATGGGAATAAATGCCCCTGAAATGGCGGTTCGAAGAACCATCAGTGCTCCAGTTGCACTGCCAGAAACAGTTCTTGATTCATCATGTTTCAATGTAATTTCTTCTACTTCTAGCATTTTCACTTTCCGGTCTTCTATGGTATGTACATTTTTTTTTTATTCTTTTTTCTCACAAAAAGTAAAAATACTACAGCAAACACAATCCTCATCGGCTTGGGACGCCAATTTTGAAAACCTTTACGGTGTTGAGTTTCTCCAAGGAAGATCAGCATCATTTCCAGCCCAGCAATTTACAGGTACATAAAAGATAGAACTATAAGAGTCTTGCCAGATTTCAATCTTCAATCTCTAGGTTTCTGATAATTGTATAAAGGAATAAGGTAGAAATGAAGGTAAGTGGGATATTACGACATATGACAGAGACCATAGAGAGAACCCCACAATTGTTAATGGTTTTGCTTAGGAACAAATGGGTCCTCTTTTGAGTAGGTATCTTTCTTTTTCTCTGTCTTCCACCTAAAATGACCAAAGCGATAGGGACCTTTCAGCAAACATATAAAAATAAATAAATAAATAAATAATAAATAGCCATCTAGTGCGCAAAACTTCCCACATTACAAGATCTAAGAAAGGTCAAATGTATGCGGTCTTTTCTCTATAAGCAGACTATTTCCAGAGACCTTTCAACAAACCTAACTAAACGAAATCATTCTTCCTAAATGAAAAAGCAACCAAAGGAGTGGTGCATTTGGGCTTGATGGACACAAAATGGCCATGTATACGTGTCATTAATCCAGCATTTGGCTAATGCACATGTGTTATCATGGATTGCCAAAAATAAGGTGAATTCCCCTAAAACTGCTATATAAATATCTAAACCCACAAAATTAGACGGCTGTCTGATCATTTGATCAACAAATGTCACAGATAATGGATTCTTGGTGTATGCATTTATGATTTCATAGTTTTTGTACTCCAATTATATGCAATTTCCTTAACATTTTTTTATGAATAGCAATAATAGTAGGAACAATAACAACAACGTTACCAAAGAACCCAAAAAAAAAAAGGACGACATTTTCTCCAGTGGTGAATCTAAACAACGGTACTCATTATTTGCAGGTTCCAATGAAGCTAGCAATCTGAAGATGGAGATGTGAACCAGCACATAAATCTATATGATTACTTGGATGACTTCAATCCAAATGCCTTTTTCCCCTGATTCTTTTATCCCCCACCCTCTATTTCCAGTACATAAATGTGTATAGTTGTATGTATACTAGCACAGTAGAAATAACTGTTATAATGAGAAGTTACCAATTAACCTCAGACTCTTTGTAGCGTGTGTTGTGGAATGGTTGGGGTGCAATAAGATTTAACCTGCTACAACATTTACACACTGATTGGGAAATGGCAGAGTTGTAATAGCTGGGAAAAAAACTTTAAGGATCAAGTGGCACAAGTGTACTGGAAATGAATGAAAAATCAATAATGACAAAATTAGGTCCGTTGATATTGTGTCACACACACATTTTAACAAGTTCCACTATGAATGTGTGTATATCGTAGAGTCAAGTACAGTCATGAGAGATATGGAGCGCAGGCTTTTAAGAGCACCAAATAATTTTTCATTACCTCGAGGGACAGAGGACATGAGCCAACCGGTGGACCTAATTGGTTTCTTTTGGGAGGGAAAGAGACATGTTGATTAAGACCCTGATAGCTAAAGACAGTGAGGAAGGCAGGGGGGAATAAAATAATGTCGAAACACAGTCTCTCTGGGACAAACGCATCCAATCCTGTCCAACACTACTAACTCGATAGGCGGGATTTCATGATCCTAGTGCATTCAGAGCTTCCAACTGGCTAAACACACCATCCATCACATATCAGCTTGTCTCTCCGTGGTCCTTTCTCTCTCATTGTCTATGTTATACCAACTTGGTTTACCAATTTTTGCGAGTTCAGAATTATTTTAGAAATGTGTAGGGATATTCTGAAAACGCAATTTAGAAATGTGTTTCAATAACAATAAATCTTTAAATTATATTTTCTAGGCAGTATTTTCTAAATTTCTTTCTTTCTCACAGCAGAACCCAAAAAAAAAAAAAAAAAAAACTGAATTGATCAAGTATGATTTACTTCTCCTAAGATAGCATCCTAGCTTTAGAAAAGGAACCCGGGGCTACCGCACTCACCGCAGGGTCCCTCATACTTGAAAAAAACATACTAGTCATACCTATGAGACCTTCACCAAAAGCTACCAATAACTGCTCCCTTAAATGTTTCTAGTTATGCAAGTTCTTCTCCCCCCCCCCCCCCTTTTTAAATCAAATCTACTTCTGAAAGTTTTTTCATTAATACCAAGTATGTAACATTCATAAATATTACAGCACATTTGTAGTATCGAGGCAGATGGAGAGGAAATATCACTGCAACCATTGACTTCTTACGTTTACTTAAAGATGAGTTTGGTACAAGTGTTAAGAGAAGTAAACATTCCTACTGTCTAATTAAGTTTGTAATGAGAGTGTATATATTAATTTAAAGTATCATTCATTGTTAATATAAAAAAAAAGTATTACTCTCAGAGGAATATAGTAATTTTTATTCTCCATTACGTTAGTTTGGAAGATAAAGTAACAATTACATTGCGGGTAAAAATTACCTCCTTATGAGTAAATTATTACTAGCGGGAGAAATGATTAACGAAAAATAATGAAAAAATTATACTTTTTTCCCATTACCACATAAAATACTCTCTCAATTAACTTTTACTATTCAAAATTTTTAATATTTCAACCATAATATAATTATTACCAGATAATATTTATTCTTTTAATTCAAACATAAGTATCATAAACTTATAATCTCTTAACCGTTATTGAAGTAACAACTATCCGTATAGTATTTTATCCTCCAAAATTTTCACCCCGTACCAAACGGTTCCCTGGGGGATAATAAGAGACCAGGCAAGCTAAGGGAAGCCACCTTCAGCCCGGACTCTCAATCAAAGCACCAAAAACATCAAACCCATCTTTACTGAAGGTAGTATTCCACTGCTCAATTGTTCAATGTTTAGCCAGCCCGGTTTTACCCTTTCTCAGAGAAGAATTGTCAAGGTTACTTTTGACTGACCAATCACAGCAATTGATCTCTTATGAGTCCCACATGAGCTTCACGTAGTTCAACGATTGAGATACAATAGTTGTGATCGGAGGATTAGGAAAGTCTGACATAGAGTTTAATGTCAGTTCGGGTACATAAGATTGGGGTCCGTTGAATATTAATTCATCGGTTCAAATGTATTTATGCCTTTCAAGACTTAAAAAAGCATAAATATATTTAAATCGTTAAATTTTAATTTAACAATTCGTGACCTTAATGTAGCCGAGCTGATATTAAAAGCAATGTCACCTCCCCCTAACAACCCCCTAACAACCGAAGGTAGCAATGCTCTTTCTCAAAGTCAACTTGACGAAGAGGAATCTGGATAGAATGGAAGAAAGTTATAAAACCAACAACAATTCAGAGAAGAGGCCAGGCTGATTACCAAGCACAGGACGGTTAAGTCCAACACAGACCTTATACTGGGGTTGACAGAGTACTGGCACTTTGGCTGGCTGGCATTCACGTCCCACAATTGTCGAAGTACTTGTCTTTGCTGACAGTACAATGGCGTTGAGTAATTCCTAATTGACAAAATTATTTTGCATTAAAACGCATAATTTTAGGATGAATAAAGAAGTTCTATCGCTCTTAATGACAACAAAGATCCTTCTGTGCCAGAACGATTTGAGCTATAGATATACATCTAATGATAGTTTAGAAGTGAATCAAGCAACCCAGAAGAAGATCCAGCTTCTTTGCCATCCCAATTCCAATATTCTTATGTTGCTTTTAGAGCACTATTTCTAAGCTAACTAACTGAGAAACACTAGCTCCCACCCTCCTATAAAACCATTTATTGACACGAGAGAACAATTATATATAATTCAATTAAATAGTCCATTCTTATTCACATCTCATTTTCACATAAAACAGTTACCTAATACAAATACACAAGACTCACATTGTTGAATTTGGGAAGGGTCAAATATAGATAGTATTCCCTTCACAAGCAAAGATGTTGACTCCAGGATTTAACCTTAAGTTGCAATAAAACAACCTTACATCTCATTTTCACATAAAAAGTAAATAATTGGACTAGGTTTTGCAGTAAAAAATCTCATTGCAATCTGACAATCAATCTTAGCACATAAACATAGCTGACTTTCTCAGGAATAATTGATAATATCAAAACAAGCTATATTTTTCCAATTCCCAAACATTCTCTAGGCTATATTTCTTAAGAGTTGAAAAGATGATAAGAAATAACAAAAACGAAATCTCTAAGTTAACCAAGTTGGGTTTACCACCCACTATTATACTTAACAAGTTAATTCACAGTACTGTAATCTTAATGCTGAAGAAAGGCTCTTTTCAGAGTTGGGTTGCAGCTATGATGAGGAACCCACCACAAGCTGCCTTGGCCTTAGTTGCTTCATCTTGTTCTTGGCCCACCCAAGACCTTTGCTTTTCCTTCATTTTCAAGCCTTGTGTAATGGTGATAGGGGTAGGCCCTGTCTCGTCTGCAGGCAAGATCTCTGTGATTCTCTCTGCCTCAAGTGGATGGGGAAAGATGATTTCGCCTTTTCCCTTTCTTAGGCCCACTTTCCGCTGGCGTGGAATTTTCCCTTCTCCCCTTTTTCACATTAAGTGCAGATTCAGGGAATAAAAGCTAAAACCTAGAAAGATTCTCTGAGCTATGTATGTGAACGCTAGCACGACTCTCGAGCTGATATTTATTGGAAAAATGCTATATCAGCCCCAGAGTTTAGCGTCCTATCCTCAGCACTCAAGTTTCTGTCTTTTACTTGGTAGGAGAATCCTAATAAATTCTCCGCAGGACCCTAAGTAGTCACCTTCTAATAAATTTTATGAGAAGGCCAAGAACAAACATAAATGTACTGTAACACCACAATTCTTCCGTTTGGAGTAACCAACTCCCAAACCCACACCCCTCTTCAAAAGACAAAATAGCCGGGCCAGGGACAACCCAAACTTTCTGCATATTACCAAGGCCCAAGCCCTAAAGCACATGGGCCCATTCTTGGTCCAGAAGTCAAAAAGAAAGCAAGGCCTCAAACATGATTGTAGAGTACTAGACAGAACTGGATTTAGACAAAGCAACTGGATCTTCTAGCCTTCTAGGAGTTCCAAAGTTGAGGACTTACTAGATGAGGATGGAAGGACCAAAAAATCTTTCATTAGAAGCAAATGTGAGACACTGAGAGGCCAGAATATGAGAACAACACTCCTCTTACTAAGAGCAGACTAGTCTAATTATGGTACAATAGATGAGCCGAGTTTACAGACACATGATAACAAATTAATTACTTGTGAGTACTTGGACGGCTCGAAGTTAATATGCAGCCAGACATTGAGTACCACTTCAATGGTTTTTAAATAAACATACTGACTCACTTACCCCACCCCACCCCCCCCCCCCAAAAAAAAAAAAAAAACTGACTCGTACAACTGTCAATATAGATACCCACAGTTCATGTCTCTTGGTAAGAAAACTACTACCCACATTATTCACATAACTGAGAAGCAGAATTGTCTTCATCAAAGCAGCAGCCCCCCCCCCCCCCCCCCCAAAAAAAAAAAACTGACTCGTACAACTGTCAATATAGATACCCACAGTTCATGTCTCTTGGTAAGAAAACTACCACCCACATTATTCACATAACTGAGAAGCAGAATTGTCTTCATCAAAACAGCTGCTGCTACGCTTACAACGAAACAAGGTTTCATATATTATCTTCGGTCAGGTCAACTAAATCACTGATTCGTCTCCAGCTTCTGCCAGGTACACACCAAAATTTATCAAATTTTGGAAACTATTGAAAACCACAAAGGAAATCAAAGGATTCATTTAGTTAAGACGAAATACCTTTTGCTGGAACTATAATAATGGGTGCTGTTTTGCAGTTGTGGAAGCAATACTCACTAACACTTCCCTGCAATACACTGAGAGACACCCACCATGCATATCAGAGAGGACAGAGAAAGAGATATAGAAAAGGAGGGAGGGAAGAAGCCGAAGTAAGAGAATGACCTTTGGATTAAGCTTCGGCCTCTAGTACCCAGGACAACAGCTGCAGGCTTTAACCTTTCTGCTTCCTTGCATATTACCTTTCCCGCATCTCCTTCAACAATACGAGCCAATGTCTTAACCTATTTTCACAATGTCCATGCAAAATTAGTTGATTGTAAAGTTATAAACATCCAATTTATCAATGGCATTGTTGACAAAAAAATTTTACTTGGTTGCATATTATTTATTGCATCATTTTGATAGTAAAATTTCACATAGCTTCATGAACCATATGATAGTAAAATAGATGGTTATTAACAAATAAAAATAAACAAAAAAATAGACTGCTTCAGATTTTATCTTAGTTTAAGAATGAAGCAATGCCTTGTGCCTATTCCTCAGGATGTCTAAAAAAGTGTGGTTCTATCACTTTGTTTATATCAACGCATCATCTCAACATATCTAATCACAGTTCCATTTCTGTGTTGTTTAACAAGTCCAATGAAATCAATTTTAATTTGTGCAACAGAATAAAGTTTACTATTAAATAGGAGTAATTACACTTTACCCACATGGAGTTTGACCCAAAAAAACACAACTCTATTCTAGTTTTAAAGTCAACAAATAGAATCCTCATGATTTGTGCTAAAGTGGGAAACTGACTAAATCTATTAAATTTAACTGAATTAGTGCCTCATGAGTCAATATAGGTTTTGGGGAAAAAAATTATAAAAATAGATGGACAAAAGTACATTTTTACCCATTTTTATGTTGAAATGAAATATTATTTCATTTTTTTAAAGAGACCCAATAGGCTTCTATTTTTCTAAATAATATTTCTTGGACAACTACATATGAGTCTATATGAAACGTGATACAAATCTAGTTAAATTTAACATTTTCTGGTAATTTTGCACTTAAGTCTAAATCACAAGGGAGCTATTTGTTGACTTTTAAATTAGAGGAACGTCATGTGTTTTTTGTCCAAACCAAAAGTGGATAAAGGGCAATTACCCCTAAAAAAAGGTTGTCCACAAGCCCCTGGTTATGCTAGGAGCTTCTAAAAGAAGATTTTAATCAAAATTTTACAACTTTTATGTCCAGTGTGTTAATAATTTTCGCTCTCCCCCTCTCATAATCCAATGGTTTGGCACCCAAATTTATGATTTCGCTCCATCAACAACCACAAGAATTGACCAAAAATTTGCAATTAATGCAAAACCATGCCTCTTGGGTCTTAAGGTTCATGATGAACCTCAATAAAGACCAAAAAGAATCATAAATTGTCCAAAATTCTTGACTCGGAAACCTTCCATCTAAGAAATTCAATAATATGTGCTTGTAGCAATTATATACATCAATATGGGCAAATTTTTCAAAATTGAAAATCCGATTCAAGCCGTGTAATGTTCTTGGAAAGAATATACAAATATGGAAACTGAAAAGGAGAAGAAATTAAAAGAAGAGATGACAGACCATAGCGACCGAAAAAGCCTCCACCGCAAGCTTCTCCATAAGGCCTTCGGCGGCCTCATACACAATGCCGTTCCCGAGACCTAATTCGCAATTAATAAATTGAGATTTAAAAAAAAAAAACAGTTACATATGTAAATCTATACGTATATATATAAATATAGAGAGAGAGGGGGGGAGAGGGTTACTGTTTACGGCGTGGACGAGATGAATGGTGTCGGCGAGCCTGCAGAGGTGGGTGATGGCCCAATCGAAGGCGTGTTTGCTATTGGGGCCGTGATCGACGGCGATGATGATGTCGCGGCCGCGGCGTCTCTCTCCGGTCTCCCTCTCTAGCTCCGGGTTTGCCACCACTGGAATCAGCGACGGTAGCTTCACTTCTCTCCAGGTATACTCCACGTCCTCCTCTATTGTTTCCATTCCCCTCTCTCCCCCTCTCCGTTGATCGATTTGTGAAGAAAATGTTTATCATATTTGCCTTATATAGAGAGTCCTGAAATTTAAGAAAAAATAGCAATAATTTGTTAAAAATCACCTTTTATTTTTTTATTTTAGAGTAAATAATTTATTCTCTGTTAGGACCGGTTTGTAGTGTCGGAAAACTTCCAAAAAAAAAAAAAAATTCTGAAAATTTTGAAAAAGTCTACAATTTTATAACGAATTTTTTTATCTCGAATTACGTTAATATATATAAATCTCTATAAATTTATATATCATATATACATATGTATCTATAAATTTTAATAAATTTTTACAAATTCTAATAAAATTTTTACCAATTTCAATAATTTTTTTACAAATTCTAATAAAATTTTTATCATTTTTAAAAAATTATGGCAGAAAAATCAAAAAAATTTCTGCTATCCGTAATAGGAACGGATGAAAATCCGTTCGAACGAAATATCTTTAAAAAATGTAATTTGGTGATTAAGCTCTAAACGGCAAAGAGTTACTTAAACCGCATTCTTTACTAACTTTTAGAGCTCCAAACGTCTCTTTAATATTTAAGTAATTATATTTGCTAATCTTTAATGTTTAAAAATTATACTCACTTTCTTTCTGTAAGTTATTTTGAAAATTATTTTCTCTCTTCATTAGTTTGTTTGTTGTAAAAACAAATATACACCAACTATTTTAGTATTGGCATTTCTCTGCCTCCAAGGCCTTTTCTTCGCTCCCCCTTCAGTTTTTTTTTTTCCCTTCTTCTCCTCAAATCTCTGCCCTGCCAAGGCCAAAATCAAACCCCCAAACAGCAACTATGAAGGCGATGAAGGACATCGACGACAATTCGTTGTTGAGCAGGACTGTGAGACAACGCAAATTGTGATGTCATGCTCAGTTCAAATTAGGGGTTTCTGGATCTTATTTGATGAAAGATGTTGTCAAGGTTCATTAATTTGGAATTGGGTATGTGAATTTGATGACATAAATAAAAGGTTTTTTTTTTGGTCTAATTAAAAAATTAAAGTTAATTTAAAAATTTTTTACATAAAAAGTGTTTACAAGAATTAAACCTAATATTTTCTATGAAATACAGTGTATTTTCCTACTAAACTATCAAATACTTTTATACATAATATCAATAAAGATGACATATAACACAATAAACTTTATAAACAATAAAATTTTCATAATAATTTTTTTTTTTTGTTACAAGAGACATCCTAGTAAACCTAAGGTGCTGTTCAAAGAGCTAATTAAATCATTAAACTGTAAAAAAATATCTTCATCGATTTAATGTTCGAGGATAATTTTCTTTCCCCTTAAAAGTAATATTATTTGTCTTACTCTTAACCCCGATGTAACTTATTATCTTTTTTTTTTTTTGAATGGTTGGTGATGTTAGGGACAATAAATGAAATATTCAAACTAGTTTAAGTGAAACTATTAAATGAATAAAATTATTATAAATGTAAACTATTATAATAATAATTATTAACAGTAATAGTTATAATAATTATTATTATAATAACAGGAAAATAAATTATAATAAATTGTTATAATATAATTATTATAATAACAATATATAACAATGGAGAAAAGAAATTAAAGAACAGATTGTACCATTAAAAATACTGAGGACTGTGTTAGACACGATTTCCTTAAAATAGATTCGTTCCCTCTTGTATGTACTCGAGATTTCTTGAATGTTTATCTCACAGAATACAACAGTTGGCAATGATGAAGCAAGTAAAACATTTCAACACTTTCAACGAACTTAAACAAGGACTAAACACTATCTTTGTTTTGAAGTATGCAAATGCAAAGAAAACGAGAGGAATAGAATTTCTAGTGTGGTTTGGAAATTGAAGGGAGTCTTTATTTATCAACAATGTGTGGGGGGCAATTTTGGATTTAATTGACTTAATAATGCTGCTGTTACAAAATTAAAATTCAATATTTAATCCACTGCAATTACAAAATTTAAAATGTCATTTAATCTGACAATAATACTATTGTTACAGTATTTTAAAATTCAAATTCAAAACCTGAAATAGTAGACTTAATTCTGCTAATTATATCCACAACTGCTTGAAAAAAATTAAAAATAAAACTAAAATTAAACTTTTCGCGAGACCCATTTTTTGATTTGACATTTGTGTCCGCAAGTCGCATGCTTAAACGCAAGCGAAGTTTTCCAAACATCTGTGAGGCATTGAATTTACATCATTGTGCAGGTGTGCGAGGCATAATGCTTCTAGTAATTGGTTATCATTCTTAAAAAGTGTGACTATATATAAAGCACTCAATTTTTTGTCTTATTTTCAATGTGGGACAAATTGTTTTCCCACTTTTCCATTTAGCTTTATTTTATTTCCTATTTAAGAGCGCTCTTTGAATTATAATTTCTTATTCTCTTGTTTATCATTTAATGCCATATTTTCTAACAGGTGACTCCCCTTAATTAAAATTGTGAACCCGCCCCGACCTCGTAGCCTCGCCATTTCTACAAGAGCTACTAGTAGTACTGGACAAAAAATGACAGTTTTTAAAATATTCCAGGCAATGACAGTAATCTGTAGAACATAAAACACAGTTCAAACCATAGATGCCGCTTTCTTCTCCTTTTTTTTTCTTCAAATACAAATAAGTATCATATTTAGAAGTTGGAATTAGATCAAGTGGCAACGACACAAGTCGCTCTCAAACTTCATCCAAGTTCAATTCCCCCACCCCTATAATCTAAAATTTATTGTACCAAAAATAAATAAATAAAATAAGTACCACATTCGTACAACAAGAAATAAATTATTTTTCTTTGCCACTATAAGATCATTAACCACGGGGTTATATCTAATTATTTAGACATAAGGTTAAAAAAATTTATAATTACAAAAATTTTTATGTGTTTTTAAAAATTTTCATATACTATTGTTTTAGACCTAAAAAGTACTTAAAAAATTTTGGACTGATAAAATATTTTGTAAGTGCAAACAATGTACTTAAAAGTTACAAAAATAAAAATTGATGAAACAAATCATATAAACAAGCAAAACGGGAAATATAAAAAGATTAATTTTTTAATGAATATATTATAAATATTATTTCTATGAGTTAAAATAAGTTTTAAGACTATTTGATATTAAAATAAATATTGAAATTGAGAAGAAAATAAATTTATAATAGTTATATATATATATATATATATATATATTTAATTTTGAGGTCTATCTATTAGAGGAGACCTTAGACGATTACCTAACTTATCTAGTATTTGAACCGGTATTAACTGAAATAAATGGAGTGGTTGTTCCAATCCTTGACTTCATCATTCCTTATTTCCCTTTCTTTAGTTGGTGATGCTATTTTTCCATTTTTTTCGTTCCTTCACAATACATATACTTTTGTTTTGTCTTCAATTTTTTTCTTAATAAAATTGCGATCCTAACACAATAGTACTGAGCAAAAACTTTTCTAGTCAAAAGTCAAAACTACTTAAATGCATTTACTTTATGTTTATTCAAAAAAAAAATTATATGTTTTAATAAAAGGAAATAGTTAAGTGTGTTTTATTTTTTCGTTTCTTGCGTTCTAAAAAGATACTATTTGTTATGAGATGAAATAGAATAGAATTGAATTGAATGAAATGTGAAAAATTAATACATTTATCATTTTTTTAGAAGAAAAATCATTTATTTATTTTATTTTATTTTATTTTATATTTTACCAATGTTATTAAAATATGACCAAATCAACTGGTTGAACTGAAACGGGACCTTAAACCGTCATGTTGATTATTTTATTATAAATATGTTTTGAACCGGAAACAAAACGTCTCATTTTGATATATTTATTTTGAATTTATTTTTTATTTTGTAATTTTAAAAATAATAAAAATATCTCAAAATATATTTGGTCATTTTAGTCACTTATATTTTTAAAATCTGTTTTAGAAAAAAGAATATAAGTTTACATATAAAACGTAAAATAATAAAAAATCGTTTTGAATGTTTTTAATTCAAAATAAAGAAAATATTAAAATATAAAAAATCTAAAATGTTCAATTAAATATGTTTTTTATTTTCTTATTTTAAAATTTTCAAAATATAATCAAAAATAAAAACAAAAAACAAAAATGGAAATACAAATCAAATGATACACCATCGATTTTGATAACTATGCTTTTTACTATTTATACAAGCGCGAATGCGCATTTGGGTTTTCAGTCAAATCATCCAACAAAAAATTAAATCGAACAATTAATATTGATTTGGTTCATTTTGAATTGACAATTTTATGGAATAAGAAACATATATGTTATATAAATATGTAATCACTAACTTAGGCTTTGTTTGGAGCTTTGATATTTGTTTAAAAATATTAAAAATTTTTAAAAATTATTTACTTTTTATTTCACTGTACGAATTAAAAATTCACAATTATTATCAAATTTTACTAATTTTTTTACTCCGAACACACTCCTAACTTGATTCACAACAGTTCTCACATGATATAGGTACTCTCACGTATAAATATTCTCGCTTGTCTTAAAATAAAAATAAAAGGAAATATATTTTGAATATGTAGTTTGGAATCAAAACAGCTTAATTTTTTAAATAAAAATTATAAAAACTTATTTAAATTAATTATTTTATAAATCTAATTTCACAATTGTAATATATTCCAAATATGATACTATATATATATATATATATATATATTTAATTAACATACTGTATAATATATATTAATTTTATTAATGCTATTGTTTTGTTTTGGGTAATCAATTATTATTAGTTTGATTTGGTAACTAATCCCTCAAACAGTAAGCTAAACTAAATAATTTAACTTATTAAACTGTAATCAAATTATTTATTTAAAAAATTATATTAAACTGAATCAAAATAATTAATTTGATTCGTGATAGTTTGTCTGATTCTATATATTAGAGTGTTTTGATGACAAAAAAGTATAAAAAATTGATGTAAAAATGATATGTGGTGAAATTTAATTGGAAGAAATTGGCAACTTTTTGTAACTTTTGATATAATTTGATAAATCAAACACCCCATTATGTGTTTTACAAATAATGTGACACATGATAGAAAAAAAATATAGAAGAAATGGATTGGATGATGTGATTAAATTGTGAATTTATTTATTATTTTCAAGTTAAAAATATTATCAAAAAAATTAATTACAAAAATGGTATTGTTAAAGTACTCATAAGGTAATATTCTGTTTAAAAATTTTAGAAAATTTTAAAAAATGGGTTTCTTTATATAAACCAAGTTACTTATATTTAATTGTTTTTCAAAATTAAAGTATATTAAAATTTAGTTTTAAGATTTATGTTGTCTCGAAATTCATATTCAATCTTGAATGAAAATTTTTTAAACATTGGTTTTTCAAATTAAAAATATTAATTTATTAAATATGTAAATAAAATATTTTTTAAAAAATTAATATATATATATTTTAGATTGATGGCATACTTTTAAACTTATGTCTCTTTAAGGCAAAACGATGCTAACAACACGTCGAAATACACTATAAGTCACACACTACCTCAGATCTAAAGAAACGATAAAGAAAAGATAAAGAAATTTTAAAACTTCTCTCTTCCATTTCCTTTACCTTGGGTGGAATCAGCACGATCTGACACTATCATTATGATCATGACGCCGGAAATATAAAAGATTGGTTATTTCTGACTTCCAACCCTTACTTTCTCTCTTCTCTCTTCTCTTTCTATATATATATGTATATATATCTCATTTTTGAAATGGCCCAGGACCAGCGGGAAAGAAGGAAAAAGAAGAAAGAAAAGAAAAAAGAAAATGAAGAAAAGAAAAAAAAAAAAAAGAAAAGAGGTCGAGCCTTTCGGCCTAGTTGTTCAACCCGATATCACTTTTGGGCCAAATTTTGGCTCAGGACAAAAAAAATAAATAAACCTAACTAAATAGACTTAATCTTGGTTTAAATATTTTATTGACCTAAAATAACATATAAATGGCCAAAATAAATATGGGTGTTACAATCATTAACATAAGTTGTGATTGATTAATGATTTGTTACGGACAAAAGAAATGAATAAAAATTTAAAATTATTTTTCATGTTCAATTTATGATAAAAAAGAAAATATATATGTATATATAATGTTAAGAAATTTTAAATGATTGAATTTAAAAATTTTAATATATTAATAAATAATAAATATCTTTTAATTTTTTAGCAGAGTAATTATCTTTTTATCCTTTATATTTAAGATAAAAATCATTTATACTCCCTAAACTTTAAAATCCTACATTTACATCCCTTATACTTTAGATTAAAGTGAAAATGTTAAAAAATATGTTATGTTTTTACTCTAATTAAATTTAAAAATTACATTTATACCCACTATACTTTATATTATCTACAGTTACACCCTTGATTATGGGTCCGTTTGGTACAACAAAAAAAATCTAAAAATCTCTAAAATTCTTTAATAAATTTTACACTTCTTGTACTTCGTAAAATTTTTACAAATTTATATATATCTATATATCCTTTATACTTTGGATTAAAGTGAAAATATTTAAAAATCTGTTATGTTTTTATTTTAATTAAGTTTGAAAATTACATTTATAATATTACATACACTTTCACCCCTGATTATGGGTTTGTTTAGTACAACAAAAAAAACTCTGAAAAATACTTATAATATCTAAAAACCTTTAAAATTCTCTAATACATTTTGCACGGCCCGTACTTGATGAAATTTTTATGAATTTATATATATCTACATATCTCAACAAATTTTTATAAACCCCAATAAATTTTTTACAAACTCCAATAATTTTCCACAAATTCCAATCATTTTTCTACAAATCCTAAAAACTTTTTAACTACTTTTAATAAATTTTGACATAAAATCATTGCGAAGGAACTAAAAAAACCATTTGGACGATTTCTCTCTCTAAAAAACTAATGTCAAAGTTAAAAAGTTTCTTAAATTTATCTCCAAAAAATATGGTTTGGTGACTATGCGCCAAACACCAAAAAATTTTTTAAATCACATTTTTTGTTGTTTTTTGATTTTTTTTTGTCACGCCAAACAGACCATATAATTAGTTTTTAATGGGTATTTTTATTTTTTTACTTGAAAGTGTGTTTGGGAACATTAGCTAGTAGATAAAGATACTGATTACTAGTTTTTTGACTTTTTCTAAAATGATCAAATTTACCTTCTTATATTTTATACTATTTTAAACATTGAAGGGTAAAACTGTCAAATTAACAAATAGTCAAAAAGTTAATTATTAAAAAGTTAATTTTTTTTTAATTTTCTGGTAGTTAGTTAATAACCGCCTACCAAAAAAAAAAAACTAACTTTTTTTTTTCTAAACTCAGCCTAAAAATTTAATACCGTTTATAACTTCACTTTAATATAAAGCATCAGGGATATGAAGGTAAATTTTTAAAATTTTAGGTTATTAGTGATTTTTATCTTCAGTAAAAAGGTAAAAAAGTAATTATTTTATTATACTTTTTTTTAACGTATCCAAAAGCACCGGAGAGATAGTTTGACGGGTAAATTTGTAGGCACAGAGCGGTGGCTCAGATTTTTCCCTGCCGACCGAGGTAGAGTGACAACACTGGTGACGTGGATGTAGAGGACAATTACGTAATTTCATAACCAGGGCCCCTCTCTGTTCTCTATTTGACCGTTGTTCTCCTTTACGATATCATCCGATTCTCGTTCAGGTCCCGATTGACTCTGTCTCTCCTCTCATCTGCGTCTCTCCTTTTGTAATCAGGAAACCAACGAATTTCGCTGGAAAGTTGTTGACAAAATGGCCGGAAAGAGTAAGATTCTGATCATCGGAGGGACTAGTTCTGTTGGGTAAAATAATACTTAGATGTACGGATGCCGAACAAGTGTAGTCAATGCGCCACGTGGCCCAATGCCGAGCATATTCGTGTGAGCCACGTAGTCATCCGCCGAGCACTCTACATGGCGACATGTGGCGTTCCGCCGAACAGTTGATTCATTTCACAGGAGTTCCATGTGAGTGTTATACACGAACACATGTCTTAGGGTTAATATTCCAAAGGATACCCTGAACCTCAGCACAAATGAATAGTATGTTGCTACGTGGCTATAGTCGAGGACCTCAATAGCTTGTTTGTTCGGCCCATCCATTGGCGGTAAGTAAATGTTGAACCTGGGACCCACAGCCTTTAAAGAGGGCTCATGACCATAAATGCACCGTAGTTAAGACTGAACTGGGTATTTATCTCTGAGAAAGTAACTAAGTCAGTTCATCTCGTCACGAGTAGTTGGCGAATGTGACAGGAAGACAGTCTGACCCTGAAATTCTGTTTGTAATGCCGTGTTAAGCCACAAGAAGCATTAAATGAAAGGCATGGTGTATTAAATGAGAGGTTTGAGCCATTAAATAAACGGAAAGGGCATTTAAAGCAATGATGGAAAAAAGGAACACGGAAGTGTGCGTAATGTCAAATCGCAGGAATGCTTTAATTATTATTCAAGCTACTATAAATAGAACAATCTGCTGAACAACAGAGGTAAGCTGACTATTGCCAACTTAAGCTTTTATTCATTTCTTCTCTGAAAGCTTCATTCTTTGAGCGACTTGCTGACTTAAGCATCGGAGGATTTTCCGGCCAGAGACCTCCACTCCGGCCGTAACCTTTCTTTCTGTCTTTGTTCGGCAGGTCGGCGATTGCATTTCCAATTGGCGTGGTCAGTAGTTTCGGCGGTATTTTTTGCTGCCGAACATTTGGCGCCCACCGTGGGGCTCGTTGTTTAGCCCAGTATTGCTGTTCATCAGCTTTTTTCTTGTTTCTTTGTCAAGTCTCTAGTATTTGTCCACATAATGACTTCAGGAGGAAACACTACTCCACCATCATCTCCACGGGTAGGGGACGGTTCCACTCCTGCCAAAACTAAAGGGAGTGCGCTGGTTATCCGGACTCCAGGTCTGGAGCATGCCAGGAGAAGGAAAATGGAGGACCCTGAGGCACTGAAACGGAGAGAGGAGTTGATGGCTAAGGCCAGTGAAAAGCAAGCAGAATTGGAGGAGATTCTGCTGGAATTAAGTAAGGAGAAGGGAAAGTCTACTGCTAGCCGTGCAACCGATTCTAATCGATCTGACTCAGAATCTGACGAAAGTTACGATGCTCTTTACGAGGACCCCACTGAAGAAGATGACGGGGACGCTCATGAACAAGAGGAGGTGCGTTCTCGCTCACAACGTGATGTCACTCCTTCTAGAAAAGGCTCACGCCATGCTAAAATCGTTGCAAAACGTGACGCGAAATCTGACGCTGACCTGCCCACCAAAATGCATCACAAAAGGAGCTCCTCGAAAAAGGTGCCGGAGGCGCACTCAGAAGAAGCAGAAAGCTCAGAGCAAGAAGAGGTAACTTTGAAACGAAAGAAGGCAGGTAAAGCAAAAGTAGAGGATTGGGGGCATGAAGCAGAATGGGGTGCTCAGGGCCAGAGCACACGTATGATGGCAAGGAAAGCCTTGGGGCGGATCTCTGCCTCTCCATTCATTGATGAGATAACTGACGCAGAGCCTCCGGAGAAATTTCAAACTCCGAGGCTTAATCTCTATGATGGAAGAACTGACCCCCCTGGCCCATTACCGCCATTACATGCAGGCCATGACATTATGGAGCAGCAACGACCATCTTATGTGCAGAGTATTCCCTTCTAGTTTGGGGGATACAGCACTTCAGTGGTTCCATAAACTGCCCCCTGGCAGTATCCGGAGTTGGCAGCAGCTGGCAGAGGAGTTCGTCACCCGGTTTTTGGCTAACACAAAATAGCCCAAAACCGCTGACGTTCTCCTCACAATGAAAATAAAATCCGGGGAATAATCTCCGGGGAATCATTGAGAGATTATTCCCGCCGCTACCTGGAGCTCTACAACGAGGTGGGAGAATGCTCGGAGCAATTGGCCGTAGCTTCATTTAAGCTGGGGTTGCGGAAGGAGGATAGGCTGTGGCTCTCCTTGACCAAAAAGCCCACGGCCAACATGTCAGATCTCATGTGTCGGATTGAAAAATACGCCAAGATAGAGGATGAGACACAACCGGCCGAGCAAAAAGAAATGAGATCCCAAGGCCAGAGAGGAGATAAAAATCAGGGAGGAGGCCGCCGATTCGTAGATGAAGAGAAGTCCGTCTTCGAAGCGGTCAATACGGTGTTCAAGATACCGATTTTCAAGATCCTCCCTCAAATAAGAAGTAAGCCATATTTCAGATGGCCCGGAAAGCTGCCGGACTTCCCTGGAAAGGAGAATTTCAAGAATTATTGCGCGTATCATCAAGACAAGGGGCATCGCACCGGAGTCTGCCGATCGTTGCGACATCATCTGGAGGAATTGGTGCGCAAGGGCCACCTTAACGAGTTCATAGATGAGAGCAGAACTAGAGAAGCAGCCCCACAAGACAGAGAGCCAAGGAGGCAACGAGAAGAGACTACCGGGGAGGAGGCTACCGAGGAGGTGCAACCCCCACTAAGAGCCAGGGCACGTAGAGATCTCCCAAGACCTGCAGTCATCCACGTGATCCATATAGAGTGGCGACCCCAGAGTGTCATTAACCATGCCCCTAATCCACAAAGTCAAGAGATCTTGGGCGTGGCAGGCCAGCCGAGCAAACATCCGAGGAAAGCCGCCACAGAAGGAATCACCTTTCATGAAGATGAGTATTCTGGTGTTCAGCTGCCGCACAATGACGCCTTGGTAATCACTCTGGGCATGTTCGACTCCGAAGTGATGAGAATTCTGGTGGACGCAGGGAGCTCAACAGAAGTCATGTTCCTGAGCTTATTTAAGAAGTCGGATTAACTGAAGAGGATCTGGAACCGGCAGAGTGCCCACTCATAGGATTCAATTCTGCCCCTGTTTGGCCTCTGGGCAGAGTTGTCATTCCTGTCCGTGTGGGTCCAGTGGAGCAAGAGGTTGAGTTCACTGTTGTGGATTCCCTTCTTCCTACAACGCTATAGTAGGAAGGTCGTGGATTCATGCTTTGAAGGCGATCCCCTCAACCTACCACCAGGTGCTGAAGTTCTCCTATTGTGGGGAAGTGATTTCTATTTTAGGGGATCAAAATATTTCTCAAAAGTGCTTCTCTGCAGCCCTAAAATCCAAGACCATTCCCGAGCAAGTCCAATTGACGGAGCTACCCGAGGACGCCCCGAAGATCGATGATGTCGGCGGTGATCCACAGAAGAAAGCCATAGAAGGCTTGGAGAAATATCAGATTGGCCTTGCTGAGGATGACAAATTCTTCCTGATCGGCACCAACCTGAGCGCCGAGGAGAAACTGGAGCTAACAGAGATGCTCTTGAAGAATATTGAAACATTCGGTTGGACTTCGCATGAAATGCCAGGTATTTCTCCCGAAATCATGACTCATAAGTTGAATGTGAATCCGGGGGTAAAACCTGTGGTACAAAAGGCAAGGCGATCAGCTCTCCAGCATGCGGAGGCTGTCATAGAGGAGGTCGGCCGATTGTTAGAGGCGGAGGCCATCCGAGAAGTCTCATACCTGGAGTGGTTGGCTAATACAGTCGTGGTCAAAAAGAAGAATGGGAAATAGAGAGTCTGTGTAGACTACACAGACCTAAATAAGGCCTGCCCGAAGGATCCATTCCCCCTGCCAAAGATCGACCAACTCGTTGACTCAACCGCTGGATGTTCCAGGATGTCGTTCCTAGACGCTTATAGGGGATATCACTAGATCCCCATGTTCGGCCCTGATGAGGAGAAGACTTCTTTCATAACCCCTCCAGGCATATACTGTTACAGGGTTATGCCATTCGGACTGAAGAACGCTGGAGCCACCTATCAACGGTTAGTTACGAAAATATTCAAAGAAGACCTCGGACAGACGATGGAGGTCTACATTGATGATATGGTGGTGAAAAGTAAGGAGCCGAACACTTATCTCCAACATCTCCAGCATGTTTTTTCTACCCTTGATCGGTATGGGTTAAAATTAAACGCTGCCAAGTGCGCCTTTGGAGTTGGCTTGGGTAAATCTTTGGGCCACTTGGTGAGCAGAAGGGGAATTGAGGCTGATCCTGATCAAATACGTGCCATCCAATCTGTTTCTTCTCCACGCACTAAAAAAGAAGTCCAGAAGCTCACAGGGATGGTGGTGGCGCTCAATCGGTTTATCAGTAAGTCATCTAACAAGTGCCAACCATTCTTCAGACTGCTCAAAGGAGCCAATAAGATGCAATAGGATACTGAGGCAGACGCGGCACTAGAGAAGCTTAAAGAATGCCTGACAACTGTCCTGATATTATCAACACCGCAGCCAGGGGATATTTTACAACTATATCTGGCAGTTTCAGAACATGCAGTCAGTGCCGTCCTGCTGAGAGAGGAACAGGGGAAACAGCATCCTATCTACTATGTGAGCAAAACGATGCAAGGGGCGGAGACCAGATACCTTTCCCTAGAGAAGCTGACCTTGGCATTGATAATGACGTCCAGGAAGTTAGCCCATTACTTCCATGCACACACCATTCAAGTAGTCACTGATCAGCCAATTGGCCATGTTTTAAAGAGTGCTGATGTGTCTGGTCGGGTGGCAAAATGGGTTGTTTCCCTCGGTGCATTTGACATAAAATTCATCCCAAGAACCGCAATAAAGGCTCAAGTTCTGGCCGATTTTGTAGCAGAATTTACCACGTCAGCTCCTGGCCCAGCAGAAGAAGTATGGCAAGTGGAAATAAAGTCTGCCCCAGCCGAACACGTTGATGCCGAACAACCTTGGCAAATTGAGGTTGATGGATCTTCGTCTAGAAAAAGCGGCGGTGTAGGCATTGTTCTGACTACCCCAGAATGGGTCACTATAGAATACGCAATAAAGCTCGAATTTGAGGTCACTAATAATGAAGCAGAGTATGAAGCTCTCTTAGCCGGGCTCAACATTGCTCGGCGATTAATGGCAAACGATGTTGTAATAAAGACTGACTCTCAGCTGGTTGTCAATCAGCTAAAGGGTGAGTATATGGCTAGAAGTGAGAAGATGGCAGAGTATTTACAAATGGCTAAGAAGAAAATTGAAGGCTTTAATAAAGCTAGCGTGGAGCTCATTGGGAGGGATCGTAATGCTCACGCTGACGCACTTGCAACGTTGGCTGCCTCTTCTCGAATAAGGCTAACTGATCAAGTTTTCATGGAAGTTCTAAAGAGGCCGAGCATAATGAAAGATAAGGAGGTAATGTGTGCTGACGTAGCCCCATCTTGGATGGATCTAATCATCGTTTACCTAAAGGACGGGACTCTCCCCGAGGACAAGACAGAAGCTAGGAAGCTGCAAATAAAGGCCACCAGGTTTTGGCTCTCTCCTGACCATAAGCTGTACAAGAAGTCCTTCACAGGTCCCTATCTTCTTTGTGTTCATCCTGACAAAGTGCAAGACTTTCTCTATGAGTTTCATGAAGGGGTCTGTGGGGCACATACTAGGGGCAGATCACTGGCGCACCGAGCAATCACACAAGGGTATTGGTGACTGAAGATGGGGTATGATGCTTAAGCCTATGTTCGGAGATGCAAGAAATGCCAAAAGTTCGCTCCCATTCCTCACCAGCCAGCCCAAGAACTAAGTCCGCTGACCAGTCCTTGGCCGTTCGCTCAATGGGGACTCGACATTGTGGGACCCCTGCCTACTGCTTTGGGAAATAGAAAGTTTTTAGTGGTCGGCACCGACTACTTTACTAAGTGGGTGGAAGCAGAACCCTTAGCTCACATCAGAGATGCTGATACCATTCGATTTATTTGGAAGAACATCATTACCAGGTATGGCATCCTTAGGACACTTATTTATGATAATGGGACGCAATTTGACAGTGCCCCATTTAGGGAGTATTGTTCTAGATATGGAATCAAGAATATTTACTCTACACCAGCTTACCCCCAGAGCAATGGTCAAGCCGAAGCTACAAACAAGGTCATTCTCAATGGGATCAAGAAAAGACTAGAAACGGCAAAGGGGAAATGGGTGGAAGAATTGCCATCAGTGCTGTGGACATACCGAACAACCCCTAGAAGATCAACTGGAGAATCTCTCTTCTCTCTGGCTTATGGAGTTGAAGCCGTCATCCCGTTGGAAGTGGGCCTGCCGAGCATCAGAACTCTAGCATTTGATAAAGAGGAGAATGATAAAGCTATGGCAATGAGTCTAGATCTAATTGATGAAAGAAGGGAACTGGCCACACTAAGGTTAGCCAACTACCAACAAGAGAAAAGGAAGAAATTTAATAAAGGGGTCAGACATAGAGAATTCAGCACTGGCGACTGGGTGTTGAGAAGATTGATGGGGAGCAGGAAAGATCAAACCGAAGGAAAACTTGGAGCTAATTGGGAAGGACCATTCCTCGTCTCGGAGGTGCTCGGCAACGGTGCTTACAAGTTAACTGACATAGAAGGAAAGCCAATCAAAAGACCATGGAATATAACCCATTTAAAGTTGTACTATCATTGATATTACTGTACATTTATTGTTAAAGACTTTGTACATTTATTGAAAAGCCATTCTTTTGTAAGCAATTAAAGCAATTTCAAAAGCTTGAGACAACTCCCTGCTTAGCAAAAAGATTCCACACCTTTTTGAGTGGTGGCCTGGGAAAGAGCCATGCTCGGCTTGCCGAGCATTGGCACAAAAAATGCCACATCCCTTTGATGTTGGTTCAACTCTGGTTTATTTACCGACCAGGTATTCTCTTTAAACTGGGATTCAATTCCCCAGTTTTCTGAAAAGAATTATCAAAAGGAGCCACGCTCAGCTTACCGAACGTTGGTACATTCCTGGTTTATTGACTAACCAGGTATTCTCTTTAAACTGGGATTTGATTCCCCAGTTTTCTGAAAATAATTATCAAAAGGAGCAACGCTCGGCTTGCCGAACGTTGGTACATTCCTGGTTTATTGACTGACCAGGTATTCTCTTTAAACTGGGATTCAATTCCCCAGTTTTCTGAAAAGAATTATTAAAAACAACCATGCTCGGTTTGCCGACCATTGGTACAGAAAGAATCTACATCATTTTTTATGTTGGCCCAATCCTGGTTTATTCATTGACCAGACACGCTCTTTAAGCCAAGATTCAATTCCTTGGTTTATTGATTAGAAAGAAAAGAAGCCACGCTCAGTTTCCTTAGCGTTGGTACAATAGAACCAAAAGGCCTTACAACACAAAGAATCATTTCAAGGAAGCTCGGCCCTGATGTGAATAGGCCCTCGTATCATAAAGATTCACTTCTCCAATGCTCGGCATGAAATTGAAAAGCGAAATTTTGTCAAAAAGTGGATTCGTCTGTTATTATATGAAGGCTCAAGGACAGCCGAACTCATTGAGGTATGTGAGATTTATTAAAGTTATACCTCTTTAGCAAGAGCTTGAAGTTACTTGATGAAAAGCAAACAACTACGTGAACTTGTTATCCTTGAAAGACTTGATGTTTAAAGCATTTCTGTTAAAACTTATGGTTGCTCGGCTAATTGGTACAAATCCATTCACGGTACATACTTCAACACAAACATAAAACGTATAAATAGAAAGGCAGACTTCCAGTAGGAAACAATTCAAAAGCTTTTATTTCATGTTTTAGAGTACAATTACAATATACTTTACATAATTGTCAATCGAAGAGGCTATCCTAAACCCAAGATGAGACACTAGCATTTGTTATAAGGGTTTGTAGCTATCTCGTATGAAAAAAACATCAAGGTACTCCTCGGCTGCACTCCCTATAACTTCGTCAGCAACCAAGTCAAAATATTCTTCAATCAATTCATCAGCAGTTCTAAAGAAGCAAAGACATAGAAAAACGAAGCGAGATTAGAGAAAAATCAAAGTATTTTCATTCATTCAGAGTCAAAAGCTTTACGTAGTTTGTTACATTGTTACATCTGAATTGAATAAAAAAGCAAAACAAAAATACAAAGAGGCTCACTTCTCTCCCTCCGTAGCGGGATCACTCTCCACAACCAGGTCAATCTGTTTAGGTGCTTGGGAGGCGTCCTTCTAGGCACTATCCACCTCAACCTCCCCCTCGTCAATGGTTTCTTCGGCAGTCTGAACTGAGGGAGTCTGAGGTGGACGTTCGAAGCTGAACTGAGGAGTTGAGTGTTCAGGATCAGGATAAGGGACCTCTGTGTATATGGGGTTGGTATGATCGATGTTGTTCTTCTTCATTGCAGCCTCCCAACCCTCGAGGAAAAAATCGTTGTGAGCGTCCCTCATCTGATCCACGCAGTCATTAATCTGTGCCTCCACATCAGCTTTGGCCTTCTCCTTGGCTGTGCGGAGGGCAGTTTCCTTTTCTTCCAGGGCCCGAGTCTGAAGTGCGAGTTCTGCTCGGAGGTTGGCAAGCTCCTGCTTCGATTTGCTCTGCTCGGCCCTGGAAGTCTCCAACTCCTTTAGAAGTATCTCCTGCCCAGCCTTTGAGGAGGATAGTTCGATCTCGGCTTTATAAAGTTTGCCCTTGACCTCCAGTAGCTCTTCGTCCTTGCGGACAAGGACTTTATCCATGGACTCCACACGGGCTTGGCTCCCTGCTACTTAGCCAAGGGCATCATTAAGCTACCGCTCGAGTTCTTTTTTCTCATCTCCAAGCTGGCTCCTCTCTTTCGCCAGAGCATCGTTGCTGGATTGGAGATTCTTCTTCTCCTTCTCCAAGGTCCTCACATTTGCCTTTAATTCCTTTATGTCTGACCTATCCTGCTCGGCTCTGGCATCGGAGGCTCGGCTTCGAGCAATTAGCTCCATTGTGTAGAGGGAAGTCTGTAGAAAGAACAGAGAGTTAGAAAAAGCATAATGGCCAAAGGATGTGCATAGAGGAATATCATTATACTTACAGAAATGATATTCTTCATTAGAGTCTGGTGGATGTCTTCCGTTTTATTCTTTCTTGTGGTGTGAACATCCCGATGAGGGAGGATACCTTTAAGATACTCCTCGGCATGATTGAGAGCTGTATCTTGGACGGTGAAGGGTCGGCCTTGAGGGTGCTCAAGGCTGGGAATGAGGATTTTCGGAATGAACGGAGGGGAGTCTCGAACCGGATTGGCCAGATACTCGATGGCGAGAGGCACGGGCCCAATCGGCTGAGAAGGCGATGGCTTAGTGGTCTTTGGCGGCGCGTCTTTGGTGGGTGGCACACCCTTAGGAGGTGCTGCCTCCTTACCAGTAGCTGCCTTCGGCAACCTCGGTTGCTCGGCAACTTGAACCGCTTCAGTTTGTTGCGTTCTGGCCCTTTTCTGCTCAGGGGGGCCAGAGGGTTTCTTTTGAGCTGCCTCCTGCTCCTTCCCCTTCTCTATTTTTATCTTCAGTATTTGATCAGCGGTGGTAGGAACAGGGGCCTTCCCTTCATCTAGCTTCCTCTTTCTAGCGGCCTTATGCTGTTCGGCCTTCTTCTTCTTCTCCTCATCGACTCTTTGCTCCTTGGCTTTGGCCAGAGCAAGTTTTCTGTAGTCGATTTTGGGGGCCATGTCTATCCCCTTTTCTTCTTCTGCTGGGTCTGAGAAATACTCGAAGGCCGGTGGTGGTTCGACCTCTCTTTCTTTGTCTTCTTTCTCCTCCTCGTTCAAAAGAACAAGTTTCTATCTCCTAGGTTGCTCGGCACGGACAGGGGTCACTGCTTCAGCAGTTGGAGCTTGTTCGGCTACCAGCGGGATAGCAAATGGAGGCGGACGAACCCACTCCAGGTGCCTCAAGGCGTAGTAGTTCTCCTTTTCTTCAGTGGAAGCCCGAAACCACCACTGAAGACGCCTGATAGCTTCTGGGGTGGCGAAACCTTGAGGGGGAATGATGAACGTTTGGTGAGAAGGGATGAAGTTGAACAGAATTGGGACCACTCTGGCGAATGGATAAAGATCTGGACCTTCGAGGAATTTGAACACCTGTTCAAGATGATCATTGTCAGCGCGGATACCAGTGGCCCAGAACTTCTTTGTTTGGTCGGCTGCATAAAAATTAAATCAAATAGTTAGTGCGCTTCCAAGAAAATCAGAAGTCAAAGAAGAGTAAGAACTGGTAGCATTCGAAATCAACCAACCTAGGCCCAAAGAAACCAGAGAGACGATTGGATAACGATCTTCGTCTGGATCGTGTGTCTAGTGACCCGTGACGACGCACAGGTCACTTTTCGACTTAATCGTATCAGGTAGCATATGGACCAAGGCTTTTTCTGGTCGGGATTTCAAATACCACCTGTTTTCATCATTCTTCACCTTTTGAATGGAATAACAATAAAGTAAATCCTACTCGGATATGCAGAATCCGTATCGTTTATTTATTTCTATCACCCCATTGACTATCCTGTAGAAGTTGTGGGTAAGATTCCTAGGGCCAAGATCTAAAATGCTCATCATAGAGCGAAGAAAAGGGTGTAGGGGGAACTTAAGGCCACCTTTGGTGATGGCCACTATGGGGAACTCCTCTGTTTTGCGCTCACCTTGTTCGGCGAGCCTAATGTTTACGTCCTGAGGAATTTGGTATTTCTTCTTGAAAATCCTAATTTTTTCCTCAGAGTTTAGCTCGTTTGCGAGTCTACCCATAATGGAAGATTTGAAATAAAAATGATTAACTCACCAGGGACGAAGAATGACGGGAAAGATGAAAGCTCGAGAAGATGAAAACTCAGAGGGAAAGAAGCAAAAGAAATCTGATGGCTCGAGTCGCGGAAAGGGAGTAAAAGAAGATGAACCCAGTATATATGTATATGTGTGTGTATCTGTGGGGGTAACAGAAGCGTTACCAATAAAAAGGCAACGAGCGGCAAAAATGGCATTTATTACCGCCCAGTTTTTAAATTTCTGACCACTCACGTTTGACACCCCGGATCTGGGGATCCGCGTAAGTGGCGCGGCAGGTGAAAAAGCTGAAAGGGCATTACGCGTGTCATTACCAAGAGAGAGAATGGTCCAATCAGATTAGAAGCGCGTCAGGAGGACACTAAACGACAAATCGCATGAGGAAGGTGGAACAGATTGGTAAGGTAAGGCTTCTCTGCTCTGCTACTCTGCTCGGAAAACATCTTTTTCCAACCAGAGTGGGGGCAAAATGTCGGGTAAAATAATACTTAGATGTATGGATGCCGAACAAGTGTAGTCAATGCGCCATATGGCCCAATGCCGAGCATATTTGTGTGAGCCACGTAGTCATCTGTCGAGCACTCTACATGGCGACATGTGGCGTTTCGCCGAACAGTTAATTCATTTCACGGGAGTTCTACATGAGTGTTATACACGAACACATGTTTTAGGGTTAATATTCCAAGGGATACCCTGAACCTCAGCACCAATGAATAGTATGTTGCTACGTGGCTATAGCCGAGGACCTCAATAGCTTGTTTGTTCGGCCCATCCATTGGCGGCTAGTAAATGTTGAACTTGGACCCACAGCCTTTAAAGAGGGCTCATGACCATAAATGTACTGTAGTTAAGACTGAACTGGGTATTTATCTCTGAGAAAGTAACTAAGTCAGTTCATCTCGTCACGAGTAGTTGGCGGATGTGACAGGAAGACAGTCTGACCCTGAAATTCTGGTTGTAATGCCGTGTTAAGCCACCAGAAGCATTAAATGAAAGGCATGGTATATCAAATGAGAGGTTTGAGGCATTAAATGAACGGGAAGGGCATTTAAAGCAAGGATGGAAAAAAGGAACACGGAAGTGTGCGTAATGTCAAATCGCAGGAATGCTTTAATTATTGTTCAAGCTACTATAAATAGAACATTCTGCTGAACAACAGAGGTAAGCTGACTATTGCCAACTTAAACTTTTATTCATTTCTTCTCTGAAAGCTTCCTTCTTTAAGCGATTTGCTGACTTAAGCATCGGAGGGTTTTCTGGCCAGAGACCTCCACTCCGGCCATAACCTTTCTTTCTGTCTTTGTTCGGCAGGTCGGCGATTGCATTTCCGGTTGATGTGGTCAGCAGTTCCGGCGGTATTTTTTGCTGCCGAACAAGTTCCATTGGAAAATTCGTAGTCGAAGCGAGCACAAGGCCGGCCACCCGACGTTCGCACTCGTCAGGGACTCCACCGTTTCGAATCCGGCCAAGCCCGAAATCATCGACAGCTTCAAGAACTCTAGTGTCACTCTCATCCATGTCCGTAGTGCAACTCTACGCTTGTCGCGCCAGTTTTCATCTGATCTCACACAGACTCTCCCTCTGTGTGTGTGTGTATTGTAAATTAATAGTTCAGGCAAGGTTCATTGTTGATGTTTCTCCGTTGATATGCGCAGAGAGACCTAAATGATCACCAGAGTTTATTAAAAGCGATAAAGCAAGTGGATGTAGTGATCTCCGCCGTTGGTGGACCTCAGATGGCTGATCAAACCAAGATCATTGCCGCCATTAAAGAGGCTGGTAACGTCAAAGTAAGTAATGCTCTCTCTCTCTCTCTCTCTCTCACACACACGCACACACACACACGCACGCACAAACACACACTGAAAAGTATTTTAAGTCGATTCAGGGCTCTAGCTATCTGGGGCCAAAAAAGATAAGTTGAAATGAGTTGTTTTGTATTTTTAATTTTATTTAATTAGTATTTATATTTTTCGTAATTTAAAAAATTAAGAATTGAGAATTAAAATTATAAAATACTCTATATCTCTTGACAGGACATGAATAATAATAAAAAAAAGATAAAAAATACAAATTTTACATAATTTAATAACAAAAAGTTACTTTAATAAAGTACTTAATAATAATATTGATCATTTTATGGACAGATGGAAAGAGAATGTAAAATTTTAGAGGGAGGTGATAGAATTTATTATTTTTACCTTTTTTACACAAGAGTGAGATAAGTTTTAGATGCATGGATGAGTTTTGAGCTAGTTAATAAAATATATTTATTACACTTTTTACCTCAAATGTTTTAGATAGAGTTCATAATTGTAATAAAATTTTAGCTTTTTTTTATGTTTGAATTGAGTTTTATTTTAAAATTTACAATCTTAATTATTTTGGGCTTTTTATTTTTCTGTTTTTGAAAATGAGACCTTCTTTAATACTTGGAGAGGGCGTCATTACTTTAAATTTTTTCAAAAAAAAAAACAAGTAGATCAAGGAATTTTTTTAAAAATAAAAAAAGAATTATTAAATAAATTAAATTTATATAAAATTTTGAAGCATTTCAAAATTTGAGTTGAAAACCACACTGGGTTTAATGATGTGCTTGGCATCAACTTATTTCAAAAAAGTTGATTTTATATAAACTCTATTTTTTGTAAGGGTGAATTTGATAGAATTTGATTTCATTTGATGACTAAAATAAAACTTTATGAGATTTCATTTCATAATTTAAATTTTAGAATTTCTATAGAGTTCAGAATTCAATCCAAAACTTTAAAATTTGATGAGAGTTCATTATTGTTTTTAAACAATCTAATTAAGTAGATAAATTTATCTTCTTATATCATATTTATCATATTTTTATTTTCTATTCACATGTTCAAACTTGATATTTCACTTAAACCAAATCAATTCAATTCTTAAATTCAAAATGTGTTTCAAACACAAAATTTTATTTATCAAATTAAATCAAATCAAATCAATTCTTTTCTTTATTTTAAAATGAAATCAGTTCCAATAGTGGAACCTTAGATAATTTTTTCACCTAAGCTACCAAATAAAAAAATTTTAATTTTTAATAAAAATTGATAAAAATTTAATTTATTTTTTTAAAATGAGAATAATATGTCAAAAATTCATTTAAGAAGAAAAAGAAAAAAGTTGGTTTCACCGGTCAACTTTTATGTATGATCCAGAGATTCATGCCAGCAGAGTTCGGATTTGATGCGGATCGTGTCCATGCTGTTGAGCCAGCAAAATCAGTATTTGACTGGCAAGTTCAGATCCGACGGGCCATCGAGGCTGAAGGAATTCCCCACACTTACGTGGTTGCCAACTTGTTCGATGGATATTTTCTTCAAACATTAACCCAGACAGCAACTTACCTCAAAATATTCTCCCAACCAAGCCACGTTGCTCCCCCAAGAGATAAAGTTGATATTTTAGGCGATGGCAATGCAAAAGGTAAAAATTTTTAATATATTTTTTATTTTTCGTTGCAAAAAAGCGGTTATATATATATATATATATATATATAAATCTATATTATTATATAATGAACAACTAAATTTGGTGTTTTCTTTTTTTATTTTATTTTATTTTTTTTAATTAAAACTTGATAGCTTTTATGTATGTTACTCACATTTATAATAAAAAAATTCAAAAAAAAAAGTTTTCAAATAAAAAAATTCACAAAATTATTAAAAAAGTAAATTAACTTTTTTCACCGATACATGAAATTTTCTATTTTTTTATATAGATGTGAATTACATTTTTAAAAGCTACCAAATACTAATTAAAAAATCATAATTTGATAAAAAAATGTCAAATAATACGGAAAAAATTATTTATATATATATATTTATATATATAATTGCCTAGTAGTGGGTTCGCGGACTTTTCCAATTGTTTTTTAAATTCAGAGAGCACACAAGTGAAAAAATAGAGGAGATAGTTATGAGATGATAGCAGAAATTAATTAAATCGAGAAACAGATTTGAAAGTTACACTGAGATATAGTTTGTGCCTCTCACCTTTGTATATAATAAAGTGGGAATGCATTTTAGTAATTTTTTTTCATAAAGACTAATTAAAAGTTTGAAATACAGAGGTTGAAGAGTAAAAAGAAAGAGGAGATATGGAAGATGAGAGGGGGTGGGGGAGAGAAGCAGGAGAAGATTGAGGGGGGGGGGGGAGAGGAATGTGAGGGAGTTGGGTTTTAGAATTTGAATTGAATGGAGAGTTAGATTTTTGTATAAAAGATAATAAAAAATAAATGTTTAAGATATGTATTTTAAAATAAATGATTAAGATATGTATTTTAAGTGTATATTTTTAAAAATAATAACAAAATTTATTTAAATAAGTATTCAACATGTGTGTCACACTGAGTGATTCAATGAGGACATGGCTGTTCATTAATTTTAAAATATAACATTCTAATTCCTCTTAAATCTCGTTTTTTTACAAGTTAATTCTCATTTTTTTTAAGTTAAATCAAAACCAAAATGATTACATTTCCAAAACCTATCTGCTGATGAATAATAGAAGTTTTAATTGCTAATATTGAGTTTGTAATTGGTTAATAAAATAGTTCTGCCTCACGGTGATCTTAGAAGGTGATATATATATATATATATAATTGAGGGTTTCTTTTAACAAAGCTTAATGATTTAATATCTTTTTATGATCTGCAGCAATTTTCAACAAGGAAACTGACATTGGGGACTATACCATCAAAGCTGTGGATGATCCAAGAACCTTAAACAAAATACTCTATATTAGTCCCCTGGGTAACATTTATTCATTCAACGAGCTAATATCTTTGCGGGAGAAAAAGATTCGCAAAACTGTGGAAAGAATATACATTCCAAAGGAGCAAATTGTCAAGAATATCCAAGGTAAGTGTCACATGCATTTATTACATTTTTTTTTATCATTTTTATGAGTTGTGGAAAGAGAAAATTAATGCTATCTATTGACGTGATTATGTAGGGGGTGTTTGGCAACTCAAAAATTAGCAAAAAAATACTAAAAGTTAGTTTTTGTGTGTTTGGCAAAATCACAAATTTTGCCACTTTTTTTATTTGCTACACTAAAAAGTACCACTCCATCATTATATCTTTTTTGATTTGCTACAGTAAAAAACATACCAAACACCCAAAAGTTACAATTTTTTTACTTTGCTATAGTAAAAAATTTACCAAACACCCAAAAGTTACTAAAAAAATACTAAAAATTCCACTTGGTTCAACCAAACACACAAAAAAGTGCAAAAAAAAAAAAAAAAAAAAAACACCAAAAAAACTACCAAAACTTAAGTTTTTTTTTTAACTTCCAAACACCCTCGTAATTTTAATTGTTCATTTTGTGATATCCTGTTGAAATCTATATGAATCATGGAGATTGTGCAATCATATAAGTTTTGTTTAGATAATTGAATATTATAAGGAATGGGTTTTAACTGCTCATATCATTATGCTAATTAAGGATGATTATTCAATTTTTGGTTCATTTTTCAATTTTCTTTGAATTGTCTGAATTATTTTGGTTTCTTTTAAAGAATCAAAGTGTTCGAATAGAAGACGAATAATTGAATTGAAAATTGAAATAATAATTCAATTCTGTTTGAATTTAAACCAAATTAAATATCTAATAGCTATTTTTTTCTTTACAAATTTACTATTATTATAATAACTACATATTTATACAAAAAATTTAATATCTAATTTTATTTTCAAATTTATTACAAATGTATATATCTAAATATCAAATTTGATTTTCATTTTTTTCAATTCTATAAATACAAGAAGTGTCAAAATAAAAAATATAATTTGATTGATAAAATTGAACTTAAACCAAAAATCACATTAAGTGAATTAAAGAAAAGAAAATGTTAATTCAAAAGAAACCTGAAGTTTCATTTTCACTATTCCGTTTTGGCTTAATTTTGTACGTTCCTTTGATCTAATCATTATTTTCTTATTTTTGCAGAAGCATTATATCCAACTAATATATTTCTATCAGTTAGTTACCCTGTTTTTGTGAATGGAGATTTAACCAACTTCAAGATAGAACTATCGCTCGGTGTGGAAGCATCACAGATATACCCTGATGTCAAGTATATAACCGTGGATGAATATCTCGACCAATTTATCTGAAAATTAAGCTGAGATAGCAGCAGAAATTAGTTTTAGTAGTTAAAGTCCCACAAATCTCCTCCAGAACTTAGAGACATATTTATTATATTTTATGTATAATATTTAGAGATATATATAATTATATATAAAGCAATAATACTCTGGCAGTCTATCCACCCCTCTTATATTCTATAATCAATGTATAAACTGTTGTTTTGTGTGATGAATAATGATATGGGCAGTTTTCTATCACGGAGGCTTTTAAGCAAATTTTGTCGTAAAATGCTATGGAAAGTTAAATAATTCCTGTTGGGTAAAATAGTACTTTGACATATGAAGTGCCAAACAGTATAGTCAAGGTGCCACGTGACCCAATGCCGAACATATTTGACTGTGCCACATAGTCATTGACTGAATACGTTGACTTGTGACACGTGGCATTCTGCCGAACAGTTAATTGATTGTATGAGCGTTCTACATGAGTGTTATAAATTGACACACGTCTTTGGATTAATAATCCAATAGATACCCTGATTCCCAGTATCTATAGATAATCTGTTGTTACGTGGCAGTAGCCGAAGACCTAAGTAGTTACTTTGTTCGGCCCATCGATTGGCAGCTAATAAATGTTAGGCCTGGGACCCACAGCATTAACGAGGGCTCACAACCATAAATACACTATAGTTATGATTGAACTTGGTATTTATCTCTGAGGAAGGAACTAAGTTAGTTCGTTTCGTTAAGAGTAGTTGACTGATGTGACAGAAAGACAGTTTGACAACTGGATTCCGGCTATTCTGCCGTCTTCCCTTACCAAGAGCATTTAATGAAAGGTATGAGATATTAAATGAGAAATGAAAGGCATTTAAAGTAAGGAAAGGGAGAGAGTACTTGGAGGTCTGAATACAATCAAATCCCAGGTATTATTTTATTTATGACTTTACGTTACTATAAATACGAGATTTGACTCGACAATAAGGTAAGCTGACTATTGCCAACTTATCTGATTCTCATTTTCTCTGAAAAAGTTCTCTCCCAAAAGCGATTGGCTGACTTAAGCATCGGAGGATTTTTCGGCCAGAGACCACCTCTCCAGCCGTAACCTTTCTCTTGTCTTTGTTCGGCAGGTTCATGGGCGAATTCTCAGTTGGCGTGGTCAGCAGTTCCGACGATAAAATTTACAGCCGAACAATTCCTTCAGTGCTTTTTTGGTTAAAGAAAATTTGAATGTGAAATCCCTTGCAAATTTAAATTTCTTGCGTTACATGCATATTTCTCCATATCTCAAGAGAATATAGAAGATCTGTCATTTTCCTTCTTCTTTTACAACTTACAGGAAGTTTACACCTTTCTTGTACTTTTCTTTTTTATTTTTGAGCTATTACAGTGAGATATGCTGAATCAACATACGTCGATGCACTAGCTTGCTAGGATGAACAGTGATCTCATTAGGTCATAAGTTAAATCTCCTTACCCTTAATGGAAATTTACTCGATTATTGATTTCAGAATTTCATGTGCATAAATTGATTTGAATATTTTAAACTATCAAAAATAAATAAATAAATCGTAGATAACATTTGTTTAATCAATTCAAACATAACGTTGCATTTGCCATTTTGCTTATGTGGATGAAATAGGATTCTATTATTATTATTATTATAATTATTTTGGGTTCTTGAGAGGAGATCTATCTCACGAAGTAGTAGAGGGAAAAATAATTTTTCTTCACCTCAAATTACATAAATTCATATAAATCTCTATAAGGGTTTGTTTGGCGTAGTAAAAAACAACGAAAAATAGTGAAAATTATGGTTTGGGAAATTTTTTGGCATTGGCGCGCGGCGACCAAACTACGTTTTTCAAAAAAGAATAATAAATTTTTTTGACTTTTGCATCGACTTTTTGGAGAGAGAAACTGTCCGAATAAGTTTTTTTTGATTCGTCAAACAGTTTTATATTAGAATTTATTGAAAATGATTAAAAAAATTTTGAGATTTGTAGAAAAATTATTTAGGTTTATGAAATGTTATCGGAGTTTGTAAAAAATTTATTGAAATATGTAGATATATATAAATTTATAGAAATTTTGCGAAATACGAGGAGTGAAAAATGTGTTAGAGAAAATTTTTAGAGGTTTTAGAGATTTTTAGTATTGTTTAGAATTTTTTGTTGTGCCAAACGAACCATGAATTTATATATATCTACAAGTACCAATAAATTTTTGCAAATTCTAATAAAGTTTCTTTCATTTTCAAAAAGTTCTGATAGAAAAATCAAATTTTTTTTCGCCATCCGTAACATGAACGGAAGAAAATCATTCAAACGAAACTATTCATATCAAAAAATATAATTTGGTAATTAAACTCCAAACGCTAAAGAATTACTAAAACCACATTCTTTACTAACTTTTGGAGCTCTAAGCACCTCCTTATTATTTAAGTAATTATATTTACTAATCTTTAATATTTAAAAATTATGTTCACGTTTCTTCTATTAATTATTTAAAAAAATTATTTTCTTTCTTCGTTAATTTATTTGTTTGTTATAAAGACAAATATACACCTACTATTTTGGTATTAGCATTTCTTTGCTTCCAAGGCCTCTTCTCCGCTCCCCCTTCAGTTTTTTTTTTTTTTTTTTTCCTTCTCAAGTCTCCTCTGTGCCAAAGCCAAATCAAACCACCAAACAGCAACAATGGAGGTGACGAAGGACATCAATGACAATTCTTTGTTGAACATGATTGTGAGACAACGCGAATTGTAATTTCAAGCTCAGTTCAAATTAAGGATTTCTGAACCTTATTTGATGAAACATGTTGTTAGGGTTCATTAATTTGGATTTGGGTATGTGAATTTGATGACGTAAATAGAATAGGGTTTTTTTTTTTTTTTTTTTTTGAAGATTTTCTCTAAGCTGTGCTGCAATTCCTAAGAGCTCTGCCATTTCGACGAGAGCCACCAGTGGTAGGGGACAAAAGATGAAAACTTTCAAAATGTTCTAGTCAATGGCGGTTATCGGAAGAACACGAAATGCAGTTCAAACCACAAGAGCCGCTTTTCTTCTCCTTCCTTTTTTTCAAACACAAATAAGTGCCATATTTGTACAACAAGAAGAAATCTACCTTTCTTCTGGTACGTGAAAGTCCGTAGCCGCTACCCCGTACTAGGGTGCGCACAGGGCGAAGCACGCTCCAGGACCCGAGCCGGCAACGGCCCCTAGAGAGTTAACCAATCTAGGCAAGTCCTGACTGACCGACACGACCGAGAGGAGGCTTTTAGGCTCCCGCCATTATAGCGGTAACCCACCCCCCATAGGGGAGTCGAACCCGGAATCTCGAGAGGCCCAAGCTCTTAAGGCAAGCCCGACTTCCACTCGGCTACCCCCGAAGGGGCAAGAAATCTACCTTTCTTTGCTATAAATTCTATGGACATTAAATTCATTTAAACCATGTCAAATTATTTATTTAAAAAATTAAATCAATTTGAATCAAAATAATTAATTGATTCGATTTGATAGTTTGTGATAAAAATAATATATATAATTTTGAGAAATTTAAAATAATTCAATTTAAAATTTTAATAAAGAATAAAAATCTTTTAATTTTTAAATATATCCAAATACACGTAAGATAGTTTGACGGGTAAATTTGTTGGCACAAAAACTTAGCCTCAGATTTTTCCCAAAATGCAATGTTTACGATGATTTTTTCTGACAATTTTTACAACGTGTCGAAATAACGTCGTTTTACGCGCGTCCACACACAAGAGAAGAAAAAAAAAAAAAAACTAATAAAAAAAATCCCAAATCTGATGGGGTTTTGAAGCCTGCAAAAAGATTCCGCAAGGACCGATTAGTGGTGTTGCCGAAGCCAATTGTGACGATGGAGAAGTCATCACACTCATACCTTCCCTCCGTACTAATGGTCTACGCTGTGATCTCCAATCCCGAGTGTTAAGATTATTTCTAAAATATTTCTATATATATATATCTTATTATAATTAGGATTACTATCTCATTCTTTATTTTGTATATCCTATTATAATTGGATATATATATATAGAAATATTCTAGAAATAATCTAACATCCCCTGATTTTTTTTTTTTTTTTGTGTTAGAATAAAAGAAGAAGAAAAAAATTATATATTAATATTGATGATTGTGTGTATAAGAATACAAGGTTACAAGGTCCCTTATATAAGAGGATAATAATCCTAATCCTAATAGGAGATAGTAATCCTAATTATAATAGGATATACAAAATAAGGAATGAGATAGTAATCCTAATTATAATAGGATATATATATATAGAAATATTCTAGAAATAATCTAACACCGAGAACGTTGATAATCCAGACATTCCGAGCTATCAATCTCACGTGCACGGCAAATGTTATCCGTTGGCGCTAATTCTGCTTCAGCTACCAATCTCACGTGCACAGCAGATGTGATCCGCCGACGTTGATTTCGCTTCAGTTACCAGCCTCACGTGCACGTCAAGTGCAACAACTTCTTCATCTGCAGGCAAGATCTCTGTGATTCTCTCTGCCTCAAGTGGATGGGGAGAGATGATTTCGCCTTTTCCTTTTCTTAGGCCCACTTTGAATTTTCCCTTCTCCCCTCTTTCGCATCAAGTGCAGATTTAGGGAATAAAAGCTAGAACCTAGAAAGATTCTCTGAGCTAAGTGTGCACCTTAGTACAACTCTCGAGCTGATATTTATTGGAAAAATGTTATATCAGCCCCAGAGTTTAGCGTCCTATCCTCAGCACTCAAGTTTCTGTCTTTTACTTGGTAGGAGAGTCCTAATAAATTCTCCGCAGGACCCTAAGTAGTCACCTTCTAATAAATTTTATGAGAAGGCCAAGAACAAACATAAATGTACTGTAACACCACAATTCTTCCGTTTGGAGTAACCAACTCCCAAACCCACACCCCTCTTCAAAGGACAAAATAGCCGGGCCAGGGACAACCCAAACTTTCTGCATATTACCAAGGCCCAAGCCCTAAAGCACATGGGCCCATTCTTGGTCCAGAAGTCAACAAGAAAGCAAGGCCTCAAACATGATTGTAGAGTACTAGACAGAACTGGATTTAGACAAAGCAACTGGATCTTCTAGCCTTCTAGGAGTTCCAAAGTTGAGGACTTACTAGATGAGGATGGAAGGACCAAAAAATCTTTCATTAGAAGCAAATGTGAGACACTGAGAGGCCAGAATATGAGAACAACACTCCTCTTACTAAGAGCAGACTAGTCTAATTATGGTACAATAGATGAGGCGAGTTTGCAGACACATGATAACTCAAATTTACATATTAATTACTAATGAGTATTTAGACGGCTCGAAGTTAATATGCAGCCAGACATTGAGCACCATTTCAATGGTTTTTAAATAAACATACTAACTCACTTAACCCCCCCCGGGGGGGGGGGGAAATATACTGACTCGTACAACTGATAATATAAATACTCG
Source organism: Vitellaria paradoxa (assembly GCA_019916065.1). Classification (NCBI taxonomy): domain Eukaryota; kingdom Viridiplantae; phylum Streptophyta; class Magnoliopsida; order Ericales; family Sapotaceae; genus Vitellaria; species Vitellaria paradoxa. Next base: position 45,160,029 of record CM034238.1, read on the forward strand.
CAGCTGGAATGTTGGGTTGTGCATTTGCTTCAAAATATATATATATATATATATAGATACTCATAGTTTATGTCTCTCGGTAAGAAAACTACTACCCACATTATTCCCATAACCGAGAAGCAGAATTGTCTTCATCAAAACAGCTGCTGCTACGCTTACAACGAAATAAGGTTTCATTTATTATCTTTTGTCAGGTCAACTAAATCACTGATTCGTCTCCAGCTTCCGCCAGTTACACAAAAATTTATCAAAATTCTGTAACTATTGAAAACCACAAAGGAAATCTAAGGATTTGTTTAGTTAAGACAAAATACCTTTCGGTGGAACAATAATAATGGGCGCTGTTTTGCAGTTGTGGAAGCAATACTCACTAAAACTTCCCTGCAACACACTGAGAGACACCCACCACGCATATCAGAGAGAAGGATAGAGAAAGAGATATAGAAAAGGAGGGAGGGAAGAAGCCGAAGTAAGAGAATGACCTTTGGATTAAGCTTCGGCCTCTGGTACCCAGGACAACAGCTGCAGGCTTTAACCTTTCTGCTTCCTTGCATATTACCTTTCCTGCATCTCATTCAACAATACGAGTCAATGTCTTAACCTATTTTCACAATGTCCATGCAAAATTAGTTGATTGTAAAGTTATAAACATCCAATTTATCAACGGCATTGTTGACAAAAAAGTTTTACTTGGTTGGGTATTATTTATTGCATCATGTTGATAGTAAAATTTCACATAACTTCATGAACCATATGATAGTAAAATCGATGGTTATTAGCAAATAAAAATAAATTTTCAAATTTTCATTTTATCAATTTTCAGAAAATCGTGAATTCTGTCCATATACATAACCTGTGCTGAGACACATCAACAATATCAACACGGCGCTCTTAGCCAATCAATAATCTTATCAAATCAGATGATGTAACTCCAGCCCTATGTATATAATATATTTAGTCATGTATAATTAAAATTAATATCTCAACATTAAAATAAAAACATACTATAATTTAGCATAAATTTAACATCATATAAATTAATTGCATAATTTATATTTTGACATTGAACAAAACATGCTATATTCAAGGCTCAATTAAATCTCATACAATTCACATAATTTTTACTTTAACATGTTCTACACATTCAAATATATTTACCCAAGCCAAATGATGTAAAAATAACTCAAATAGAAAAATCCAAAGAGAGTCGCAACTTGCTCGCAGATAGCTAGCAGCTTTGGGCTAACCTTGCATCTTGCCTGATGGGAGCTCGCAGTTTCAGGTTAAGGCAAAATACCTTATACCCTGCCTAATGACAGCATGCGACTTCGGGCCTCCATCCAGACCATCATTTTGATTTGCAACTCATTTTCTCCGACCATCCTCGGCCACTATTTAGCCTCCCCAAGCCTCAAACTCAATAATAAATTATATATAAACCTTTAGAATTCATAGTAACACATTCTTATGACATTAATTTCAACAATAATTCAAAAAAATATAAGATTTCAACATATATATATGCATATATAAACACATTTATATGCACACATATATATACCAACACAGATCCTAAAACTCAACCAAACCAAGTATATAATATATTAAAAATGATTTTTTTTGGTAATTAAATATATCAAAACGATGCTAACAACATGTCGAAACGCGCATATAAGTCCCATCTACCTTAGATCTTAAGAAACCATAAAGAAAAGATAAAGAAACCTTAAAACTTCTCTCCTCCATTTCCCTCACCTTGGGTAAAATTACCAAGATCTGACACCACCACGTTAATCATGATGTCAAAAAAAACAAAGATTGACTATCTTTGACTTCCAACCCTCACTTTCTATCTCTACTTTCTCTCTCTCTTTCTTCTCTTTCTCTCTCTATATATATCCCTACTGTAATAATTGATAAAAATCACACTACAAAATCTATAAAGATCACGATTTTAGAAAAAAAATGTAATAAAGATTTGTAAGATAAACTTTTTATCTCAATCTAATTAAAAAATTGAGATAAAAAGTTACTTTTAATACTTTCTATCTTAGTTTTGTTAAAACCGTGATTAAAAAAAAGAGATAAAAGATCAGTGGAAACAATATCTAGAAACAGCCGAAATAAAAAAAGTAAAGAAAATCATATCTTAAAAAAAGCGAGATAAAAGAATAAGAGACAATATTGCTATTTATTTTTCTATATCTCACTCAAACAATTTTGTTTATCACTTTATATAATTTAAATTAAATTTCATAAAATTTATTGTAACATTTATTTATTAATTTTAATTAATTTAATATGTTATAAAAATTAAAATTATAGATTAATAAACAAAAATGTTTTTAGACTAATGTTAAAACTAAATTTGCTAAATCAAATTTAAATAATACTAAATGTATAATCATTTTTTTCAATGAATGTATGGGAGTAATCTTTATAATTTGTATGACTTATAACTGAGTGAATATTAAATATTTAATATCTAATAAATGTTTAGTGTATCTTTAATGTTAATTATATTAAAAGTGACATTATTTTATATTTTGTTACAAGTGATAAAAATTTAGAAATAAAAATAATAACAATTTTCATTTTTTTGTCTTCTTAGAACTAATCTTCGAATATAATCATTGAAAACATTTTTTGTATTACAAATTAATTCTTAAATAGTTTTTAAAAATTTTGTTTTGAATAATAATTTTCTAAAACTAAAACTGAACGCAGCTTAATTACTTTTAAAAATATAATACAGAACGAAGAAAAATATATTATAAATAATGAGTCATAATTAAATATGTGCTATACAAAAAAATTAAAAGAAAAAAAGATTTCAGATCAATGTTAATTAAATATGATAGATATTCATAAATTATTTATTAAATATTCTTATGATTCTATATATTTGTTATGATATCAAATTATTGCAAAAAATTAAAATAATTAAATAAAAGTAAATTTTTTATCATTTTCCTAATCAATTGATTGGGAAAAGTGTTACTTTTAGTTACTAATTAGTTGGTATGTAAAAGTGATAATAAATTATTGTAAAAAACTTAAAAGAATGGTTGGCCAAAAGTAATAAAAATTTGTTTATATATATATATATATATATATATATATATTAATATGTAAAATATATATGTAAATGATAGCTTGGATTAGTGGTTAATCACACTAACTTTCAAAAGAATAACACAAATTCTATTCTCAGTAGTAACAAAAAATGTCAAATATATAATGTTACTATAATGATAAAGCCACAACATGGTGCCACAGCATAATAGTAGGTTGCCACATGAATTTTTATTATTTTAAAAATTAATCCATTTTACAGTTTGATCGTTTGTCTACATTTTATCACTGTTTTTTAAAGAAAGCAAGACCAAAACTAATAAAAGGTTATGTGATATTGCTTTTCATCTTAGTTTTTACTGTAAAAGATCATACTTTTAGTGTGTGATTGTTATAAATTTTCGATCACAATTGTAAGTCGTGATTGAAAAGAAACGATTTACAATCTCACCTTACTCAATCACGTTTTTATGACTGAGATAGAAAGTAAAATATAATGCCCAAAGAGTGTGATATTTATGTATTTTTGTAATGGTGTATCTCTCACTCTCTCTCTCTCTCTCTGTCATTTCTAAAAATGGCCAAGAACCAACAAAAAAAGAAGGAAAAAGAAGAAATAAAAGAAAAAAAAGAAAAGGAAGAAAAGAAATAAAAAGGCTGAGCCTTTTGGCTCAGTTGTTCAATCCAATATTACTTTAGGCAAAATTTGGTTTAGGATTAAAAAAATAAAATAAACCCAACTAAATAGGCCTAATCTCAGTTTATATATTTTATTGGCCTAAAATAACATATAAATGGCCAAAATAAATACTAGTGTTATAATTTTTTACATAAGTTATGATTGATTAATGATTTGTTAAGGACAAAAGAAATAAATAAAAATTTAAAATATTTTTCATGTTCAGTTTATGATAAAAATAAAAAATATATATAATTTTAAGAAATTTTAAAATAATTGAATTTAAAAAATTAATATATTAATAAATAATAAATGTCCATTAGTTTTTTAGACAGATAATTATCTTTTTACCATCTGTACTTAAGGGGAAAATCATTTACACTCCCTAAACTTTAGAATTCTATCTTTACATCCCTTATATTTTGGATTAAAGTAAAAGCATTTAAAAATCCGTTATGTTTTTATTCTAATTAAGTTTGAAAATTACATTTATACCTACTGTACTTTATATTATCTACATTTACACCCTTGATTAATGGTCCGTTTGGCACAACAAAAAACTCTTAAAAAAACTAAAATTTTCTAACACATTTTGCACGGTCCGTACTTGGTGAAATTTATATGAATTTATCTATATCTATATATCTCAATAAATTTTTATAAACCCTAATAAATTTTTTACAAACTCCAATAACATTCCACAAACTCCAATAATTTTTCTACAAGTCCTAAAAACTTTTTAGTTACTTTCAATAAATTCTAATATAAAACAATTTTGACAGAACTAAAAAAAAATTATTCGGATAGTTTCTCTCTCTAAAAAACTAATGCAACAATTAAAAAGTTTCATCATTTATCTTTGAAAAATGTGGTTTGCTGACTGCATGCCAAAAACTAAAAAGTTTTCCAAATCACATTTTTCTCTATTTTTCATTATTTTTTGTCGCGCCAAATGGACCTTATGTTTAGTTTTTAATGAGTATTTTTATTTTTTCACTTGAGAGTGCGTTTGGGAACATTAGCTGGTAGATAGAGATATCGGCTACTAGTTTTTAGATTTTTCTAAAATAATCAAATTTACCCTCTTATATTTTATACTTCTTTTAAATATTAAAAAGTAAAATTATCAAATTAACAAATAGCCAAAAAACTAACTATTTAGTAGTTAGCTTTTTTTTTTTTAATAGTTAGTTAGTAACCATTTTTTTTTTTTACTAGTTAGTTAGTAACCATTTTCTTTTTAGTAGTTAGTTAATAACCACCTACAAACAAAAAAATGACTTTCTTTTTTTGCTTTCTAAACACCTGAAAATTTACTACCTTTTGTTACTTCACTTTAACAGTAACATGATGGATACGAAGATAAATTTTTAAAGTTTAAGAATGTAAGTGGTTTTTACTGTCAGCAAAGAGGGTAAAAAAGTAATTATCCTTCTCTCCTTTTTTGTTTTTTAAATGTATCCAAACGCGCCGGTGAGACAGTTTGACGGGTAAATTTGCAATCACAGAACGGCGGCCCTGATTTTTTCCCCGCCGGCCAAGGTTGGGTGACAACACTGGTGACGTGGATGTAGAGGACAATGACAACACTGGTGACGTGGATGCAGAGAACAAGTACGTAATTTCATAACCCGGGCCCCTTTCTGTTCTCTATTTAACTGTTGCTCTGCTTTGCAGTATCATCCGATTCTCGTTCAGGTCCCAGTTGACTCTGTCTCTCCTGTCGTCTGCATCTCTGCTTTTGTTATCAGGAAACCAACGATTTTCGCCGGAAAGTTGTCGACAAAATGGCCGGAAAGAGTAAGATTCTGATCATCGGAGGGACTGGCTACATCGGAAAATTCGTAGTCGAAGCGAGCACCAAGGCCGGCCACCCGACGTTCGTACTCGTCAGGGACTCCACCGTTTCGAATCCGGCCAAGTCCGAAATCATCGACGGCTTCAAGAACTCTGGCGTCACGCTCATCCATGTCCGTAGTGCAATTCTACGCTCATCGCGCCATTTTTCATCTGATCTCACACAGACTCTCTCTCTCTCTCTTTCTCTCTGAATTGTATATTGGTAGTTCAGGGAAAGTTCATTGTTGATGTTTCTTGGTTGATGTGGGCAGGGAGACCTAAACGATCACCAGAGTCTAGTAAAAGCGATAAAGCAAGTGGATGTAGTGATCTCCGCCGTTGGTTCACCTCAGCTGACTGATCAAATCAAGATCATTGCCGCCATTAAAGAAGCTGGTAACGTCAAAGTAAGTAATGCTCTCTCTCTCTCTCTCTCTCTCTCTCTCTCTCTCACGCGCGCGAACACACTCCGAAAAGAATTCAGATAATTAAATAGTAAAAATTTTTCGCCATTCTCATAATGGATTCCTAATCCACCAAATAACACCAACTTTAACTATTTTTTTAGTGTCGTAGAAATCATTTTAATAGATTATAGAATTCGTTCTGACGAATTTGCGCGGTCAACTTTTGTCCAAACGATTTTTAGAATTCATTTGGACAGATTATAGTGTAAAGAAGTTATGATTATCTAAAATTTTGAATTCGTCCAAACAGAAATCTAATCCGTCAGAACGGGAATATTACTGTTTATCTCCAAAAAAATGTAATTTGAGATGTGTGCACAAAACGCAAAAAGTTTTCTCAAATCACATTTTGTCTCACTTTTTATCACTCTAAACATAACCTTAAGTGGATTCAGAACTTTAGCTATTTGGGGCCAAAAATGAAAAGTTGAAATGAGTTGTTTCGTATTTTTAATTTCATTTAATTTTTATTTACATTTTTTGTAATTAAAAAAATTAAGAATTAAGAATTAAAATTATAAAATACTCTATATCTCTTGAAATTATATAAAAAAAAATAAAAAAATAAAATTTACATAATTTAATAACAAAAAGTTACTTTAATAAAGCACTTAATAATAATCTTGATCATTTTATGGATAACTAGAAAGAGAATGTAAAATTTTAAAGTGAGGTGATAGGATTTATTATTTTTACCTTTTCTTTACAAAAGAGTGAGATAAGTTTTAGATGGATGAGTTTTGAGTTAGTTAATATAATATATTTATTACACTTTTTACCTCAAATGTTTTAGAGTTCATAATTGTAATAAAATTTTAGTTTTCTGGTATGTTTGAATTGAGTTTTATTTTAAAATTTACAATCTTAATTATTTTGGGCTTTTTTATTTTTTATTTTTTATTTTTTTTTTAAAACGAGACCTTCTTTAATACTTGGTTAAGGCGTCATTGTTTAATTTTTTTTTTTTTTTAAAAACAAGTAGATCAAGGAATTTTTTTTAAAAATAAAAAAGAATTATTAAATAAATTAAATTTATATAAAGTTTTGAAGTATTTCAAAATTTGAGTTGAAAAGCAGACAAACTATGACTTTGCTTGGAGTGATAAAAATTTTTAAAAAATAATGAAAAATATTAAAAAAAAATTTTAAAAATTATTCATTTTATTTTATTATATAAATTATAAATTCATAACTAATTTAACTTTATCTTATTTTTATCATTCCAAACGCACCTTATGGGTTACTCGAACGTAAATTGTAGGTGAGGAGGAGGTTAGAAACCAAAAAAACAAGTTAAGGAGTTTGGTACTCTTAGAGTTATGGAATCACAAGTCACAAGTCACAGTCCACGTATTCACGTCACTTAATTTAATTTAATGATGTGCTCGGTATCAGCTTATTTCAAAAAAGAAGATTTTATATACACTCCGTTATTAACGGTAAATTTGATAGAATTTAATTTTATTTAGTAATTAAAATAAAATTTTATGAGTAGAATTTGATTTCATAACTTAAATTTTAAAATTTTTATAAAATTTGAAATTCAATTTAAAATAATAGAATTTGATAAGAATTTATTATTTTTTTAAAACATAATTAAGTGGACAAATTTTACTTTTTATACTATATTTATCATATTTTTTACTTTTGTTTATATGATTAAACTTAATATTTCACTTAAACCAAATCAATTCAATTTTTAAATTAAAAATGTGTTTTAAATATAAAATTTTATTTATCAAATCAAATCAAATTAATTTTTTATTTTAAAATGAAATTAATTCCAGTAGTGTAATGTTCCTAAACGGAATGTTAGATAATTTTTTCACCTAAGCTACCAAATAAAAAAATTAATTTTTAATAGAAAGTGATAAAAATTTAATTTATTTCTTAAAATGAGAATAACATTTAAAAAAATGAAAAAGTTGATTTGACTGGTCAACTTTTATGTACGATCCAGAGATTCATGCCATCAGAGTTTGGATTTGATTCGGATCGGGTCCATGCTGTCGAGCCAGCACAATCAATGGTATTTGACTCGCAAGTTCAGATCCGACGAGCCATCGAGGCTGAAGGAATTCCCCACACTTTCGTGGTTGCCAACTTATTTGATGCATATTTTCTTCAAACATTAACCCAGCCAGCAACTTACCTAAAAAGATTCTCCCAACCAAGAGACACTGCTCCCCCAAGAGATAAAGTTGATGTTTTAGGCGATGGCAATGCCAAAGGTAAAAACTTTCAATAAATTTTTTTTTTTTTTTTGGTCGCAAAAAAGTGGTGTTATATATATATATATATATATATATAGATCTATGTTCTTATATAAATAAGAATTAAATTTGATGTTTTCCTTCTTCATTTATATTTTTTATTTAAAATTTGATAGCTTTTATGTATGTTACTCATATTTATAATTAAAAAAATTCAAAAAAAAGTTTTCAAATAAAAAAATTTACATAATTATTAAAAAAATAAATTAACTTTTTTTCACCCATACATGAAGTTTTCTTCTTCTTCTTTTTTTTTTTTTTATATATAGATGTGAATGACATTTTTAAAAACTACCAAGTATTAATTAGAAAAATCAGAATTTGATAAAAAAATGTCAAATAATACGAAAAAAATTATATATATATATATATATATAATTGCCTAGTAATAGGATCGTAAACTTTACCAATTATTTTTGAAATGCAGAGAGTACACAAATAAAAAATAGTGGAGATGAGTTATGAGATGATATATAAGAGAAAATAAGAGATGATAGTAGAAAAATAAATTGAGAAACAGATTTGAAAGTTGCGCGCAGATATAGTTTGTGCCCCTCACCTTAGTATATAATAAAGTGGGAATGCATTTTAGTATTTTTTTTTTTTAACAAAGACTAATTAAAATTTTGAAATATAGAGGTCGAAAAGTAAAGAGAAAGAGGAGATATGGAAGATGAGAGGGGATGGGGGAGAGATGAAGGAGAAGATTGAGATGGGCTATTCATTAATTTTAAAATATAACATTCTAATTCCTCTTAAATCTCGTTTTTAAACAAGTTAATTCTCATTTTTTTTTAAGTTAAATCAAAACCAAAATAATTACATTTCCAAAACCTATCTGCTGATGAATAATAGAAGTTTTAATTGCTAATATTGGGTTTGTAATTAGTTAATAAAATTGTTTTGCCTCACGGTGATCTTAGAAGGCGATATATATATATATATATATATATATATATATATATATATATATAATTGAGGTTTTCTTTTAACAAAGCTTAATGATTTAATATCTTTTTATGATCCGCAGCAATTTTCAACAAGGAAACTGACATTGGTGACTATACCATCAAAGCTGTGGATGATCCAAGAACCTTAAACAAAACACTCTATATTAATCCCCCGGGCAACATTTATTCATTCAACGAGCTAATATCTTTGTGGGAGAAAAAGATTGGCCAAACTGTGAAAAGAATATACATTCCAAAGGAGCTAATTGTCAAGAACATCCAAGGTAAGTGTAACATGCATTTATTACATTTTTTTTTGGTCATTTTTATGAGTTGTGGAAAGAGAAAATTAATGCTATTTATTGATGTGATTATATAATTTTAACTGTCCATTTTGTGAGATCCTGTTAAAATCTATATGAACGATGGAGATTGTGCAATTATATAAGTTTTGTTTAGATAAGTGAGCATTCCAAGAAATGAGTTTTAACTGCTCAAATCATTATCTGAATTAAGGATGATTATTCAATTTTTGGTTCATTTTTCAATTTTATTTGATTTGTTAGAATTATTTTGGTTTCTTTTAAAGAATCAAATTGTCCGAATAGAAAATGAATAAATGAACTGCAAAATTGAAATAATTTAGCTTTGTTTGAATTTAAAACAAATTAAATATCTAATAACTATTTTTTTCTTTACAAATTTACTGTTATTATAATAACTACATATTTATACAAAAATCTAATATCTAATTTTATTTTCAAATTTATTACAAATGTAAAGGTATAAATATCTAATTTGATTTTTATTTTTTTTTTCAGTTCTATAAATACAAGAAGTGATTCAAAATCAAAATATAGTTTGATTGATTAGATTGGACTTAAACCAAAAACCAAATTAAGTGAATCAAAGAAAAGAAAGTATTAATTCAAAAGAAACTTGAAGTTTCACTTTCACCATTCTGTTTTGGTTTAATTTTGTACGTCCTTTCATCTAATCATTATTTTCTTACTTTTGCAGAAGCATCATTTCCAACTAATCTGTTTCTAGCAGTTTGTTACCCTGTTTTTGTGAATGGAGATTTAGCCAACTTCAAGATAGAACCATCATTTGGTGTGGAGGCATCGCAGATATATCCTGATGTCAAGTATACAAATGTGGATGAGTACCTTAACCAGTTTATCTGAAAATTAAGTTAAGATAACAATAGGACGTAATTTTAGTAGTTAAAATCCCTCAAATCTCCGCCACAGTTTAGAGACATATTTATTGTATTTTACATATAATTAGAGATATATATATTATATACAAAGAAATAATACTCTAGTAGTCCATCAACCCCTCTTATATGCTATAATCAATGTATAAACTGTTGTTTTGTGGGATGAATAATGACATGGCCAGTTTTCTATCATGGAGGCATTTAAGCAAAATTTGTTGTAAAATGCTATCGAAAGTAAAATAAGTCCCTGAGTGCTTTTTGGTTAAAGAAAATTTGAATGTAAAATCCCTTACAAATTTGAATTGAAAATTAAATTTCTTGCGGTACATGCATATTTCTCCATATCTCAAGGGAATATAGAAAATCTGTCATTTTCCTCCTCCTTTTACAGCTCACAGGAAATTTACACCTTTCTTGTACGTTTCTCTTATGTTTTTGAGCTATTACAGTGAGATATGTTGAGTCAACATAGGTCGATGTAGTAGCTTGCTACGATGAACAGTGATCTCATTAGGTCATTAATTGGATCTTCTTATAGTTAATAAAAATTTACTGTCAAAAAATAAATAAATAAATGGTAAATAACATTTGTCTAGTCAATTCAAACATAATGTTCCGGTCGTCATTTAACTTATGTTGATGAAGTAGAGGTGGTATTATTATTATTATTATTATTGGATTCTTAGGAGGAGATCTATCTTACAAAGTAATAGAGGGAAAAACAATTTTTTTCACCTCGAATTACATGAATTAATATAAATTTATATAGATTTACAAATACCAACTTACCAAAAAAAAGATTTATAAATATCAACAAATTTTTACAAATTCTAATAAAGTTTCTACAAATTTAAATAATTTTTCTACAAATCCCAATAAAGTTTTTATCCTTTTTAAAAAGTTCTGATAGAAAAATCAAAAAATTTCTATCGAAATCTGTGTTCGAATGGAAACAGATGAAAATCCCTTCGAACAGAACTATTCATCTCTAAAAAATTGTGATTGGTGGTTAAACTCTAAACGCTAAGGGTCCATTTGGTTTATTTTTCTATTTTTTGTTTTCTGTTTTTGTTTTTAATTTTCTGTTTTAAGCTCATTTGTCATTTTGCTCTTTTGAAAACAAGGAAAACAGATACAAGACATTTGGTTATTTGTATTTTTAAAATTTGTTTTAAAAAACAGAAAATGAATTTACACATAAAATGAAAAATTTCCAAAAGTCATTTTGAGCGTTTTCAACTTAAAACAAAGGAAATGAAGTATCTTTTAGTTCCTAGTTTTGAGCATAAAATAAAAAACATAAAATAAAAAATAAAAAATTAAACCAAATGCTATCTAAATATTTAAGTAAATTGTAAAAATCCCAATTAAGCACCTACAAATCCCAATAAACTCTAAACGCTAAAGAATTATTCAAATCACATTTTTTTTACTAACTTTTGAAATGCTACTTAATATTTAAGTAATTGTATACTAATCTTCATTGTTTAAAAATTATACTTAATTCCCTTCTGTTAATTATTTTAAAAAATTATTTTTTTTTCTTCGTTAGTTTGTTTGTTGTAAAGACAAATGCACACATCCTATTTTGGTATTGGCATTTCTCGACCTCCAAGGCCTCTTCTCTGCTCCCCCTTCAGTTATTTTTCTTTTTTTTTTTTTTTCCCTCCTCCTCAAATCTCCTCTCTGCCAAAGCCAAATCAAGCCACCAAACAGCAGCAATGGAGGCGACGAAGGACATCAATGACAATTCTTTGTCGAACAGGACTGTGAGGCAACGCGAATTGTGATTTCAAGCTCCGTTCAAATTAAGGGTTTCTGGACCTTATTTGATGAAAGATCGATGTTGTTAGGGTTCATTAATTTGGACCTGGGTATGTGAATTTGATGACGTAAATAAAAGGTTTTTTTTTTTTTTTTGGATTTTCTCTAAGCTGTGCTACAATCCCTAAGAGTCTTGCCATTTCTACAAGAGTTACCAGTGGTACTAGACCAAAAATGAAACTTTTCAAAATATTCTGTAAGAGTGTGTGATCTGAATTCAATTTTGATGCGACTTGAAGAACTCGAGGTGCGACTTTAAAATGAAAATTTTTTGAGACTCTGTGGTAGTAGCGAAGGGTCGGGCTGATGTGGGGGTGGAGCCCCCGCAGTATGGACAGGTTGACCTGTTTATGATTTTGTATGCAGAATTAAGGTTTTTTTTGTATATTTCTATTTTCTCCGCCGTACAGTTTTGTATCATTCACCTTCTATACCAATTTTTTGACATAGTGGATTCTTCTCCACTATGTTAAGGGCCAGTTGTCCTTTGACTAGAAGATCTCTTACAGGCTGGTTTATTCTTCTTGTAATTCTTCTATCTCTTGGAAAACTAAGAAACAACACACCATGTCCCGCTCTTTTGCAGAAGCAGAATATCGATCTATAGCCACTACTACTTGTGAGCTGAAATGGCTGAAGGAACTCTTATCATGTCTTGGCATTGCTCATCCTAAACCTATGAAACTCTATTGTGATAATCAAGCTGCTCTTCACATTGTAGCTAATCTTGTTTTCCATGAGTGCACCTAACATATCGAGGTAGACTACCACTTTGTTTGTGATGAACTTTTGCGAGGAACTATTACCACATGTCATTTGCCATCTCATGCTCAACTAGTAGATATCTTCACCAAGGCTTTAGAGAAGACCCAATTTGATTGCGTTCTTTCCAAGTTGGGCATTTGTAATCCATCTGCTCCAACTTGCCCAACTTGAGAGGGGTATTGAGATCCTGTGAGATCTTCCATTATTATTGGGATTGATTTAGTATCTTTCATAATTACTATAATATATCTTATAATATCTGTTACGATATTATAACAATCTGTATAGATTATATTTAGGAATAGTTAGAGTGTAATTAGCATAGATTGAGACAGCTATTTTTGTAAACTTTGTGTATATATATTTGATTTGTACAGCAATACAAAGGCAAGAATTACATCGCAAATTCTTCTTTATAACTTTTAATGTTTGGTATACACATCTCAAATTACATTCTTTGGAGATGGATAGTAAGATTTCTGTCTTGACAAATTGGATTTTCATTTGGATGATTTCAAATTTTTGTACGAAGTAAGGTAGTGGATTGGCGTCAAAATAATTTACAGTAGTCCGTTTGGACGGAAGTTAGCAGTATCAAATCATTGGAAAGGTTTGGTGCGAACTATTTGAACGATATTAAACTATTACATTTTTTACTTTATCTTCTTCTAAAAAAATAACAAAGTGTTAAAACGGTTTATTCAATCTGTCGAAATGACCCTGGAAAAATTCGTCAAAGTGAGTGTTATTCAATAGTTTGGAAATCCATGGTGAGAATAGCAAACAAAATATTTATTATTTAATTAACCAAATTTCAATTATCGATTTTTTTAGAATGTCTTAAACTTTTTCTAAATTTTGAAAAAGTAAAAACTGTGTAAAAATTATGACAAAAATTTTTAAATATTTTAAAAAATTTTCAACAAATTTTGTTGCGTGAAACGGACCCTCTATTATACAATTTTTTTTTTTTTTTTGTTACGCAAACACCAACTTTAGATTTTTCCCTCGCCGTCGAGGTTAGGTGACAACACTCATGACGTGGATGTAGAGGACAGTTACGTAATTTCGTAACCGTGGCCCCATTCTATCTATTTGATGCTGCTCTGCTTTATGGTTTCATCCGATTCTCGCTCAGGTCCCAATTGACTCTGACTTTCCGCTCGTCCGCGTCTCTGCTTTTGTTATCAGGAAACCAACGATTTTCGCCAGAAAGCTGTCGACAAAATGGCCGGAAAGAGTAAGATTCTGATCATAGGAGGGGCTGGTTACATCGGAAAATTCGTTGTCAAAGCGAGCACCAAGGCCGGCCACCCGACGTTCGTACTCGTCAGGGACTCCACCGTTTCGAATCCGGCCAAGTCCGAAATCATCGACGGATTCAAGAACTCTGGCGTCACTCTCATCCATGTCCGTAGTTCAATTCTACGCTCATCGAGCCAATTTTTGTCTGATCTCATACACACACTCTGTATTGTAAATTAGTAGTTTGATTAGGTACGGATCATTGTTGATGTCTCTTGGTTGGTGTGCGCAGGGAGACCTACATGATCGCCAGAGTCTAGTAAAAGCGATAAAGCAAGTGGATGTAGTGATCTCCGCCGTTGGATCCCCTCAGCTGGCTGACCAAACCAAGATCATCGCCGCCATTAAAGAAGCCGGTAACGTCAAAGTAAGTAATTCTCTCTCTTTCTCTCTCTCTCTCTCTCTCACACACACACACCGACACACACAATGTTAAAAGTGTTTTTAGGGGATTAAAGATTCAAGCTATTTTGGGGCAAAAATGAAAAGCTGAAATGAGTTGTTTTGTATTTTTAGTTTTATTTAATTATTATTTACAGTTTCTCGTACTTTAAAAAGTTAAAAATTAAGGATTAAAGATATAAAATATTCAATATCTCTTGATAAAACCCGAATTATATTAAGAAAAAGATTAAAAAATATATAATTACAATAAATTTTGGATTTCTTTCGGACTAAAATTGAGTTTTATTTTAAAATTTACAATCTAATTTGAATAATAAACCTTTATAATTTTGAATAAATTTAATTCGATCCTGAAACTTATGTGCTCCCGTGTGAGTATAAATTAAAAAGGTATTTGGTAGACCCAAAAATACTAAAAATTATAAAAAATTATCAATTTGTTCCTATTAAATTTCGTTATATATTATTTTTACAATTAACTTTTTATACTTTTATTATATTTTTTTGTCATTCAAGTTCTCCTAGACTTTTTTTTTTTGGTAAATTATTTCACACTTCTACATTCAAGACTTGCATATATAAACACTTATATATACGGTTTGAAGGTTTTTATTTTATTTTTATTTTTTTTCATACCTATCGATTTGGTCTCACCAATATATATATATATATATATCATTTCATTATCGATTTGGTCCCAGCAAGTTTTCTTCGCTGATCAATTTGTCCCGAGAACTATTGTATGTTGATCGATTTGTCCCAAAATAACAAACATATGAAATTAGGAATTTTCTTCTTCATTGCATTAATAATTTAATATCCAACGTAAATGTAAACAAGACGAATGATGTGTCACTCAAATGATGAATTGTTGAATAGTGTAGCGAGGTCAAAAACCGAAAAAGGTGTTTGGAGTGGTAAAAAAAAAATTAAAAAAATTTAAAAAATAGTGTTAATGTAATGTAAAAATGATACGTGATAATATTTAATTGAATAATTTTTTAAATTTTTGATATTTTTTAGAAAATTTTGAGGATCCATGGACCCTAAATGAGTTTAATATTTTAGAATTTTAGGCTCACAAGTCACAATCCATGTACACTTTAATTAATATTTTAGATAAAAAAAGATTATTATTTTAAATCAATAGAAAGCAAAAATGATACGACCGTATTAATCTTATAATTAGAAAACAATTGCGCAACTGGCCACCTCATTCTGGTCAAATTCTCATTATCAATTTTGATGATGTGCTTGGCATCCAACTTGTTTCAAATAAGTTGATTTCATTTAGATAATTATTTACCGAAAAAAAAAAGAATTAATTTTTAGTAAAAATTGATATTAATTGTTAAAAAGCATTTAAAAAAAAACACTCAAAATGGGTCGTGTCTGTATATGAATTTTCTATTTCAAGTGTTTTTTAATTTAGTTTTTAAAAATGAGAATAATATATCAAAAAATTATTTAAGAGAAAAAAGAAGACAATTTTTGAAAACAAAAAAGGTTAAATAGGACTAAAAAAAATTATCCCATATTTGAAACAAGTTGGAGATGCAAAGCGCATTGCTTTGCTTCTCTTTTATCAATGTTATAATCTATCCCAGAGTTATTGAAATCGAAAGAAAGTTTGAAATTTGAATCAAGTTCATATACAGTAAAACTCTCTCTCTAACAAATCTCACGATGGATGGCTATAAAATAAAATTCTAAACTTTTAATTTGAGAATATATGTCAAATTATTGAATTATATTATTATATAGATTTTTTTTTAACTCTAACACAAAGGAAGAGGAGAAAGTTGGTTTGACTGATCAACTCCCTTATGTATGATCCAGAGATTCTTGCCATCAGAGTTCGGATTTGATGCGGATCGTCTCCATGCTGTTGAGCCAGCAAATTCAAGATTATTCTACTTGCAACTTCAGATCCGACGATCGAGCCATCGAGGCTGAAGGAATTCCCTACACATACGTGGTTGCCAACTTATTTGATGGATATTTTCTTCAAACATTATCCCAGCCTGCAACTTACCAAAAAAGAATATCCCAACCAGGAGACACTGTTCCCCCAAGAGATAAAGTCGATGTTTTAGGCTATGGCAATGCAAAAGGTAAAACTTTTAACAATAATATATATATGTATATATATGTTGTTTTTTTTGGCGAAGGCGGTTATATATATCTATATTGTTATGTAAAGAAGAATTAAATCTGATATTAAATTTGGTGTTTTCTTTTTTTTTTTTAATCAAAATTTGGTAGATTTTAAGTATGTTATTCACATTCATAAATATAAATAAATAAATAAAAAGTTTTCAAATAAAAAATTTACATAATTATGAAAAAATTATTTTTTTAAAAAAAGATTAACTTTTTTCATCCATACATGAAATTTTCTATTTTTTATACAGATGTGAGTAATATTCCTAAAAGCTACAAAATACTAATTAAAAAAAGTTAGAATTTGATTAAAAAAAGGTTAAATAATGCTAAAAAAATTAATTATGTAGATATTGCCCAGTGGGTTCTCAGACTTCACCAATTATTAGTTTTTTTTTTTTTTGGAGACTAATTAAATTTTTAAAATATAGAGGTTGAAGAGTAAAGAGAGAGAGAGGAGATATGGAAGATGAGAGGGGTGGGGGAGAGAAGAAGGAGAAGATTTAGGGGGAACAAAGGTGAGGGAGTTGGTTTTAGAATTTGAATTGAGTGGAGAGATACATTTTTTGTATAAAAGGTAATAAAAATAAATGATTAAGATATTTATCCTAAGCTTATATTTAAAAAAAAAAAGAAAAAAATTTGGTTTGTAATTGGTTAATAACGTTATTTTGCTTTCCAGGCGGTGTGTGTATTATATATAATTGAGAGTTTCTTTCAACAAAGCGTAGCGGTTTAATATCTTTTCATGATCTACAGCAATTTTCAACAAAGAAACTGATATTGGGACCTGTACCATTAAAGCTGTGGATGATTCGAGAACCTTGAACAAAACACTATATATTAAACCCCCGGGCAACATTTATTCATTCAACGAGCTAATATCTTTGTGGGAGAAAAAGATTGGCAAAACTATGGAAAGAGTATACATTCCAAAGGAGCAAATTGTCAAGAATATCCAAGGTAAGTGTCACATGCATTTATTACATTTTTTTTTATCATTTTTATAAGTTGTGGAAAGAGAAAATTAATGCTATTTATTGCCGTGCTTATGTAATTTAATTAAGGGTCTATTAGGTAACTTTTTTTTCAGTTTTTTTTTTGTTTTTGTGTATATATATATATATATATATATTTGAAAACTGAATATGAAAATTCGGATGTTAAATTTGTTTTCAGATTTTAATTTTCAAAAAAAATAAAAATTACTTTCAAAATTTTTTAAAATTATGAAAACATGGAAAAAATATTTTCTTAAGTTTTTATTTTAAATTTTCATTTTCTTCTACAATCAGTACTAGTTACAACAATCACGCACAATCAGTCACACTGTCAATTGATTGCCATTTACATTTGGTTATCGCCGATTACTACCACGACTACTCTCACCCACATCTGATCACGACCAATGATCACCGCATCTTCACCCACTTTTGACTACTGTCAATATTAATATATGTTATTTCATATATTAATGTATAATATATTAAATTATATATTAAATATAATAAAAATACATTAAATATAATGTAATTAATAATTAATTTTATCAATAATTAATTTAATTAATAAATAACCAAATTAAATTAATTAAAAAATATTTTATTAAATATTTCTAATAACTAATATGATTAAATTATATGTAATATATTTTATTTTTATTGAATTAATATATTAAATATAATTTAATTAATAATTAATTTTATCAATAATTAATTTAGTAAATCAAAATTTTAATTATTAATTAAATTACATTTAAATACAATTTAATGACTCATTAATAAATAAATAAATAAAATAATTAAAATTAAAATTAATTAATTAAATTAATTGAAAAAATATTTTATTTTACTATTTTTAATAAATAATATAATTAAAGTATGTTTAATATATTTTATTTTTATTTAATTAAAATATTATTAATAAAAGTTAATTAATTAATTAAATCAAATTAGTTTAAGTTAATTAATTTAATTAGCATTAAATTTATTTTATTAAAATATTTTTAAAAAATAATATTATAAATTATGTTTAATATATTTTATTTTTATTATATTAAATTATTTTTAACAAATAATATAATCAAAATAATTAAATTTAATCAATTTAATTAATTAACTACTATAACTATCAACTAACAACTATCGTTATCAAAAACGCTTTTAAGTTTTTGTTTTCTTTTTCTGCTACGAAATCAAGCACTAGGAAAAAAAAAAAAAACTGAACACAAAAACTAAAAACTAACAGTTTACCAAATGGTCACTTAACTATCCATTTTGTAGATCCTATATATTGAAATCTATATGATCCATGGAGATTGTACAATAATAATTATGCAATTGTATAAGTTTTGTTTAGATAAGTAAGTGTCACAAGCAATGAGTTTTAACTACTCAAATTATTATCCTAATTAAGGATGATTATTCAACTTTTGGTTCAATTTTCAGTTTTATTTGAATTGTCTGAATTATTTTGGTTTTTGCCAAAAATCAAATTATTCGAGTAGAAGATGGATAATTGAACCGAAAATTGAAATAATTCAGTTCTGTTTGAGTTTAAACTAAATTAAATTTCTAATAATTGTTTTTTTTTTTTTACAAACTTACTATTATTATAATAACTACATATTTATACAAAAATCTAATATCTAATTTTACTTTCAAATTTATTACAAATATATATGTATAAATATCTAATTTGATTTTTATTTTTTTCAATTCTATAAATACAAGAAGTGATTCAAAATCAAAATATAATTTGATTGATAAGATTGAACTTAAATCAAAAATCAAATTAAGTGAATTAAAGAAAAGAAAATATTAATTCAAAAGAAACCTGAAGTTTCACCTTCACTATTCCATTTCGGTTTAATTTTGTAAACCTTTTGACCTAATCATTACTTTCTTACTTTTACAGAAGCATCATTTCTAACTAATTTGCTTTTAGCAGTTTGTTACTCTATTTTTGTGAATGGAGATTTAGCCAATTTTGAGATAGAACCATCATTCGGTGTGGAGGCATCACAGATCTATCCTGATGTCAAGTATACAACTGTAGATGAGTATCTTAACCAGTTTATCTGAAAATTAAATTGAGATAGTAGTAGGAGTTAGTCTTAGTAATTAAAATCCCTCAAATCCCTTCCACAGCTTAGAGATATATTTATTGTATTTTATATGTATTTAGATATATATGTATATAATTTTATAAAGAAATAATACTCTGATAGTCTATCGAACCCTCTTTTATTCTATAATCAATGTATAAACTGTTGTGTTTGTGTGATGAATAATAATACAGGCAGTTTTCCATCGTGTAGGCATTTGAGCAAAATTTGTTGTAAAATGCTATAGAAAGTAAATTGAGTCCTTAAGTGCTTTTTGGTTAAAGAAAATTTGAATGTGAAATCCCTTGCAAATTTGAATTGAAAATTAAATTTCCTGGGGTGCATGCATATTTCTCCATATCTCATGAGAACATAGAAGATTTGTCATTTTCCTCCTTTTAGAACTTACAGGAAGTTTACACCTTTCTGATACTTTTCTCTTTTGTTTTTGAGTTATTACAGTGACATATGTTGAATCAATGTGGGCCGATGTACTAGCTTCTTAGGATGAACAATGATCTCATTTTCAGGCCTTTTCACACACTTTCCTTTCTTTAAACTGCCTTTACCTAAAGACATCAGCCCCCAGTTTCCAAACGTATTGGTTCAAGCCTTGAACTAAACCTTGGAGAAAATTAGCAAACTCCCAGTCTAGTCCTCAACCATACCCTGGCTCGAGGGTAGATTCAAAATTTATAATCATTAGTACAAAATTACAATTTTAAAATAAGTAAGAGCAAAAGCAAAAATACAGTGTGACAAAACGTGAAAAATAAAAAGTAAAATTTATAAAAAGAAAATTACAAAATTAATAAATCTTAATATAATTTTCTAAATCATTGGGAATAATCTTGTTTGGGTCTACCCATGCCCCCCTCCCCCAAACAAAATCCGGCTAACTCCACCTTGGTGTTGTGATGCCTCTACATGAACTTTTGTAGCTCTCCCTATATTGTGCATGCGTGGGGATACAGTGAGAAAGAGAAAGAGAACTAAAAATAGATAGAAATAAAAGAAACAGAGAGAGTGGAGAGGGAATCACATACGTAGGCTTCAAATCTTAGCCCGTCTTTTTGCAAGCAATTTCTTTGTTCGTTTCTTCTTACTGTCCCTATCATAGCTCAACTCTTTCATCTCATTAAGGCACCGTTTGAGAAAATTAGCATGTGCTAATGGTAGCTAAAAAAAATTAGGCTAGTAGTTAGCTAAAAAAGTTAGCTAATTTTGTGTTTGGGAAAGAAAAAAATTACCTTTTTTTAGGTTGCTAACTTGTAAGGGTAAATTGATATTTTTACCCGCGAAGTTTAAAAGAAGATTAAAATATAAGAGGGTAAAAAAGTCCAGCCACTGTTGAAATAGTCATTAGCACATGCTAATAGCTACTCTTCCCAAACGGTGCCTAAGTAACCTCTCATTTCCATTATCCTTGCCACATTCGTTAAAATTATGTACATAAGTCATATTCTTTTTTAAATAATATAAAAAAAATAAAAATCTAATACACAAGACTCCGATACTGTGAGGCCTAAGGATGGTCTGAGGGAGGGTCCATATAAATAAACATAACATAAGGAAAACATCATTTAATAATTATTTTTGTACACAAAATCACGTTAATTATAATTAATTGATTTAATTATAAGTAGTACGATTTGTATAAACAAAAAAATTAAAAGATTACACAAAATTGTTGGATTTTGTATAAATATATATTTTTTATACAAAAGTTTAATTAATTTAATAACCAACACATATTCCCCCAGTACAATCAGTATTAAATTGCATCACATATTCTAAACTTTTTGATGAAGTAAATAAAGAAAATATTTTCTTACTTCACTTTTACTTCTCCTTAAGTTTTATATAAATATGGGCTATTGATTTCAATAAGAGAAAAACTTATTTCATTCTATATATTGACCAATTAATTTGTTGAAATAACTTGCAATTCAACCCATCTTCCATTTGTCAATTGTTTTTGACAAAATTTGTCTATTTTCTTCCTTTAGAAAGCAAGCAAATAGATAAAATTCAACATATGATTTTATCTCTTGGTTAATTTTGTTTTTGTTATTGAATTAACAATGCTGGCTTAACTTTCAAGTGGGTTACTGCAGTGATATTTTCACTGTAGTCTTGATTTTAATTTAATCAGAACTTATAAATTCGATCAAACAAGATTTATAAATTCATTCAGTTAAACAAGACTTCTGAATTTAGTTAAACTTATTGTTGATTAAATCAAGACTATTAATTTAAGTATATCAGGTACTGCAGTGAAAAAATCATTACAGCAATCTATCAACCCCTCTCAAGCATATTATTGATTAAATCAAAACCATTAATTTAAACATATGCAGTGATAAAACTATTGCAGCAATCTACCAACTCCTCTCAAGCAACCTCACTGCTGCAAATCAGGTTGGGGTAAATCCGGTGCACCTGTGAACCGTTGGATGTGCACCGGACCTATCTGATCCCTGCAAATCCCCCTCATTTCTGGCATTGAAGGCGCAATTCCCAATCCTTGGGCATTTGACAGAGTGACTTATAAGACGACCCTCCCTTGCTCAAAGCCCTCTCTGCGCTTTTACTTAGTTCCTTAACTCTCTCCCTCATCACATTCCCTTCTCTCTCTTCCATAACCCTCCTCACCATCTCCTCTACCTCCTCCCTTTCCACCACCTCCTTAGACGGCAACGCCTTCGATCGGATCGCCACCCCGAGCTCCTCCGCCAAAAAGGCGGCGTTCATGTTCTGCTCTGCATAGAGTGGCCATGCAATCGAGGGTACCCCATTCACCAAGCTCTCCAGCGATGAATTCCATCCGCAGTGGGATAAGAATCCTCCAACTGAAGGGTGGGCCAAGATCTCGGCCTGTGGAGCCCAAAACGAGACGACGAGGCCTACTTCCCGGGTCCGGGTCAGGAACCCGTGGGGGAGGTAATCTGGGCTGTCATCGTGAAGCCCGCTTCTTGACCCGGGTAGATAATCGACTGTGCTGTCCTCCATGGGCGGGCGTACCACCCAAATAAACCTCTGCTGGCTTAGCTCCAACCCCATTGCCAATTCGGTAATCTGTTTGGCTGACAGTCTCCCACCACTCCCAAATGAGATGTAGAGAACTGATTCTCTGGGCTGCATGTCTAGCCAGTTCAGTACCCTACACCTCGAATCAGACGGTCGCGGTGATCTGATCAGTGGACCAATGGGGTGAACCGGTACATTATTAATGAACTCTCTTAATATCTTATTCTCTCTGAGGGCCCCAATCGTGGTGGGCTCCAGATCTTCCCACGTGTTCACCAAGACACCATCAGCGGTTAAGATCTCCAAGCCCAGACGCACAAAAGCATCAAAAATCTCGCCGTTCGGTTCCTGAACCGGTTCGACAACGTCCTCGAACCGGACGTCCTTGCAACCCGGAGTTCTCACCGGCCCTTTTCGAGCAAGGTGATTTTTATCCAGGGCGGGAAGGTACAGCGCAAGAGCCAAAAACCATGCATTGGTAGGAATATAAACGCATTTAGACATATTGAACTCGTCGGCGACGACTAACGATTCGGTACCGAACAAGTCGACTACGAGGACCGCCGGCGGAGACGTCATGGCGGCGATTGATGATCGGAGCTTGGGTATCGATTGTCGGATCATGACTTTGAGTTGTGTGAAAATTGGTGCAGCGGGGTCCACGTCCACGGGAGGGAAAACGACGACGTTGAAGGGACCGGAACTGGGAGGCTTGGATTGGCCCGGAGACGCATCGGTGGCGACGGTGAAGACGGTGACGTCTAAGCCGTGGTGGCTGACGAGGCGGTTGGCGAGCTCGAGGACGGGGATGAGGTGTCCCATACCTGGGGTGGCGAGCAGTGCTGCGTGAGTCTTTGTGATCTTCATGGCTGTAAACTCAGATATATATATATATATATAGAGAGAGAGAGAGAGAGAGAGAGAGATAGAAAAAAAATGAAGATGAAGATGAAGGGAGATTTGAGAGAGAGCTGACATGCAACAAGTCTCGTATTGTGGTTGTGGAGGTGGTGTGTTATGTACATATAGATACTTCTAAACCTAGTCAATGGAGGAGTTACCTTTGGTCCAGGAGGGGCACATGCCTACCTTATAAAAACAATTATACTATTTTTGTTTTTTTATATTGGCAGCGTTTGGAAAATGTAGTGTAGTTTGGGTAACTTTTTTATCATTTTACAGTCAGCAACTAATTGATGTTTTCTAGAGATGAATAATAGAGAGTTGTAACGAATTCTAGTCCTTTCAAATGAATTTTGGTAGAGATTTTTAAAATTTTACGTTAGAATGTTGAATTTTAAATTCATTCAAGCAGATTTTTTGGTTTATTTTAACGAATTTATGTTAGAACTTTTTAAAAGTTATTGAAAAATTTTTAAAATTTATAGAAAAGTTATTGAAATTTGTGAAAATGTTATTGCAGTATGATTGGTAAAGGTAAAAAAATTATTAGATTATGTAGATATATATAAATTTATAGAAATTTTATGAAATACGAGATGAACAAAATGTGTTAGAGAATTTTAGAGATTTTTAGAAAATTTTTGGCACTTTCAGCCCTACAAACGCACCCATTATTTGTGCTCCAATTTTGCCTATCCAAAGAAAAAAAAAATTAGTTTAATATCACTTGTGTCTATCTAATAAAAGAAATAAATTTTAACTCAATACACATTAACGTAGTAATCAATCTGCCCAATACACATCAATTCAGTTGTAGTCAATCTATCTAATACAACTAAAAAATATCTAATCGTACTTTTACGCTTCTCTTTTCTCTTTCCAACGACAATTAATCCTTTTCTTTTTTTTTTTAATTTCTTTGATGAAGTCCCACCAGTTATTTACGTGTCTTTCCACACATAATTTTCTGACTCCTCCACTAAACCTAGCCATGTAGAGAGGTCAATGTGAATGTTGCATGCATGGCTACAGTTAAAGGCGGACTTATCTTGCACTACAACAAATCACATTTTTGGCGACCACTTTTTCTAACCAAATATAAATTTAATCGCCAATAGTCACTTTTTCCCGATTAAAAAAATATTAGTCATCAAAGGATAACTTTTCCTGACTAATTGGTCGCTAAAGAGTAACTTTTTCCGATCAAATATAAATTTGGTCGATAAAGGCGAACTTTTCCCGACCAATTGGTCGGAAAAAGTGTAAAAAAATTATTACAAAGAAAGTTAAAATAATTAAATAAAAATAATAACAATTTTAACACTTTTGGCGATTAATTGGTCACTAAAAGGTAACTTTTCCCGACCAATTGGTTGGAAAAAGTGTAAAACAATTATCACAAAGAAAGTTAAAATAATTAAATAAAAATAATAAAAATTTTAACACTTTTGGCGACCAATTAGTCGCTAAAAGGGAACTTTTCCTGACCAATTGGTCGGCAAAAGTGTAAAAAAAAATTATTACAAAGAAAGTTAAAATAACTAAATAAAAATAATAAAAATTTTAACATTTTTGGCCACCAATTGGTCGGCAAGAGTATAAAAAAAATTATTAAAAAAAGTTAAAATAACTAAATAAAAATAGAAAAAATTTTAACACTTTTGGCGACCAATTGGTTGCTAAAGGGGAACTTTTTCTGACCAATTGGTCGGCAAAAGTGTTAAAAATTTTTTAATATATATATAAATATGTAAAATATATATACAAATGAAAGCTTGGCCTGGTGGCCAAACACGCCAGCTTCTAAAGAGATGGCATGAGTTCGAGTCTCACCAACAACAACAACAAAAATCTCAAAAATATAGAGACGACATGTGACATAATGATAGATCGACACGTGGCACAACACCAAGGTGCCATGTGGCATGATGACATGTCAACAAATAATGTTACGTGGCACCACATTTAAATTTTTATTTTTTTAAATTAATTTAAATTTTTAATTCTAAACTTTTTGCCGACCAATTGGTCGAGAAAAGTGTACAATTGCTGACCAATTGGTCGAGAGAAGTGTACAATTGCCGACCAATTGGTCAGGAGAAGTGAAGAATTGTCGACCAATTGGTCGGCAAAAGATTTTGTATTTTTTCCCATTAAATATTCTTTACCGACCAATTAGTAGGGAAAGGTTTTACATTTGCCGACCAAATGATTTTTTGGTCGGGAAAAGTTTCCCCAACGAGCCTTCGCCGACCAAATACCGACTAAATAAGTTTGGTCAGGAAAAGTTTCGCCGACTAAATTGTACCCTTCAGCGACCAAATTTTTGGTCGGCAATTGTGTGATTTTTTATAGTGTTGAGGCAAGAGAGGGCAAGTGATCCTTTTGATTTTGGACTTAAATTTACCAAAATACCTCTGGTATTTTAGTTTATTAAAAAATTAAATTAATTCAAAATTAAGCTATTTTGTCCTTATTAAAAAATTAATGTTAACTCAAAATTTTTCAACATAAATAGAGTTTACAAGAATCAAACCCAAACATTTTTTGTGAAATAAAGTGCATTCACTCAATATACAGTATCTAATATTTTTGTGCATAATATCAAGAAATATAATATATAACATAATAAATTCTATAAATAGTAAAAACTTAATAAAAAATTTTTTAGTTAACGAGAGATATCCCTAGTAAATCTCACGTGCTGCTAAAAGGACCGGTTAACCATCAAACTATGATAAATATATTAACTATTTAATATTTTAGAAATTAAGAGTAATTTTATCTCTCCTTAAAAATAATATTGTTTATTTTCCGACGTAATTCTTTGTCCTCACTCATTATCCTATTCTTATGTGTTTGGGATGCAATACCCCTTAGTGAAAATTTTAAATCCGTCCCTAATCACGGTGGTAGCTAATAGTCAATGGTAAAAAATTAATACACAACAACCGTGCACGGTCATTTGGTAATTTTGTAGTTTCAGCCTTCTTACATTATTCTTACTAAAATTTTGTGTTGAAAAATTATCAAAAATTTATGAACTCTTATTACTTTTGAATAAAAGCACCACAAAAATGCAATTTGAATTGTAAAGATTTTATTGTTACATTATTTTGATAATTAATTTTAATAAATTTTTATAGCAAAAAAAATTAAAGCATTTTCCTTTTTATTTTATTAATGCTTCTTTTTACGTCGTGGCCTTTGTTGTTATATTAATTAATCACCACTCTAAATTGATGTTCTTTTATGCTTTTCTTTGCGTCATGGTCTTTCTTATTATCATATTAGTTAATCACAATTCTAAATTGATGTTCTATAAAATTTCATAATAACCTAATGTAATTTTATCATAAAAATGTTTTGGAAATCATAATTAGAATGTGTAATTAATGACTTTATTATAATTAAATTGCATTTTATTATCTTGAAATGACAAATTTTAATATATGCTTAAACCAGGGGTCTCGGTAGACACGATTTCATTGCAAACAAATTTTTTGTTTTTCAGAATTTTGTACTCAAAACGGCACCAGAACAATGTGGTAATTGAAGAAAATTGTAATGAGAGATTTTTTTTAATATTAAAACCATATTAATACTAAAAAATATTTTATTTATAATAGCGCAAAAATCACTGCTTAAGAGGTCAATATCAAAGGATTTTTTTTTTCTGTTAAAATTGATTTGATAAGTATTCTCTTTGATAACTTTAATTATCTTATTTGGATTATGTTCTTCTAGACGGGCAAGCTTGTGGAAAGATAATCATACTCCCTAAACTTTAATTTCTATTTTTTTTAGGTATTATTTGGTACGAGATGAAAATTTTAAAAATAAAAAATTACTAAGATAATTGTTACCTAGTAACAATTAATGGGGTAACACATTTATAATACTTATGTTTAGATTAAATAATAATTACATTATGTCTGGAATGTTAAAGATTTTAAAAGAATAAAAGTTAATTTTGTTTAAAATGAAGGTAAATTGACCAAGAGTAAAACTTAATATTTAATTTTAGTAAAATATTATAATAAAATAAATTATCATAATAAGTGTTATTTTAAAAAAATTAATTTTAATAAAAATATATAGTATTAAATATATTTTTAAATAAAAATATTAATTATAAAAAATAATATTATCATAGATGTGCAAGAAAATTTTAACCCTCTTTTTTTATAAACTCATTTTTTCCCATGTTTTTATAGACTCCCTACTGGTGCGAACCTACATTTAATAAATTAGTGAAATAAAGCAGTTTTTTATGGAGTTAGTTTCCGACTAAGAACTCTCCGATATTTAAATTGGTTGCAAACATTGATAACAATCTCATGTGTATATACATATAGAGAGAGAGAGAGAAGAGGAAAAGAAGAAGAAGCCCTTACCTTAACTATGTTTCTGCCATTTATAAAATGAAAATCCGGCATACTTTGTATTAATTTGACTACATATTGGTGGTATTGTCTCAGTTTAGAGTGACAAAAAATTCTAAAAGACAGTAAAAATACTGAAAAACTCTTAAAGTTATTCACTTTTTATTTCACCGCACGAATTTCGAATCCATAACTTATTTCATTTTATCTCATTTTTTGTCACTGTAAACGTACCTTAAATGGTAGATGATGGAAGTCATGAGACCTGTGACGAAGTGACTTTGTTGTATATATTTTGCGGATCCTCTCTCCTCATGCACTTGAATGTAGTAAATGAAATAATTATATGATGTAATTATCAGATTATATAGTCTCAATTTAACTAAAATGTATCCTCTATGGTTGAGGGTGTAATTTATATTCGGGGAAACATTATTGTGATCGGGCGAGATATCTTTTGGCTGCACAATAGATTAATGTTTCAATAATAATTAATTTTAATAATGAATTATTATTTGTCAAAAATTATTTTTATTTTGATAAATAATTTAATAAAACAAATAATTTTAGTTTATTTAAATAAATTATTAAATTTAGTAAATTATATTATTACAATAGATAATCTAATAAATAATTTTTTACGAAAAAGAATGTTTATTTAATAAAATAAATTATTTTAATAAGTAATTATTATTTATTAAACATTAATTTTAATTTTAGAAAATAAATACTTTTAGTAATAAATTAATAATTCAATATTATTAATTTAACAAAATATAATAATTATTTTAAGAATAAATTATTTATCAAATATTATTTTGATAAAATAATTTAATAATTAATTAATTTTAATTTGATTAAATAAATTATTATTTTATAATATTTATTAATTATGTAGGAGAATATTTTCTAAAATTTTATAGAAGTGTAAAAAAATATTTTATGACAGTAATGAGAAGAAGTAAAATTTTTTCAATACTTTCGTTACTCCCTAAATAATAATTTATTTTCATATGGGCGTAATCGTTAATTTCTAAGTAATTGTTACCTTTCATCCAAACTAATATAACGAAGGATAAAATTTACACTACAAAAATTTACGCCACCTCATCATAAAAACAAACATATACAGGGGGGGAAAATTATATAAAGATATATACCACGTTAAAAGATGCCCCATGTAAGGGAGACTTCGGGCAATGAGAATAATTAATTAAATATTCTTCAAAGTAAGTTGACCATAATATGTTTAGGGGGAGTATTTAAATTAGGGTTGTTTAAAAAAAAACAAACAAACAAAACAACCCAAAAATCAAACCAATCTATTCACTTTAGTTTGAGTTGATTCAGTTATATACCATTTTAGCTCGATTCTGCATTAAAAAATTAGTAAACTAATATTTTCGGTTTAGTTCTCAAGTTATTAGATAGTCAATCCGAATCCGACTCGAAAATAACTTAATTCAAATCAACTTGAACTAAACAAAAAAATATAATATATAATATGTATAAATTATATAATATTATAAAATTAAATAATATTATAACATATACATATTTAATATAATATTTATATAATCCTAAATTTTGGAACAAATTTGCCTAAACTGAAAATGAACCCGATTCAACTCGAAATGGCTTAAATAAAAAATCAAACTAACTCGATATTTTTGATTCGGTTTGATTCGGCTCTAATTTAAAATCGATTTGATTTCGAGTCTAAATTTTAAAAATAAAAAAAATCAATTTAATTCTAAGTTAAATATAAATTTGAATCAAATTGTACCGAACCAACGCATGTATACCCCTAATTCAAATGACCAAGATACTAGGAAAAATGAGAGAACCTTCCAAGCAGTGTAGAAATCTTGTTGAAGGATGAAGTCTACACAAGGGCTTTTATGTATGAAGGATGAAGTTTTCACAAGGGATTTCCAACAAGTTTGACAATAAAACTATTTGAAAAAGAAAAAGAATTATCTTATGTCATTACTAAATCATATTTTTTTACTAATAATTTTAATATTTTTTTAGTTATTAATTGATGTATGCGGAAATTAAATATATTAGAATTTTTAATTTTTATAAAAATCGATTATTATCGTAGTATATATTTAGTGCAACATCAATTATAACGATTATTTTGTAGCAAAAACATGTATATATAAATAAATTTTTACTTTCAATGACGAAACAATATATTTACTAAAATTCTTATTATTATTTTTTTGTTTAATGTGTGCGTGTGAAACAAATTTACATAATTAAGGTTAGTTTGGATTCAAAAAAGTTATTCAACTTTTTTGAAAGCCTTTTTTCCATCTTATATGACTTTTTTTTACCAAAATTTATTATTTTTTTTAAAGATGTAACTTTTAGACATGATAATTGTATTTGAAAAAAAATTGAAAAATTTTTGTCAATTTGAGTAAAAGTTATCCATTTGATTAAAAAAATTGATGAAATTTTTTTTTTTTTTTTAACTTTTACCCAGATAAATGTGAATTTTTTAATTTTTTTTCACAAATATGATTAACAAGTCTAAAAGTTATAACTTTTAACAAAACTCAAATTTTAGTAATAAAAAATCATATAAGACAAAAAAAAGTAACAAAAAAGTTAAAAATTATTTTGACTCCAAACAAAGCCCTGATGATAAGCGCGCGTTGTCGAAAGCAGCCACTTTATAAAATGGAGGGATGAAGAACGAGAAATGTTCTTTTATCACCGAGAAAACCAAGGTTTAATTTAACAAGCAGGGGTTGGGACTGGTGGTCCAAGCAGGCGCTTATCACAAAACCGACCCGCGTCTTTCGGAGGATACAGTAGCTAAAATAAAAAATAAAAAATAAAAAATAACAAAAGTCAAGTATGGGTACAAAAAATATTTCTGGGCACATGTTATTTCTTCCGAGCATACATGCACCGAGCATGTGAGCGCCTGGCATCGAGTACATCTGATCATCGACCACACCAACTGGGCCCTACAGTGAAAGGTTTGAATATTGGCTTAATTTTAATCATAAACGTTGGTGATATTTAGAGTGACAAAAAGTGAGATAATTTAATATAATTTATAGGTTCAGAGGTAAAAAATAAATAAGTTTTAGAAGTTTTCAAATATTTTTAAAAATTTTTAACGTTTTTCAGTTCGTTAAACGTACCTTTGCAATAAATTTAATTTATTTATTATAATTTCATTAATTTAGTTAATTTATTACTAACATGAAGCGACATTTGAGTATTTGCGATTGTCACATTATACCTATACTCTGATACCCATTGCCCGCATATCATCACTCAATGCATTGAGTGCTGAGTGGTGGATATTAAATCTTAAGCAAACCACTAGTACACATATACATATAGGAGTTATAATAACATTATTTTTTCAATCATTTATACATTAAACAACTTATTTTCTCTACCTAAAAATATAACACTTAGTGTAGAAATTAAAGTTTACTCACGATTGTCAATTAAACTATTATATTCTAACAATTATTCAATCAAGTCTTGTCTGACTTTATTATCAAAGGATCCTTAGTTGGAGATTTTATCCCATCATTTTCTTTAACATCCCTTTGTTTTTCAGGCCCTTTCAAGCGAGTTTGTTGGCGTGGTGGCAACGTACTGAGTGTATTTTTTAATCCTCTTATGCGTTTATGAAGGCCGGGAGCGAAGGCGACTTAATTATTTCGACTATTGGTAAGTTCTCAAATGAAGCAAATATGCACATAGATCCTCATCATGAGCTTCCCTTGATCCCGGAAAGCATAATTATGCAAGCATGAAAATGCACTGTTAACCAAAAGAGGACAATATATGTCGAAGATGTTAGCTGAAAGGGGGGCTTCGTGACTCGGTCTTAATCAATTTACTGATTAGCATATATATATTGATAATGCTGCTCACCGGAAGTGTTGCAGATGATCTAACCTGTACCTGAAATTTTGCCTTGACGCCGGTGTGGTGCCTGCCAAAGAACCTTCGATATTTAAGTTAGCAAATAAGGAGATTGAGAGAGTGTTTTGGCAGAATAACATCAGAGTTTTGAATGTCTGTACCTTACCAGTGCACCAGAGGTGGTAATATATATAGAGGGGAAGTGAACTTGCATGGGCTCTATACGTATAAGTCATATCGAATCCAGGTTCTTATCGAATCAAACTGTGCCACATGTACTTGCAAATCCCCATATAGATATTTCATAATTAGTTATCTAAATTGTTATTGGGCAGACAGCATATTTGCAAGCGGATATCACGGAACACGTCAGGAGCGGTTATACACATAATTATGGCGTGAGCAATTCTAGCCCGACTATTCGATCGGTCGAAAAGCCCGATCATGAGATACCTGACCGATTGATAACTCTCCCGATTGATCTTTCACTATCATATATATACATATATATATATTCTCCAATATTCAAGTAAATGGTGGTTCTCTTTATGAGAATTTTTGGATCACATGTTGTTTTGAATTCTGAATTCAACGTTGTGCAATAATGATTAAAACATATAAGGAAAAAAAATACCAGAACATTATTTGTTTTTTATACAGTAAATCCCCACTATTATCAAAAGCTTCAAGAATGAAGATAGAATTGCAAGATAACGCATTTTATTTTATTTTTTAAGAATGATAAAAAAATAAGGCTTAAATAATCTTTACACTTCTTTTTATATACATTATGGACTCTAGTAAGGTCGCACCCATTAAGGTCGCACCCATATTGGACTAAAGGGTCAAGCGTTCTTTTTTTTTTTTTTTTTTTTTCCTCGATGGAATATAAAAAATATCAATAATATTTCAATGTTATTGCGAAATTACAACTAACCCTAATTACTTTGTTGTTACAAAATTAACCACGCTGTGTTTTATTTTATTTTTTATTTTTATTTTGAGTAATGGTACGCATATTTATTTATTTATTTTATTCTTTGATTAATATTACGTTTATTTAATATAGTTGGCCAATAAAAAATTAAATAATTGGATACATCTAAATAAGTAGTTATGATTAATAATTAAGAAAATAATTAATTTTACATGTCCAAGTTTCATTTGTTTCCATATTGTTCAGCTGTAAATTTTACCGTCGGAACTGCTGACCACGCCAACTAGAAATCCGCCCGTGAACTTGCCAAACAAAGACAAGAGAAAGGTTACGGCCGGAGAGGAGGTCTCTGGCCGGAAAACCCTCCGAAACTTAAGTCAACAAATCGCTTTTGAGAGAGAACTCTTTTAGAGAAAATGAGTGAGCAGATAAGTCGGTAATAGTCAGCTTACCTTCATTGTCAAGTGGAATGTCGTATTTATAGTAATGTAAATAATAAATAAAATAATACCTTTGATTTGACTGCATCCATACTTCCGTGTACCTCTTTTCCTTTTCTTACTTTAAATGCCTTCCACTTCTCATTGAATACCCCATACCTTTCATTAAATGCTTCTAGTAGTTAAATATGGCAATATAGCCAGCACTCAGTTATCAAACTGTCTACATGTCACATCTATCAATTACTTGTAACGAAATGAACTGACTTAGTTACTTTCTTAGAGATAAATACTAAGTTCAGTCATAACTATAGTGTATTTATGATTGTGATCCCTCGTTAAGGCTGTGGGTCCCAGGCCTAACATTTACTAGCCGCCAATCGATGGGCCGAACAAATTGACTACTAAGGTCTTCGGCTACTGCCATGTGGCAACACATTATCCATAGATACTGAGAATCAGGGTATCCCTTGGAATATTAACCCAAAGACGCGTGTCCATGTATAACACTCATGTGGAACCCTCATGCTATCAATCAACTGTTCGGCAGAACACCACGTGTCATGCGTCAACGTGCTCGGTCGATGACTACGTGACTCGCTCAAATATGTTCGGCATTGGTCACGTGGCACATTGACTATACTGTTCGGCACTCCATATGTCAAAATATTATTTTACCCAACACATATAAAAATGGAAGGTTGTTATTCTTTTCCTGCTTTGATTTTTTTTTTCAAATTTTAATTTTTTTTGTTGCATAAATAAAATCATACTACTTGTGCCACACTTTAATTTTTAATTTTATTTAGAGTAATCTTAATTTTAATTTTAATTCTTTTTAGAATAACATTGATATTATAAAAGAAAAAAGTGAAGAAAAATAGTCATCTTCAATAAATTTCAAGGAAATTCAACAAAAGGTTCCATAAAAAATTATCAATAAGTAAATATTTAGAATCTTAAAGATCAGTCGAGATATGTATAAATTGGTCTGAAAATTCTTAGCTATCAAAAAAAAAAAAAAATGCTAAATAACATTTAGCAAGTCTTTAAATATAATGTTCCACTTTTGCTTTCCATTGCACCCATTGTTTTTTTGGTAATTACCATTGCTTCCATGTTGATGAAAAGGAATATATGTATATATATATTTTTTGGGGTTCTTGAGAGAACATCTGTCTTACAAAGTAATAGAGGGAAAACCAATCCCTTGCAAAAAATTGAAACAAAACGAATATATATATTGAGCTGCGTAACAGAGGATGAAGGAATATTAAGGTGAGAAAAAAATATAGATGAGAAAAAACTTCTACAATCAGTCTTAATCTAATAAGCACAATAAACTAACGAAAAGTTTTAGATTGTACTCATTTGACCTTTAATCCGTTTAAATCTGTCAATAACTGGTCTATTTTGTCACTTCTAACAAAAATTAGTAGTAAATTCATAAATTATGAGTCATAATACTATACTAATAACTTCCACAACTCATATTTAGTATGATGGCTCATCTTTTTACCTTTTTCCCCCCTTGGCTGAAGCCTTTCAGGTCCTTCCACACAATTTTCCTTCTTTAAACTGCCTTTGCCTAAAGACATTAGCCCCTAGTTTACCAACGAATTTGTTCAAGCCTTGAACTAAACCTTAGAGAAAATTAGCAAACTCCCAGCCCAGTCTATCACCCATGCCCTGCTCCCAAAGGTGGGCTTAAGATTTATAACTAATTGGGGTAAAATTATATTTTCAAAATAAGTAAGAGAAAAAATAAAAATATAATTGGATAAAACACAAAAATAGTATAATTTATAAAAAAATAACAAAAATAATAAAATTTTAGTGTAATTTCTTAATTCAGTGAAGGCAGCCTTCTTTGGCTCCACCCAGCCTCCACCAAATCCAGCAACTCCGCACTGGTTTTGTGATGCCTTTGCATGGACTTTGTAGCTCTCCTTATATTGTGCATGCGTGTGGGTACAGTGAGAAATAGAAAGAGAACTTACAATAAACGAAAAATAAAAGACACGCAGAGAGTGGAGAGAGAATCACAAACGTAGGCTTAATTCAAATCCTAGCCCGTCTTTTTGCGAGCAATTTCATTGTTCGTTTCCTCCTTAGAGTCCATATCATAACTCAACTCTTTCATTTCATCAAGGGCCTGTTTGGCGCACTAAAAATGAGAAAAAATTTTTGAAAACTTCTATAATTTTTTAACATATTTTATCTTTCTCGTACTTCGTAAAATTTTTATAAATTTATGTATATCCACGTATCCCAACAATTTTTTACAAATTTCAATAAATTTTTTATTAATCCCAAAAATATTTCCGCAAACTCCAATAACTTTTCTACAAATTTCAAAAACTTTCAACGACTTTTAATAAATTTTGATATAATTCAAAAAAAAAAACTGTTCAAACATATTCTCTCTCCAAAAAAGTGACACAAAGGTCAAAAAGTTTCACTATTCATCTTTGAAAAATGTGATTTGGTGTCTGCACGTCAAATACTAAAAATTACCCAAATTATATTTTTTTGATATTTTTTAATACTCCAAATGTACCCTAAATAATATCTCATCTTCATTATTCTTGCCACAGTCGTCAAAATTATGTATCATAAATAGTATTCTTTTTTAAATAATAAAAAAATTGACATTTCAGTACACAAGATTCGAATACAATGGGACATGAGGATGGTTTGATGTGAAAAACATTTAAATAACAAAACATACACAAAATATCGTTAAATAATTATTTTTGTTCACAAATCACGTTAATTATAATTAGTTGATTTAATCATAAGTACTATAATTCGTATTAAAAAATGAAAAATTTATACAAAATTATTGCCTTTTATTTAAATATATATATTTTTCATACAAAAGTTTAAATAATTTAATAACCAATACATATTCTCCCGGTACAACTAGTATTAAATTGTATCACGCATTCTAAGCTTTTTGATAAAGTGAACAATATAATAAAGAAAAT
This sequence comes from Vitellaria paradoxa, assembly GCA_019916065.1. Taxonomy (NCBI): domain Eukaryota; kingdom Viridiplantae; phylum Streptophyta; class Magnoliopsida; order Ericales; family Sapotaceae; genus Vitellaria; species Vitellaria paradoxa. Next base: position 45,196,693 of record CM034238.1, read on the forward strand.
ATTTTCTTACTTCACTTTAACTTCTTAAGTTTTATATAAATATATAGTATATTAATTTTAAGAAAAAAATGTATTTCATTCTATTGACCAATTAATTATTGAAATAACTTATAATTCAACCATTATCTTCAATTTGTCAATTGTATTTCATAAAATTTGTCACAAGCATATGAATAAAAATTCAACATATGATTTTATCTCTTAGTTAATTTTGTTTTTGTTATGGGAGAGACTATTTACACTCAGAAACGAAATCAAGATTTTGGGTTAGAGGGTCAAAAAATTTATAACTAATATTATAAATTATATTTAACAAATGAAAATAAATTAATATATATGTATAGATGATACAATTAGTTGGATTTTTAATTGTTAGACTATATATAACAACTAAGAAAAAATAATTAAATTTTAAGAATACAAGTGTATGACATAAATTTTTTTAAATATTTTAAGAACACTAGCGTATTACTTAAATTTTTTTAAATCAAAAATTTATATGTACTATTATTGTTATTTTCCTAGTAAAGCCAATCATTTTTTAAAATTTGAAAGGGGCTGAAACTATAATATAATTTTTTTAATCAAAAATTTAAATGTACAAATGACATTTTTCAAGACATAGAGGATCCATGGCCACCCTTAACCCCCCTCCCTCTATACCTGTTTACACTTCTTCGTTAACTTCTTCTACTCCACCGTAACTCTAATGAAAAAGAATAATATGAAGTAAAAAAAATTAATAAAAAAATACATTTATTATTTCTCTTTTGTTATTAAATTAGTAAATTTTTACAATTTAAAATGGTAATAATATGTATATCACATGTATTATATCTGTCGTACAACATGAATCAAATTTGTATGCATCAAGAGTTTTTTTTTTTTTTTTTTTTTCTGAAAAAAATAGATACACTCGGAAAAAAAATGCATGAAATATCTTTATGGCGAATGTGTCGCATGTATCATGTCGTGTACCCGAGTTTTTGACAACTATTGATAGAGCAGTCTCTGGGCTCACAATTTCTGGTAGAAAAATACCAAGTTTCACTCTTTAGGTATTTGGTAAAACACAAAATTTTGTTACTTTTCTGTTTAACTTCTCAACTTAAAAATTATCAAAAATTATTAAAAGTTACTAAAAATTGTCAAAATTACTAAAAGTTGTCAAAAGTTATTAAAAATACGAAAAAGTTGTCAAAAATTTTACCAAATACCCAAAAGTTGTAAAAAATTACTAAAAATTGCTATTTGTTTCATCAAATATACCAAAAAATATAACTAATAATTTTTGACAAAAAAATACTAAAAATTAATAAAAATTATGCCTTCAAACCCCCATTACTAATGCTCAACATTTGTGGTTGTAGAAGAAGCCATATGAGACTATTAGGTGGTGTTTGGTTGGTCAAAATTAATCAAAATTTATCAATTTTTTTATACTTTCTTCCAATCAAAGTTTATTATATATCACTTTTATACCAAATATTTGTTCATTCATTTTTTATATTTTTTATAAAAGTTTTTAAACTAATATTTTTAAAAATATAATAGTTTTATATAATAAAGAAGTGAATTGAATTTGAGATATCTTTAATCATTGAATTTTTTAATAGTTGGAATTACTTCTTTTTCTCTATATTTTTATCCTTTTAGTTATTTCACATTGAAACGTATTTTCTCATTTTTTAAAAATATTTTTGAATACATTTTTATAAAAGTTTTTAATTAAAATTTTTAAAAACTTAAAATTTTATTTAATAAAAAAGTAAATTTAAATTTGAAATATTTTCAACTGAAAAATTTATTCAATGGCTCGTACTACTTCTCTTTCTTTCTACTTTGATTGTTTCTTTTTCTTTTTTTTTTTTTTGGTCACTTTACATTGAAACATAATCTCTCACTCTTTTTATATTTTTAATATTTTTTTATAAAAATTTTTAAATTAATAGTTTTAAAAATTTGATAACTTATGTAATAAAGATACTTAAGAATTTAAATTTAAAATATTTTCAACCATTGAATTTATTTAATGGTAAGAATGACTTATTTTTCTCTCCACTTGAGTTATCTTTTCAATCGTTTCACGTGAAAACACTATCTCTTTTACTCTCTCCAAATTTTTTTAAATATTTTTTATAAAAATTTTGAAATTCATATTTTTAGAAATGCAATATATTTTTGAAAATGTTTTTAAATTAGTAGTTTTAGATCAATATTTTTTTTTGAATAGGTTTAGACTTTGGCTATTTAACTCATTAATCCTTTTTTTTTTCTCTTTTTTTTTTTTTTTCTACAAGGTGGGGTCTAAGTATGTTTATGTCATAATAATGTAATCTTTTTTATTAATAATTTTTATTTTTATAAGTTATTTTTATAACTTTTCATGGAAACCTACGTTTAATCAAAGTGTATCTAATCAGTTATAATTATATTATCATTAATCTCTTTTGATTAGTAATTTTTATTTTTCGATATTATTTTAATAATTTTTTATGTAAGGCCAAGGCTTCAATGCTAGCAGTGTTAGTGATCTAAGAATCATCAGCACCCTAAATACGATGGATAAACAAACATGGTGCTTCTTTCTGGTGATCCCTCTCACTTTACAGTGATGGATTTTGACTTTATTCTAGTTTTAGTGACTCCTGTTGATAATGATCTTTTATGTGGTGCACCTTATATTGAGGAAGTTAGAGAAGCTATATTTTCTATTAATCCAAACAGCTTCCCTGGCCCTGATAGTTTTTGTAGTAGATTTTACCAGGCTTGTTGGGATATTACTGGCAAGGATCTGCACACTACTATGTTGGACTATTTTAGTGGATCTCGTATGCCTAGACGTTTCTTGAGTACTCTCTTGGTTTTGCTTCCTAAAAAGTCTTCTCCTACTACTTGGGCTGACTTTAGGCCTATTAGTTTGTGTAATGTGAGCAATAAAGTTATTACCAAGATCTTGGTTACTAAGCTGTCACGATTATTGCCTAGGCTTATCTCCCCCTCTCAGAGTGGCTTCGTTCCAGGTAAACTGATTCATGACAATATGTTGCTTGCTCAAGAGATGGTTCATGACTTAAACAAGAAGACTCGTAGGGGTAATGTTGTACTTAAGCTTAATATGGCTAAAGCCTATGACAAGATGTCTTGGCCATTCATTATTCAGATGCTTTGTGCCTTTGATTTTTCACAGCAGTGGATTTCTCTAATCTACCGAGCCATTACACGCCCTTGGTTTTCTGTCATGGTTAATGGTATTGCTCGGGAATTTTTTTAGTCTCAACGAGGCTTACGCCAAGATGATCCTATCTCTCTCAGTCTATTTATTATTGCTACTGAGTTTCTATCCAAGAGTCTGGATAACTTGATTGCTCGCTATCTTTCGGTTGTATATGCCACTTCTACCCTTATCACTATCTCTCATCTAAGCTTTGCTGATGATATTATCATTTTTGCTAATGGGAGCAAGGATAGCCTTCGCCTAGTTATGGATGTCTTGCACAAATATGAGGCTGTTTTAGGTTTGCTTGTGAGTCAGGTCAAGAGTAGATACTATGCTGGTAGACTGTCTACTGGCCCCAGATAGAGTATTATTGATGCTGTGACTGGTTTTCAGAAAGGTGATCTCCCTTTTCACTTATCTTGGATGCCCAATTTATTTGGGTAATTTTAAGATTACTTTCTTTGAGGATCCAGTGAAGAAGGTTAGAGACAAAATTTTTGGCTGAGCCAATCATTTTCTTTCATTTGGAGGTAAGATTATTCTGATCCAGCATATTTTCTCGTCCATGCTTTTCTACTTATTTCATGTTTTGCAGCCCCTTTAGATGTGTTCCATCAATTAGAGAGATTATTTACAAAATTCCTTTGGGGTGACATTGACCCTTCAAGGAAAATCCATTGGTGTAAGTGGGCTTCATTTTGCTTCCCTATGGAGGAAGGAGGCATAGGGGTTCGTTCACTTGCTAGTGTGGTTACATCTTGTGAGGTTAAACTATGGTGGCACTTTTGAGCTCAGCGGTCTTTGTGAGCCTCTTTTATGAAGGCTAAATATTGTCATGCAGCCCATCCTTGTATGGTTCCTTTTCCTTATCCTGCCTCTCCTTTGTGGTGACGGCTTTGCACTATTAGAGTTACAGCTGAGCTCCTTATTAGATGGTTGGTTTGTTCAGGGAATTCAAGTTTTTGGTATGATTGTTGGGTGGGCTCTTACCCTTTGATCTTGTTTAATCCAATGGCAGCTTCTTCAGCTTCTGTTTCTTCTTATTGGATTGATACTGGATGGGACAAGGAAAGGATTTTAGCAGTCTTACCTACTTCTGTTACTGAGCAGATCTTTCTGATTCTAGTTAGGGACTAGGGCTCAGATTTGATTAGATGGAGCTTATCCTTTGATTGGGATTTCTTTTGACGCTCGACTTTGGACCATATGGGACATTCTTTGTCAGTGAGGCCGGTATATTCATTTATTTGGCAGCAACACATCCCACTTTAGGTTTATTTCTTTATTTAGTGGCTTTTACATGTTTTTTTTTGATGACTTTTTGGCAAGCCGTGGCTTTCATATTATTTCTCGTTGCATCTGCGGTCGTGACATTGAGACTTATTGCCATCTCTTCCTGCATTGTCCATTGGCTTGTTAGGTTTGACAGTATTTCTTTGGTATGTTTGGGCTTTATTACTATGAGTTCTCCTCTATTTCTGCTATGCTCTTACATTGGCGGCACTGCTCACATTCGGTGAGTCACATAAAGATTGTTGTTGTTTGCTATATCTTTTGGCACATATAGAAGGCCCGCAATGCTTGTAGATTTGATGGTGTTTCTTTCCATGCCATGAGAGTTGTTCACAGCATTCTAGCAGATTTGCATCTCCTTGGTCTTGTGTTTGGCTTCAAAACTTTACAATTTCGCGGAAATTTTTCTGTGAGGTTCGTGAGTACTTTAAGGATTTTACTTAGTCGAGCCAGGATGGTAAGATTCGTTTCATGGCATCGACCTCTTACCGATTCTTTGAAGCTTAATTTAGATGGTTGCTCCCATGAGAACTGGGGCCATTCGGCTGCTGAAGGCATTATTAGGGATCACTTTGGCAGAGTTGTTTGTGCTTTTGGTTGCTTTCTTGATCATTAGCCCATTATTTATGCTGAGGTAGTGGCCCTTCAGGTAGGTTTGGAACTGGCTATTTCCTTGGGCTTTTCTTTTCTGATTGTTGAGTCAGATTCAGCTACTGTGATATATTGGGCTACCTTTAATAGTTCTGGCTATTGGGAGTACGCATACCATTTGACTCGAATTCGACAGCTTTGGTCTTCTACACCGATTCAGCTTTACTATGATTACAGGGAGGCCAACCAGGCAGCTACTTTTCTAACTAATTAGGATGCACTTATTAGCAGGGTCAGAGGTTTTTTTTTAGGTAGTTTGATTTTCCCAGAGCTATTTTTGGCATTCTTTCTCTTGATGCAGATGAAACTCCTCAACTTAGGACTTAGTTCTTTCATTTTTTCTCTCTTGCTTAGGAGGTCGGGTTTATATCACCTTCTTTACTCTTGTACTATGGTGAGTCATCACAATTTTCTTTCTTTTATTTTCTTTAGCAGTTTTCTTTATGATTGTAAAACGGTGAGTCACCGTTTCATTAGATACTTTTGTTATTACTTTCCTTTACTTCTTTTAGAAGTAAGGTTTAGGCTTCCCACGATTATGTACTTTTTTTCTATTTTAATAAAATGGTAGGGTTCCCGCCAAACTTCTCTCTTGCTAAGGAGGCTTTAATAAAACCAAAAAAAAAAAAAAAAATTTATCTTACAAATTTATATTTATTCTCCGTGGAGACTAAATTATGTTTATATGTTTTTATAGGCGGGAGAAATTTCTAGCATCATCAAATAACAGGGCACCACTGAACTATATTTTGTAGCCCCATTGTTTCAAACCCGGAATAGGTCAATGCACATTAATTAAAGTAACACCCATATCAATGACTGTTATTTTGTTTCTTTCCTGAACAAAAAGTCATTATTAACTTTTTTTATGCCTTATTATTTTTTTATTTTTTTTTTCAAACGCGTTTTAGGAGACTACTTTTGATTGTAAATGGTGTCATGAATGATTGATGCTTACTCGTAAATTAGGGAAAAAAAAAACAAATTAAGTAAATTAATACCGAATTTAGAATGATGTAGCAATCATTTCTACTCTTTTTTATTTAGTTAGAATTCGTTTGATCTTTAATGTTACAATCTACGAGCTCTGGTTGTTTATATATATATATATATATATAGATTCTGTTCGGAGTGAAAAAAAATTTTTAAAAATGATGAAAAATATTGATAAATTCTAAAAGTTATTCATTTTTCATATCACAGTACGAATTACGAATGCACGATTTATCCCACTTTATCTCATTTTATCTCACTTTTTATCACTCCAAACACTTTCATAGTATGATATGAGTTTTAGAAATAAATTTATATACTCATTCCTACTTTTTTTTAAAAAAAAGTAAAATAAAAGCTCATTTCAAATAATAGTACCATCATTTCAATAATTTTAAAATATACAATAAAATTTGTATCATCATGGGCCCATTTGAAGTGAAAAAAATAAAATAAAATAAGATAAGCTGCAGGTCCGTAATTCATGCAATGAGATAAAAAATGAATAACTTTTAGAATTTTTAAATATTTTTACCGTTTTTCAGAATTTTTTATCACTCCAAATAGAACCTATACATAAAATTTTCAATAATAGTAAAATTCATTTCCACTCACTTTAGTTGTGATTTATTAATAAGTTGTCAAAGAAAAAAAAGGATTAGTAATTCAAAATTATTTTCTCACGTTTAATTCGTACTAAAAATAAAAAATGAAAGAACATATAATTTGAGAAATTTAAAATAATTAAGTTAAAAATAATATAATAAGAAAGATCATTTGGTTTTTTAAAATATATTCAAATAAATTATACATTTAAGATTTTATATTTTTTTTTTATCAATTCCTTGCCTAAATTCCTAATCTAAACGCACCGGTGAGATAAGTCGACGGGTAGCTTTGCATGTGACAACACGCGTGACGTGGATGTAAAGGACAATTACGTAATTTCATAACCAGGGCCACCCACTCTCTTTTCCATTAATTTATTAGCTGCTGCTCTGCTTTACTGTATCATCCGAGTCTCGTTCGGGTCCCAATTGATTCTGTCTCTTTCCGTCGTCTGCTTCTCCGCTTTTGTCATCAGGAAACCAACGATTTTCGCCGGAAATTCGTTGAGAAAATGGCTGGAAAGAGTAAGATTCTGATCATCGGAGGGACTGGTTACATCGGGAAGTTCGTAGTCGAAGCAAGCACCAAGGCCGGCCACCTGACGTTCGTACTCGTCAGGGAGTCCACCGTTTCGAATCTGGCCAAGTCCGAAATCATCGACAGATTCAAGAACTCCGGCGTCACTCTCATCCATGTCCGTAGTGCAATTCTACGCTCATCGCTTCACTTCTCATCTGATCTCTCACAAAATTTCTCTTTCTCTGTATTGTAGATTAATAGTTTAGGTAAAGTTCATTGTGAAAGTTTATTGGTTGATGTGCGCAGGGAGACCTAAACGATCACCAGAGTCTGTTAAGAGCGATAAAGCAAGTGGATGTAGTTATCTCCGCCGTTGGTTCGGCTCAGCTGGCTGATCAAACCAAGATCATTGCCGCCATTAAAGAAGCTGGTAACGTCAAAGTGAGTAATGCTCTCTCTCTCTCTCTCTCTCTCTCTCTCTCTCTCTCTCTTCAACAATGAACCGTTGCATTGCCTTCTCTTCCATCAATGTTATCACAGAATTGTTCAAATTAATTTGATATTTTCTTAATTCTAACACAAGGGAAGAGGTGAAAGTACGGATTTGACTGATCAATTTTTTATGTATGATTCAGAGATTCTTGCCATCAGAGTTCGGAGCCGATGCGGATCGTGTCCATGCTGTTGAGCCAGCAAAATCAAGAGTATTTGACTTGCAAGTTCAGATCCGACGAGCCATCGAGGCTGAAGGAATTCCCTACACATATGTGGTTTCCAACTTATTTGCTGGCTATTTTCTTGCAACTTTAACCCAGACAGCGCCATACCTAAAAATATTCTCCCAACCAAGCGACGTTGCTCCCCCAAGAGATAAAGTTGATATTTTAGGCGATGGCAATGCAAAAGGTAAAGCTTTCAATAAAATTTTTTGTTACGAAATCGGTTGTTTATATTATATAATAAAGAATTAACTTTAGTGTTTTCCTTTTTTTCAGTCAAAATTCTATATGTATGTATATATATTTGTGTGGTAGCTTTTAACATGTTAGTCACATTCATACCCCAAAAAAAAATTCAAAAAAAAAATTTGAAAAAATGTTTTCAAAGAAAAAAATTACATAATTATTAAAAAATTAATTTAAAAAAAAGATTAATCCTTTTCACCCATACTTGAATTTTTCTATTTTTTACATCGATGTGAATAACATTCTTAAAAGTTAGCAAATAGTAATAAAAAAAATCATAATTTGATAATTTCACAACCCAAACTTTGTAGTTTGAGACGGATGACATGAAAATATAAAAACTAGTTTAAATTAAATAAAAACCTAACAAAGGTCATATCAATTAATTAATTAAAAAATCTAAACACATTCCTGATTCTTATATATAATAATATTAAATAGCAACATAAATAACTAAATATCACATTTTGGTAACCAAATATAAAGGCTTACACAGCCATAACATTAATTATAACAAAATTACGACTCATGGCCACCTCATAAATCCAAGTTTGGACTCACATTTAGGTCAGATAATTAAAAGTACAAATAAATGAAGAATAAAATACTATCTCTTAGTTAATCCAAACACCATAACTCAGTTATAATCAACTACTCATAATAATCGAGAGTTGATATAATTGAAAATGATAGCAACTAAGTGAAATTAAGACGTATCTCATCTTGAGAACTAGTTCACCATAGTTCTTGAATTTATTATTCTAGATTAACAACAAAAACCATTATTAAGATTATAAATATTAAATATTATGATAATTAACAATATCAATATCTCGATACATAATAATAACTAATGCAATCTCATGTAATAGGAAATTATGAAATGCAATGCCGGTATAGAGGTTGAAGAATAAAGAGAGGAGATATGGAAGATGAGAAAAATGGGAGATATGGAAGATCATTTGGGGGGATGATAGGGAGTTAGTTTTAAATTTTGAATTGAAATGGGAAGTTTACATTTTTGTATAAAATATAATAAAATAAATAATTAAGATATGCACTAAGTTATATATTAAAATAATAACAATAATTAAAAAAATAAAACCCATTTAAATAAGCGTTCAATATGTGGGAGTTAATCTTATTTAATAAGTATATAGCAAAATATCAATTTTAAAAATAAAACACATTGAGTTATCGATATATGTCAATATAATCTTCGACAAGAGCGTAGTTGTTTATTAACTGAAATACATAACATTCTAAGTCTCCTTAAATATCACTTATTTTGCAAGTTAATTTTCAAATTGTTTAGTTAAATCAAAACCAAAATTATTACATTTTCAAAACCTGCCTACTGATGAATAATAGAAGTTTTAAATGCTAATCCTTGGTTTATAATTGGTTAATAAAATTATTTTGCCTTCTGGTGATTTTAGGAGGCATATCTAATTGAGGGTTTTTCTCAGCAAAGTTAAATGGTTTATTATATTCTCATGATCTACAGTAATTTTCAACGAGGAAATTGACATTGGGACTTGTACAATCAAAGCTGTGGATGATCCTAGAACATTAAACAAAATACTCTATATTAACCCCCCGAGCAACATTTATTCATTCAACGAGCTAATATCCTTGTGGGAGAAAAAGATTGGCAAAAGCGTGGAAAAGAAATATATTCCAGGGGAGGAAATTCTCAAGAATATCCAAGGTAAGTGTAACATGCATTTAGTACATTATTGAATATTTTTCTAAGTCATGGAAAGAGAAATTAATACTATTTATATACACAATCGTGTAATTTTAACTGTTTCTTTTGTGAGACCTTGTTGAAATTTATATGAATAATTGAGGTTTTACAATAATATCTGTGTAATTGTACAAGTCTTGTTTAGATAGGTGAGTATCATAAGATACGAGTTTTTAAGTACTCAAATCATTGTTCGAATCAAGGTAATTATTCAAATTTTCATTCAATTTTTAGTTCCATTTAAATTGTTCGAATTATTTCGGTCTCTTCTAAGGAATCAAAAATATCTGAATATAAGGTGGATAATTGAACCAGATTAATTAAAATAATTCAATTTAGTTCTAATTTAAATCCAGTAAATATCTAATAACTATTTTTTCTTTACAAATTTACTATTATTATAATAACTGCATATTTATATTAACATGTAATATCAAATTTTATTTTCAATTTTATTACATATGTGTGTGTATATATAAATATCTAACTTGATTTTTAATTTTTTCAATTCTATAAATACAAGAATTGAAACAAAATCAAAATAGAATTTGATTGAAAAAACTGAAATTAAACCAAAAATCAAATTAAGTGAATTAAAGAAAAGAAAACGTTAATTCAAAAAAAAAAATTCAAAGTTTCGGTTCCACTATTTCGTTTTGATTTAATTTTGTACACCATTTGCGCTAATCATTATTTTCTTGCTCTTGCAGAATCACCTTTTCCATTTAATCTATTCCTATCAATTTGTCACTCCGTTTTTGTGAAGGGGGATTTGACCAACTTCGAGATTGAACCATCATTTGGTGTGGAGGCATCGCAGATTTATCCAAATATCAAGTATACATATGTAGATGAATACCTTAACCAATTTATCTGAAAATTGAGCTGAGGTAGTAGTAAGAGTTACTATTAGTCTCAATAGTTAAAGTCTCTCAAATCCCCTCCACGGCTTGGAGATATATTTATTATATTATATATATTAGAGATATATTTGTTGTAATATATATATATATATATATATATTAGAAATAACACTCTGGCAGTCGACCTCTGTTTTCTTCTAAGTGTATAAGCTGTTGTTTTATGTGATGAATAATGATATGGGCATTTTTCCATCGTGGAGGCATTCAAGCAAAATTTGTTGTAAAACGCCATGGAAAGTAAAATAAGTCCAAATTTTGAATTGTAAAATCTCTTGCAAATTTGAGTTGAGAATTAAAAATTTCTTGGTGTACATGCATATTTCTCTATATCTCAAGGGAACATAAAAAATGTCGACAGTATCTGCCATTTTCCTTCCACTTTTACTACATACAGGAAGATTACACCTTTATTGTTCTTTTCTCTCTTGTTTTTGAGCTTACATAGTGGGATATGTGGAACAAATATGGGTTAATGTACTAGCCTAAATGGGTGAACTATAATCACATTAGATCACTAGTTTGAATTGGTCACTAAGAGGTTACTCGATTGTTAATTTTAGAATTTCAAAGATTAGTCGAAATATTTATAAATTGATCTAAACGCTCTAAAACAATTTTTTTTTGCATCTCCCATCTCATTAGCTTCACCAAAGAAATCTAAACTAAACTACTTCCTTGGAAAGTATTATACCTCAAAAAGTCCGCTATCCTTGGAAATGTATCTGCATTCGAGCACTTCCTCTGCTTTGTACTTCATTTTTGGCCACATACTGTTCGTACGCGTGATCAGACCAAAAATGTCTTTCATACGCTTATTGTATCTGAACCAAGAATGGATCATTCAAATTTTAGTGGCATACAAAGTATTTCTCAGACTTAACTATGCGCCGTTTGAAACTCAAATAGATTGACCAAAATGCGATTTGAATAATTTTTGACGTTTCAAGTACAACTAACCAAAAAAAAATGTAGAAATAAATAATAAAAAACTGTTCAAACGGACCACAATATAAATAAAATCCAATTGTTTATCAACTCTCGTATGAATGACAATCTGAGTCTTTCATTCATGCATCTACTCTGGTAACTAATAGCCGCACAAGGCTGCTTCCTCAACCACACAAGGGGCGCATGAGGGTAAGGGTGATAGTTTTGTCAAAAATTACGCAAATGGCAGTGCGACTAGAAATGGCAATGCCACCAGATCCAGTCAAGAAGGATATGCACAAGGGAAACCAATGCATATGGACTGCGCGGGGGAAAAAGCTCGCCGTTAAACATATCCAGGGGGAAAAATTATATAAAGTTATATACCACGTTAAAAGATGCCCCTTGTAAGGAAGACTTCGGGCAATGAGAATAATTAATTAAATATTCTCCAAAGCAAGTTGACTATAATATGTTTAGGGGGAGTATCTAAATTAGGGGTTAAAAAAACAAAACAAAACAAAACAACTTAAAAATCAAATCAATTTATTCACTTTGGTTCAAGTTGGTTCAGTTCTATACCATTTTAGTTTGGTTCTATGGTAAAAAATTAATAAACTGATATTTTCGATTCGGTTCTCAGGTTACCAAATACTTAATCCAAATCCGAATAAAAAATAACCCAATTCGAATCAACTTGAACTAAACAAAAAAATATAATATATAATATGTGAATATTATATAATATTATAAAACCAAATAATATTATAACATATACATATTTAATATAATATTTATATAATCCTAAATTTTAGAACGAATTTGCCTAAACTGAAAATGAACCCAATTCAATCCGAAATGACTTAAATAAAAAACTGAACTGAACCAACTTGATATTTTCGATTTTGTTTGATTCGGTTCTAATTTAAAATCGATTTGGTTTCGAATCCAAATTTTAAAAATCGAAAAAAATCGATTCAGTTTTAAGTTAGGTATAAATTTGAATCAAATTAAACTGAACTGACTCATGTATACTCCTAATTTACATGACCAAGATACTAGGAAGAAATGAGAGAACCTTCCAAGCAATGTAGAAATCTTGCTGAAGGATAAAGTTTTCACAAGGGCTTTCCAGCAAGTTTGACAATAAAACTATTTTTTTTTTCAAAAAAAGGAGAATTATCTTATTTCATTACTAAATCATACTTCTTTACTAATAATTTTAATATTAATGGATGCATGTGGAAATTAAATATATTAGAATTTTTAATTTTTATAAAAAAATATTATTATCGCAGTATATATTTAGTGCAACATCAATTACAACGATTATTTTGTAGCTAAAACATATACCTATAAATAAATTTTTATTTTCAATGACGAAGCAATATACTTACTAATTTTTTTTTTTTTTTTTTTGTTTAACGTGTGCATGTGAAACAAATATACATACTTAAGGTTAGTTTGGATTCAAAAAAGTTATTCAACTTTTTTGACAGATTTTTTTTTGTCTTATATGATTTTTTTAACCAAAATTTGTTTTTGTTTTTTAAAGATGAAACTTCCAGACATGATAATCGTATTCGGAAAAAAAAAATAAAAATTTCTTATCCATTTAAGTAAAAATTATCCATTTAGTTAAAAAAAGTGATGAACAAGTTAATTTCTTTTTCTTTTTTTTTTTTAATTTTTATTCAAATGGATATGAATTTTTCAATTTATTTTCACGAATATAATTAACAAGGGTAAAAGTTATAACTTCTAAAAAAAATCAAATTTTGGTAATAAAAAATTGTATAAGACAAAAAAAAAACAAAAAAATTAAAAATTATTTTGACTCCAAACGAAGCCCTAATCATAAGCGCGCGTTGTCGAAAGCAGCCACCTCATCTGTATAAAATGCAGGGATGAAGAACGAGAAATGTTCTTTATCACCGAGAAAACCAAAGGTTTAATTTAACATGCAGGGGTAGGTATTGGTGGTCCATGCATGCGCTCATCACAAACCGATCCGCATCATTCGGAGGATACGGTGGCTAAAACAATAAAAATAACAAATAACAAAAGTCAAGTATTGGCACAACAAATATTTCTGGACACATGTTATTTCTTCCGAGCATACATGCACCGAGCATGTGAGTGCCTGGCATCGAGTACATCTGATCGCCGACCACACCAACTGGGCCCTACAGTAGAAGGTTTGAATGCTATTTTAATTTTAATTATAAATGCTAAGGCGTTTAGAGTGATAAAAAGTAAGATAATTTAAGATAATTTGTGAGCTCGTAATTTATACAGTGAAATAAAACGTAAATAATTTTGAAAGATTTTTAAAATTTTCTTAGCATATATATATATTCTCTAATATTCATGTAAATGGTGCTTCTCTTTGTGAGAATTTTGGGATCACATGTTGTTTTGAATTCTGAATTCAATGTTGTGCAATAATGATTAATACATGAAAGGAAAAAAAAATACCAGAACATTAATTTTTTTTTTTTATACACTAAATCCCCACTATTATCAAAAGCTTCAAGAAATAAGTTAGAATTACTAGATAATGCATTTTATTTTTATTTTATTTTTAAGAATGATAAAAAAATAAGGGTTAAATAATCTTTACACATCTTTTTATATATGTTATGTACTCTAGTAAGGTCGCACCCATATTAGACAAAAGGGTCAAGTGACTTTTTTTTTTTTCCGATGGAATATCAAAAATATCAATAATATTTCAATGTTATTGCGAAATTACTACTAACCGTAATTACTTTGTTATTACAAAATTAACCAAGTTGTGTTTATTTTATTTTTTTTATTTTTATTTTGGGTAATGGTACGCATATTTATTTATTTTGTTATTTGATTAATATTATGTTTATTTAATGTAGTTGGCCAATAAGAAATTAAATAATTGGATGCATCAAAATAAGTAATTAATGATTAATAATTAAGAAAAATTTTAATTTTAAATTGGTGTCCATATTTCATTTGTTTCCATATAAAAATGGAAGGTTGTTATTCTTATCCTGCTTTGATTTTTTTTTTTCAAATTTTAATTTTTTTGTTGCATAAATAAAATCATACTACTTGCACCACACTTTAATTTTTAATTTCATTTACAGTAATCTTAGTTTTAATTTTAATTCTTTTTAGAATAACATTGAGATTATAAAAGAAAAAAGTGAAGAAAAATAGTCATCTTCAATAGATTTCAAGGAAATCCAATAAAAGGTTCCATAAAAAACTATCAATAAGTAAATATTTAGAATCTTAGAGATCAATTGAAATGTATATAAATTAGTCTGAATACTCTTAGCTATCAAAAAAAAAAAAAAAATGCTAAATAATATTTAGCAAGTCTTCAAATATAATGTTCCACTTTTGCTCACCATTGCACCCATCTTTTTTTTTTTTGGGTAATTACCATTGCTCCCATGTTGATGAAAAAGAATTTTTTTTTTTGGTTCTTAAGAGAACATCTGCCTTACAAAGTAATAGAGGGAAACCAATCCCTTGCAAAAAATTGAAACACACCGAATATACATATTGAGCTGCATAGCAGGAAGAAGAAATATTAAGGTGAGAAATAATTATAGATGAGAAAAAACTTCTACAATTAGTCCTAATCCAATAAGCACAGTAAACTGTAAAAAGTTTTGGGTTTTACTCATTTGACCTTTAATCTGTTTAAATCTACCACCAACTCATCAATTTTGTCACCCCTGACAAAAACTAATAGTAAATTCATAAACTGAGTCATAATACTATGCTAATACCTTCCACAACTCATATTTAGTATGATGGCTCATCTTTTTACCTTTTCTCCCCCCTTGGCTGAAGCCTTTCCAGGCCCTTTCACACACTTTTCCTTCTTTAAACCGCCTTTGCCTAAAGACATTAGCCCCTAGTTTACCAACGAATTGGTTCAAGCCTTGAGCTAAACCTTAGAGAAAATTAGCAAACTCCCAGCCCAGTCTATCACCCATACCCTGCTCCCAGAGGCAGGCCCAAAATTTATAATTAATAGGAATAAAATTATATTTTCAAAATAAGTAAGAGGAAAAGTAAAAATATAGTGAGATAAAACAAAAAAAAGTACAATTTATAAAAAAATAATAAAATTTTAATGTAATTTTCTAATCCAGTGAAGACAGCCTTCTTTGGGTCCGCCCAGCCCCCACCAAATCCAGCACCTCCACATTGGTTTTGTGATGCCTTTGCATGAACTTTGTGGCTCTCCTTGTGTTGTGCATGCGTGTAGGTACAGTAAGAAATAGAAAGAGAACTTACAATAAACAAAAAATAAAAGAAACACAGAGTTGAGAGAGAATCACAAACGCAGGCTTAATTCAAATCTTAGCCCGCCTTTTTGCGAGCAATTTCAATGTTCGTTTCTTCGTTAGGGTCCATGTCATAGCTCAACTTTTTCATTTCATTAAGGGCCTATTTGGCGCATTAAAAATGTAGGAAAACTTCTGAAATTTTTATAATTTCTTAACATATTTTAACTTTTTCGTACTTTATGAAATTTTTATAAATTTATATATATCTACATATCCTTATAATTTTTTATAAGTTCCAATAAATTTTTTACTAACTCCAATAATATTTTTACAAACCCCAATAACTTTATTACAAATCTTAAAAACTTTTCAACGACTTTCAATAAATTCTAATATAATAAAAAAAACAGTTCAAACGGATTTTCTCTTCAAAAAAGTGACACAAAAGTTAAAAAGTTTCATTATTCATATTTAAAAAACGTGGTTTGGTAGCTACGCGTCAAATACTAAAGAGTTACCCAAATTACATTTTTCATTATTTTTGGACACTCTAAACACACCCTAAATAACATCTTATCTTTATCATCCTTGCCACAGTCGTCAAAATTACGTATCGTAAATCATATTCTTTTTTAAATAATAAAAAAATTAATAACTCAGTATACAAGACTCCAATACTAAGGGACCTGAGGATGATCCAATGTGAAACAGATTTAAATAACATAATATAAACAAAATATTAGTAAATAACTTTTTTTGTTGACAAATCACGTTAATTATAATTAGTTGATTTAATTATAAGTACTATAATTTGTATAAGAAAAATGAAAAGTTTATACAAAATTGTTGCCTTTTATATAAATATATATATTTTTTATACAAAAGTTTGAGTAATTTAATAACTAACACATATTCTCCCAATACAACCAGTATTAAATTGTATAACATATTCTGAACTTTTTGATAAAGTGAAAAATATAATAAAGAAAATATTTTCTCACTTCACTTTTACTCGTCCTTAAGTTTTATATAAATATATAGTATATTAATTTTAAGAAAAAAATGTATTTCATTATATTGAGCAATTAATTATTGAAATAACTTACAATTCAACCATTATTTTCAATTTGTCAATTGTCTTTGACAAAATTTGTCACAAGCATATGAATAAAAATTCAACATATGATTTTATCTCCTGGTTAATTTTGTTTTAGTTATGAGTGAGGATATTTACACTCAGAGTCGAAATCAAAATTTTGAGTTAGGGTGCCCAAAAAATTTTATAACTAATATTATAAATTATACTTAACAAATAAAAATAAATTAACATATATGTATAAATGATACAATTAGTTGGATTTATAATTCTTAGATTATATATAACAATTAAAAAATAATTAAATTTTAGGAACAAGTGTATAACTTTAAACTTTTTCCAACTCGAAAATTTATATACACTATTAATGTTATTTTTCTATTAAGGTCAACATTTTTTAAAATTTTAAGGGGCCAAAACTATAATATAATTTTTTTAGTCAAAAATTTCAATATACAAATGACATTTTTCAAAACATAGAGGGTCTATGCCTACCCCTAGTCCCCCTCCCTCCATCCCTGTTTATACTCCTCCATTAACTTCTCACATTCATAATAATTTTAATGAGAAAGAGTAATGTAGAGTGAGAAAAATTAATAAAAAAATATATTTAGTATTTCTCTTTACTTATTAAATTAATAAATTTTTACAATTTAAAAGGGTAATAATATATATATCACATGTATTATATCTGTCGTACAAGATGAATAAATTTTGTATGTATAAAAAGGTTTTTTTTTTTTTTTGGAAAAAAATAGATACACTCAGAAAAAAAATGCATGAAATATCTTTATGGCGGTAGTATCGCATATAACATGTCGTGTACGCGTGTTTTTGACGGCTGTTGTTAGAGGGGGCGTTTTAGAAGGACAATTTACAGTCATTTTTAGTAATTTTGATTAAAAGTTATTAATTATAACTTTTAGTGTATTTAATGAAATAAATAGTAATTTATAACAAATTTTTATAATTTTTGGATGTTTGATAAATTTTTTAATAATTTTTGATAGTTTTTTAACTTTTGATAACTTTTAACAACTTTTGAGTTGCAAAGTTACCATAGCAAAGTAAAAACGTAACCCAAGGTTATGATTTGCCAAACGTTCAAAAATCAAAAATTAGTATTTTTTACTAAAAATTCCGTTGCCAAACACCTCCAGAGTAGTGTTTGGCATCACAATTTCTAACAAAAAAATACCAAGTTTTGCTCTTTAGATATTTTGCAAGACACCAAATTTTATCACTTTTCTATTCTGTTAAAGTAATTTCTCGACTTAAAAGTTACCTAAAGTACGTTGTTAAAAATTAAAAATTACTAAAAATATCAAAAGTTACTAAAAATTTTATCAAATACTTAAAAGTTAAAAAAAAAATTTTAAAATCGTTAAAAAATATTATTTATTTCACTAAAATATAAAAAATTATTAAAAATTATACGTCGGAACGTTCCTTACTCACGTTCGACATTTTTGGTTGTAGAAGAAGCCTAATGAGACTATTAGATACCAAAGTCAATGACCGAGAAATTTCAGGGTTTGCAGCCGTCTAGTCAAATTCGATCCACTGTAAGTGGGATTGCCATTAGAAACGTTCATTGCAGCATTTAGCATCAATATAACAAGTTAAATAATTTGAATTTGAGATGTTTTTATGTTTAGTGGTCAATATTATTTTTTTTCCTTTCCTTTTAATTGCATGTTCAGTTGCTTCACATAAAGATACAATCTTCTATTTTCTCATAATTTTTTATAAAATTTTCTAAACTAAGGGGTCAGTTATTTTTTTTATTTTTTATTTTTTGTTTTTATTTTTTATTTTCTGCTGTGAGCTCATTTTTCATTTTGTATTTTTAAAAATAAGAAAAATAGTTCAAAATTCATTTGGTTACTTGTGTTGTTAAAATTTGTTTTCAAAAATTGAAAATGAGTTTACACATAAAATAAAAATAGTAAAAAGTTGTTTTAAAAGTTTTTAACAAAAAACAATATGTTTTCCTTATTTTGAGATTTTTAACACATAAAGGGTGTGTTTGGTGTACCAAATTTTGGTGAAAATATCTAAAAATCTCTAAAAATCTATCTCTATACATTTTTACACATTCCTGCCTTATCAAAATTCCAAAAAAGTTTAATATCTTTAAAAAAAAAGTCGATAACTAGAATTCAGTTAATCAAATAGCAAAATTTTTTCACCATTCTCACCGTGGACTCTCAATCTACCGAATGACATCCACTTTGACTATTTATTGTGGGGTCATAGAAACCGTTCCAACGAATTGTAGAAACCGTTTAGACGGATTCGCGCAGCCAACTTCCATTCAAACGATTTCTACAATCCGTTTGGACGGATTGTAGTGCAAAGAAGTCATGACTGCCCAAAATTTTGAATCTGTCTAAACGGAAATTCAATTCGTCAAAACAGAAATTTTACTATTCATCACTAAAAAATGTAGTTTGAGATGTGTGCACCAAATGCAAAAAATTTCCTCAAACTACATTTTATTTCATTTTTTATCACTCCAAATTTACCCAAAACAAAAATAGAAAATAAAAAATAAAAAAGTAAACCAAATGTCAACTAATATTTTTAAAAATATAATAATATTTATATAATAAAGTAGCAAATTAAATTTGAGATATTTTTAACCGTTAAATTTTTCAATAGTTAGGATTACTTCTTTTTTCTTTACTTTTGTCTTTTTAGTTATTTCATATTGAAACATATTTTCTCACTTTTTTTTCATATTTTTGAATAATTTTATATAAATTTTTTAAATTAATATTTTTAAAAATTTAAAAATTTATATAACAAGGAAGCAAATTTCAATTTAAAATATTTTCAACTGTTAGATTTATTTAATGGCTTAGACTACTTTTTCTTTCTAGTTTGAATTTTTTTTTTTGTCATTTCATATTGAAACATAATCTTTCACGCTTCTCATATTTTTTATAAAAATTTTTAAATTAATATTTTTAAAAATGCAATAACTTATACAATAAATATACTCAAGAATTGAAATTTGGAATATTTTCAACCGTTTAATTTATTCAATGGTTATAATTACTTATTTTTCTCTTCATTTGGATTGTCTTTTCGATCGCTTCACATGAAAACACACTCTCTTTTACTCTCCCTAATTTTTTTTGAATATTTTTTATAAAAATTTTTAAATTCATATTTTAGAAATGTAATATATTTTTAAAAATGTTTTTAAATTAGTAGTTTTAAATTAATATTTTAAATATTAATTTAAAATTGTTTAAATCAATATTTTTTGAATTGGTTTAGACTTTGGCTATTTAACTCATTAATCTTTCTTCATTTCTTTTCTTTTTCTTTTTCTTTTTTTTTTTCAATAAAGTTCGGTCAAAGTGTGTTTATGTCATAATAATGTAATCTTTTTTTAATAATTTAAAAAAAATTTAATAATTTTTATTTTTACAAGTTATTTTTATAACTTTTCATGTAAACTTAATTTTAATCAACTTACAAAAAAAAAAAAAAACTTAACTTTAATCAAAGTGTGTCTAATCAGTTATGATTATATTATCATTAATCTCTTTTGATTAGCAGTAATTTTTATTTTTAGAAATTATTTTAACAGTTTTTTATGTAAGTATAATTTTTTATATAAGTTTATTTTACAAATTTATATTTAAACTATGTGGATACTAAATTATGTTTATATGTTTTTATAGGCGGCAGAAATTTCTAGCATCATGAAGTAACAGGGCACCACTTAACGACACTTTGAATGTGTTTAAAATTGTATAAAATTAAAAAATTAATATCTCGTGTTTTGTGTAATAATTAAAAATTTTAAATTTTATTATTTTGAAATTTATATTTATAAAAATTTATAAAATTTTATATTATTTTATTTAATTTCAAACACCCTCTTTGTCGACCCATGGTTTCAAAACCGGAATAGGTCAATGCACATTAATTAAAGTAACGTCCATGTCAATGACTGTTATTTTGTTTCTTTCTTGAACAAAAAGTAATTATTACCTTTTTTTTTTTTTTTAATGCTCCTATTATTTTTTTACTTTTTTTTCAAGCGCGTTTTAGAAGACTAATTTTGACTCTAAATAATGTTATAAATGGTTGATGCTTACTCGTAAATTAGAAAAAAAAAAAAAACAAATTAGTTAGAATTTAGAATGTTGCAGCAATTATTTCTACCCTTTTTTAATTTAGTTAGAATTCTTTTGATCTTTAATGTTACAATCTACGAACTCTGGTTGTTTTTTATATATATAGTATGATATTAGTTTTAAAAATAAACTTATATACTCATTCCTACTTAAAAAAAAAAAAGGTAAAATTAAAACTCATTTCCAATAATAGTACCATCATTTCAATAATTTTAAGATATACAATAAAATTTGTGTCATCATAGGTGTATTTGGAGTGACAAAAAATAAAAATAAAATGAAATAAGTTGTATGTTCGTAATTCATACATTGAGATAAAAAGTGAATAACTTTTAGAATTTTTCAGTATTTTTTACCGTTTTTCAGAATTTTTTGTCACTTCCAATGGAACCTCTATATAAAAATTTTAGTATTGGTAAAATTTATTTTCGTTCGCTTTAATTGTGATTTATTAATTATTTGTCAAAGAAAATGAAGGGGGCTTGGGAATTTAAAATTATTTTCTCACGTTTAATTTGTAATAAAAATAAAAAATAAAATAATTTGACGAATTGAAAATAATTAAGTTAAAAAATAATATAATAAGAAATATCATTTAATTTTTTAAAATATATTCAAATAAATTATACATTTAAACGCCCCGGTGAAAAAGTTAGACGGGTAAATTTGTACGTGAGAACACGCGTGACTTGGATGCAAAGAAACGATTACCTAATTTCATAACCAGGGCCCCTCCCTCTTTTCTATTTATTTATTAGCTGCTGCTCTGCTTTACGGTATCATCCGATTCTCGTTCAGGTCCCTGTTGACTCTGTCTCTTCTCTCGTCTGCGTCTCTGCTTTTGTCATCAGGACACCAACGATTTTTGCCGGAAATTCGTTGACAAAATGGCCGGAAAGAGTAAGATTCTGATCATCGGAGGGACTGGTCACATCGGGAAGTTCGTAGTCGAAGCAAGCACCAAGGCCGGCCACCCGACGTTCGTACTCGTCAGGGACTCCACCGTTTCGGATCCGGCCAAGTCCGGAATCATCGACGGCTTCAAGAACTCCGGCGTCACTCTCATCCATGTCCGTAGTGCAATTCTACGCTCATCGCTTCACTTTTCATCTGATCTCTCACAAACTCTTTCTCTTTCTCTGTATTGTAGATTAACAGTTTAGGTAAAGTTCATTGTGGAAGTTTATTGGTTGATGTGCGCAGGGAGACCTAAACGATCACCAGAGTCTGTTAAAAGCGATAAAGCAAGTGGATGTAGTGATCTCCGCCGTTGGTTCACCTCAGCTGGCTGATCAAACCAAGATCATTGCCGCCATTAAAGAAGCTGGTAACGTCAAAGTAAGTAATGCTCTCTCTCTCTCTCTCTCTCTCTCTCTCTCTCTTCAACAATGAACCGTTCCATTGCCTTCTCTTCCATCAATGTTATCACAAAATTGTTCAAATTAATTAGATATTTTCTTAATTCTAACACAAGGGAAGAGGTGAAAGTTGATTTGACTGATCAATTTTTTATGTATGATTCAGAGATTCTTGCCATCAGAGTTCTCACCTGATGCGGATCGTGTCCATGCTGTTGAGCCAGCAAAGTCAATATTTGACTTGCAAGTTCAGATCCGACGAGCCATCGAGGCTGAAGGAATTCCCTACACATATGTGGTTTCCAACTTATTTGCTGGCTTTTTTCTTGCATCATTAGCCCAGACAGAAACTTCCATAAAATTATTCTCCCAACCAAGCGTTGCTCCCCCAAGAGATAAAGTTGATATTTTTGGCGATGGCAATGCAAAAGGTAAAAACTTTCAATAAAACTTTTTTGTTACGAAATCGGTTATATATATATATATATATATATTATATAATGAAGAATTAAATTTAGAGTTTTTTTTTGTGAATTAAATTTAGTGTTTTCTTTTCTTTTTTTTTAGTCAAAATTATATATATATATATGTTTGTGTGGTAGCTTTTAACATGGTAGACATATTCACACCCACAAAAATCAAAAAATGTTTTCAAAGAAAAAAATTACAGAATTATTAAAAAATTAATTAAAAAAAGATTAATTTTTTTTTAACCCATAATTGAATTTTTCTATTTTTTATATCAATGTGAATAACATTCTTAAAAGTTAGCAAATAGTAATAAAAAAAATAATTTGATAATTTCACAACCCAAACCTTGTACTTTGCGATGGATGACATGGAAATATAGAAACTAGTTCAAACTAAATAAAAACCTTACCAAGGTCATATCAATTAGTTAATCAGAAAATCTAAACAATTAATAAAAAAATCTAAATACATTCCTGATTCTCATATATGATAATATTAAGCAACGACATAAATAACTAAATATCACATTTTGGTAACCGAATATAAAGGCTCATACAGTTATAACATTAATTATAATAAAATTACGACTCTCGTGGCCACCTCATAAATCCAAGATTGGACCCACATTTAGGTCGTACATTTAAAAGTACAAATAAATGAAGAATAAAACATTATCTCTTAGTCAATCCAAACACCACAATTTAGTTATAATTAATTGCACACAATAATCAAGAGTTGGTATAATTGAAAATAATAGCAATATAGCGAAATTAAAACGTATCCTATTTTTATCGTAATTCTTAAATTTATTATTCTAGATTAACAACAAAAACCATTATTAAGATCATAAATATTGAATATTATTATAATTAATAATATTAGTAGTTTAATATATAATAATAACTAATGCAATCTCATGTAATAGAAAATTATGAAATACAATGCTAATATAGAGGTTGAAGAATAAAAATATATATATATATATATATATAATTTTTTTGAAGAATAAAGAGATAGGAGATATGGAAGATGGGAAAAATGGGAGATATGGAAGATGTCTTGGGGGGGGGGGAGAGGTGAGAGGGAGTTAGTTTTAAATTTTGAAATGAAATAGGGGGTTTACATTTTTGTATAAAATATAATAAAATAAATGATCAAGATATGTATTCTAACCAACTGCAGTTGGTTAGAGCTCTTGATTTTCCTAAGGGAGGTTAAGAGTTCGATTCCATGACCCAACAAGGTTTGGAGGAACTCACACAAGGTGTGAGTCTTGAACTTAACCGACTCGCATGGTTTGTGGGATATTGCGTGAACTCTCGATTTACTGATCAACTACTCGATTCGTTAAGGAGTGCAATAAATCGGCAGGGTTCCGGATCACAAAAAAAAAGATATGTATTCTAAGTTATATTTTAAAAATTAATAATAATTAGAAAAAATAAAAAAGTGTTATCTAAAAAATAAATAAATAATAAGTAAGTGGATAATACATTGAGTACAGTTGTTTAAAAAATAAAACACATTGAGTTATCGATGTATGTTAATGTAATTTTCGACAAGAGCACAGTTGTTTATTAACTGTAATACATAACATTCTAAACCTCCTTAAGTATCATCACTTATTCTACAAGTTAATTTTCAAATTGTTTAGTTAAATCAAAGCCGAAATTATTACATTTTCAAAACCAACCTACTGATGAATAATAGAAGTTTTAAATGCTAATATTGGGTTTATAATTGGTTAATAAAATTATTTTGCCTTCTACTGATTTTAGGAGGCAGATCTAATCGAGGGTTTTCCTCAACAAAGCTAAATGGTTTAATATCTTCTCATGATCTACAGTAATTTTCAACGAGGAAACCGACATTGGGATTTATACAATCAAAGCTGTGGATGATCCTAGAACCTTAAACAAACTACTCTATATTAACCCCCCAAGCAACATATATTCATTCAACGAGCTAATATCCTTGTGGGAGAAAAAGATTGGCAAAACCGTGGAAAAGAAATATATTCCAGAGGAGGAAATTCTCAATAGTATCCAAGGTACGTGTAACATCCATTTAGTACATTGTTAGAATATTTTTCTAAGTTATGGAAAGAGAAATTAATGCTATTTATATACACAATCGTGTAATTTTAATTGTTTATTTTGTGAGACCTTGTTAAAATTTATATAAATGATTGAGACTGTACAATAATATCGGTGTAACTGTATAAGTTTGTTTAGATAGGTATTATAAGATATAAGTTTTTAAGTGCTCAAATCATTGTCCTAATTAAGGTTGATTATTCAGTTTTTGATTCAATTTTTAGTTCTATTTAAATTGTTCGAATTATTTCGATTCTTTCTAAGGAATCAAAATATTTGAATAGAAGGTGGATAATTGAACCGAATTAATTAAATTAATTCAATTTCATTCTAGTTTAAGCCAAATTAAATATCTAATGACTATTTTTTCTTTACAAATTTACCATTATTATAATAACTGCACTCATGTTTATATAAATATATAATATCTAATTTTATTTTCAAATTTATCACATATGTGTGTGTATATATAAATATCTAACTTGATTTTTAATTTTTTCAATTCTATAAATACAAGAACTGAAACAAAATCAAAATATAATTTGATTAAAAAAACTAAAATTAAACCAAAAATCAAATTGAGTGAATTGAAGAAAAGAAAACGTTCATTCAAAAGAAATTCGAAGTTCCAATTCCACTATTCCTTTTTTATTTAATTTTGTACACCTTTTGTCTTAATCATTAATTTCTTACTCTTGCAGAATCACCTTTTCCGTTTAATCTATTCCTATCAATTTGTCACCCCTTTTTTGTGAAGGGAGATTTGACCAACTTCGAAATTGAACCATCATTTGGTGTGGAGGCATCGCAGATCTATCCTGATGTCAAGTATACAACTGTAGATGAGTATCTTAACCAATTTATCTGAAAATCAAGTTGAGGTAGCAGTAAGAGTTACTATTATTCTCAGTAGTTAAAGTCCCTCAAATCCCCTCCACAGCTTAGAGATATATTTGTTGTATTTTATATATATATATATATATATTAGAAATAACACTCTGGTACTCGACCTCTGTTATATTCTAAGTGTATAAGCTGTTGTTTTATGTGATGAATAATGATATGGGCATTTTTCCTTCGTGGAGGCATTCAAGCAAAATTCGTTGCAAAACGCCATGGAAAGTAAAATAAGTCCAAATTTTGAATTGTAAAATCTCTTGCAAATTTGAGTTGAGAATTAAAAATTTCTTGGTGTACATGCATATTTCTCTATATCTCAAGGGAACATAAAAAATGTCGACAGCATCTGCCATTTTCCTTCCACTTTCACTACATACAGGAAGATTACACTTTTATTGTTCTTTTCTCTCTTGTTTTTGAGCTTACATAGTGGGATATGTGGAACAAATATGAGTTAATGTACTAGCCTAAATGGGTGAACTATAATCACATTAGATCACTAGTTCGAATTGGTCACTAAAAGGTTACTCGATTGTTAATTTCAGAATTTTAGAGATTAGTCGAAACATTCATAAATTGGTCTAAACGCTCTAAAACAATTTTTTTTGCATCTCCCATCTCATTAGCTTCACCAAAGAAATCTAAACTAAACTACTTCCTTGGAAAGTATTATACCTCAAAAAGTCCGCTATCCTTGGAAATGTATCTGCATTTGAGCACTTCCTCTGCTTTGAACTTTATTTTTGGCCACATACTGTTTGTACGCGTGATCAGACCAAAAATGTCTTTCATATGCTTATTGTATCTGAACAAAGAATGGATCATTCAAATTTTAGTGACATACAAACTATTTCTCAGACTTAACTATGCGCCGTTTGAAACTCAAATAGATGGACCAAAATGCGATTTGAATAATTTTTGACGTTTCAAGTACAACTAATAAAAAAACAAAAATGTAGAAATAAATAATAAAAAACTGTTCAAACGGACCATAATTGTTTATCAACTCTCGTATGAATGACAATCTGAGTCTTTCATTCATGCATCTACTCTGGTAACTAATAGCCGCACAAGGCTGCTTCCTCAACCACACAAGGGGCGCATGAGGGTAAGGATGATAGTTTTGTCAAAAATTACGCAAATGGCAGTGCGACTAGAAATGGCAATGCCACCAGATCCAGTCAAGAAGGATATGCACAAGGGAAACCAATGCATATGGACTGCGCGGGGGAAAAAGCTCGCCGTTAAACATATCCAGGGGGAAAAATTATATAAAGATATATACCACGTTAAAAGATGCCCCTTGTAAGGAAGACTTCGGGCAATGAGAATAATTAATTAAATATTCTCCAAAGCAAGTTGACTATAATATGTTTAGGGGAAGTATTTAAATTAGGGGTTAAAAAAACAAAACAAAACAAAGGGTTTGTTTGGAGTAAGAAAAAGTGAGATAAATTGAGATAAATTGAGGGTTTGTAATGCGTGCAGTGAAAGAAAAAAGTTAATGTGATATAAAATTAACAGGATTTATAGAGATTTTTAGAGAAAAATTTTATGCCAAACGGAGCCAAAACAAAACAACCAAAAAATCAAACCAATTTATTCACTTTGGTTCAAGTTGGTTCAGTTCTATACCATTTTAGTTCAGTTCTATGGTAAAAAATTAATAAACTGATATTTTCGATTCGGTTCTCAGGTTACCAGATACTCAATCCAAATCCGAATAAAAAATAACCCAATTCGAATCAACTTGAACTAAACAAAAAATATAATATATAATATGTGAATATTATATAATATTATAAAACCAAATAATATTATAACATATACATATTTAATATAATATTTATATAATCCTAAATTTTAAAACGAATTTGCCTAAACTGAAAATGAACTCAATTCAATCCGAAATAACTCAAATAAAAAACTGAACTGAACCAACTTGATATTTTCGATTCTGTTTGATTCGGTTCTAATTTAAAATCGATTTGGTTTCGAGTCCAAATTTTAAAAGTCGAAAAAAATCAATTTAGTTTTAAGTTAGATATAAATTTGAATCAAATTGAACTGAACTGACTCATGTATACCCCTAATTTACATGACCAAGATACTAGGAAGAAATGAGAGAACCTTCCAAGCAATGTAGAAATCTTGCTGAAGGATGAAGTTTTCACAAGGGCTTTCCAGCAAGTTTGACAATAAAACTATTTTTTTTTTCAAAAAAAGGAGAATTATCTTATTTCATTACTAAATCATACTTCTTTACTAATAATTTTAACATTAATCGATGCATATGGAAATAAATATATTAGAATTTTTAATTTTTATAAAAAAATATTATTATCGCAGTATATATTTAGTGCAACATCAATTACAACGATTATTTTGCAGCTAAAACATATGCCTATAAATAAATTTTTATTTTCAATGACGAAGTAATATACTTACTAATTTTTTTTTTTTTTTTTGTTTAACGTGTGCGTGTGAAACAAATATACATACTTAAGGTTAGTTTGGATTCAAAAAAGTTATTCAACTTTTTTGACAGATTTTTTTTTGTCTTATATGATTTTTTTAACCAAAATTTGTTTTTGTTTTTTAAAGATGAAACTTCCAGACATGATAATCGTATTCGGAAAAAAAAAATAAAAATTTCTTATCCATTTAAGTAAAAATTATCCATTTAGTTAAAAAAAGTGATGAACAAGTTAATTTCTTTTTCTTTTTTTTTTTTAATTTTTATTCAAATGGATATGAATTTTTCAATTTATTTTCACGAATATAATTAACAAGGGTAAAAGTTATAACTTCTAAAAAAAATCAAATTTTGGTAATAAAAAATTGTATAAGACAAAAAAAAAACAAAAAAATTAAAAATTATTTTGACTCCAAACGAAGCCCTAATCATAAGCGCGCGTTGTCGAAAGCAGCCACCTCATCTGTATAAAATGCAGGGATGAAGAACGAGAAATGTTCTTTATCACCGAGAAAACCAAAGGTTTAATTTAACATGCAGGGGTAGGTATTGGTGGTCCATGCATGCGCTCATCACAAACCGATCCGCATCATTCGGAGGATACGGTGGCTAAAACAATAAAATAACAAATAACAAAAGTCAAGTATTGGCACAACAAATATTTCTGGACACATGTTATTTCTTCCGAGCATACATGCACCGAGCATGTGAGTGCCTGGCATCGAGTACATCTGATCGCCGACCACACCAACTGGGCCCTACAGTAGAAGGTTTGAATGCTATTTTAATTTTAATTATAAATGCTAAGGCGTTTAGAGTGATAAAAAGTAAGATAATTTAAGATAATTTGTGAGCTCGTAATTTATACAGTGAAATAAAACGTAAATAATTTTGAAAGATTTTTAAAATTTTCTTAGCATATATATATATTCTCTAATATTCATGTAAATGGTGCTTCTCTTTGTGAGAATTTTGGGATCACATGTTGTTTTGAATTCTGAATTCAATGTTGTGCAATAATGATTAATACATGAAAGGAAAAAAAAATACCAGAACATTAATTTTTTTTTTTTATACACTAAATCCCCACTATTATCAAAAGCTTCAAGAAATAAGTTAGAATTACTAGATAATGCATTTTATTTTTATTTTATTTTTTAAGAATGATAAAAAAATAAGGGTTAAATAATCTTTACACATCTTTTTATATATGTTATGTACTCTAGTAAGGTCGCACCCATATTAGACAAAAGGGTCAAGTGACTTTTTTTTTTTTTTTTCCGATGGAATATAAAAAATATCAATAATATTTCAATGTTATTGCGAAATTACTACTAACCCTAATTACTTTGTTATTACAAAATTAACC
This sequence comes from Vitellaria paradoxa, assembly GCA_019916065.1. Lineage (NCBI taxonomy): Eukaryota > Viridiplantae > Streptophyta > Magnoliopsida > Ericales > Sapotaceae > Vitellaria > Vitellaria paradoxa. Next base: position 45,226,752 of record CM034238.1, read on the forward strand.
ACGTTGTGTTTATTTTATTTTTTTATTTTTATTTTGGGTAATGGTACGCATTTTTATTTATTTTGTTATTTGATTAATATTATGTTTATTTAATGTAGTTGGCCAATCTGAAATTAAATAATTGGATGCATCTAAATAAGTAATTAATGATTAATAATTACGAAAAAAATTAATTTTAAATTTATGTCCATATTCCATTTGTTTCCATATAACAATAGAAGGATGTTATTCTTTTTTTTTTTTTTTTGGTAATTGAAGGCTGTTATTCTTATCCTATTTTGATTTTTTTTTTCAAATTTTAATTTTTTTTGTTGCATAAATAAAATCAAACTTTAATTTTTAATTTCATTTAGAGTAATCTTAATTTTAATTTTAATTCTTTTTAGATTAACATTGAGAGTATAAAAGAAAAAAGTGAAGAAAAATAGTTATCTTCAAAGAATTTCAAGGAAATTCAACAAAAGGTTCTATAAAAAACTATCAATAAGTAAATATTTAGAATCTTAGAGATCAGTCAAAATGTATATAAATTAGTCTGAATACTCTTAGTTATAAAAAAAAATACTAAATAACGTTTAGCAAGTCTTCAAATATAATGTTCCACTTTTGCTCACCATTGCACCCATCTTTTTTTTTTTTTTTGGGTAATTACCATTGCTCCCATGTTGATGAAAAAGAATTTTTTTTTTTTTTGGTTCTTAAGAGAACATCTGCCTTACAAAGTAATAGAGGGAAACCAATCCCTTGCAAAAAATTGAAACACACCGAATATACATATTGAGCTGCATAACAGGAAGAAGAAATATTAAGGTGAGAAATAATTATAGATGAGAAAAAACTTCTACAATTAGTCCTAATCCAATAAGCACAGTAAACTGTAAAAAGTTTTGGGTTTTACTCATTTGACCTTTAATCTGTTTAAATCTACCACCAACTCATCAATTTTGTCACCCCTGACAAAAATTAATAGTAAATTCATAAACTGAGTCATAATACTATGCTAATACCTTCCACAACTCATATTTAGTATGATGGCTCATCTTTTTACCTTTTCTCCCCCCTTGGCTGAAGCCTTTCCAGGCCCTTTCACACACTTTTCCTTCTTTAAACCGCCTTTGCCTAAAGACATTAGCCCCTAGTTTACCAACGAATTGGTTCAAGCCTTGAGCTAAACCTTAGAGAAAATTAGCAAACTCCCAGCCCAGTCTATCACCCATACCCTGCTCCCAGAGGCAGGCCAAAAATTTATAATTAATAGGAATAAAATTATATTTTTAAAATAAGTAAGAGGAAAAGTAAAAATATAGTGAGATAAAACAAAAAAAAGTACAATTTATAAAAAAATAATAAAAATAATAAAATTTTAATGTAATTTTCTAATCCAGTGAAGACAGCCTTCTTTGGGTCCGCCCAGCCCCCACCAAATCCAGCACCTCCACGTTGGTTTTATGATGCCTTTGCATGAACTTTGTGGCTCTCCTTATGTTGTGCATGCGTGTAGGTACAGTAAGAAATAGAAAGAGAACTTACAATAAACAAAAAATAAAAGAAACACAGAGAGTGGAGAGAGAATCACAAACGTAGGCTTAATTCAAATCTTAGCCCGCCTTTTTGCGAGCAATTTCAATGTTCGTTTCTTCGTTAGGGTCCATGTCATAGCTCAACTTTTTCATTTCATTAAGGGCCTATTTGGCGCATTAAAAATGTAGGAAAACTTCTGAAAATTTTTACAATTTCTTAACATATTTCGTCTTTTTCGTACTTTGTGAAATTTTTATAAATTTATATATATTTACGTATCCTTACAATTTTTTACAAGCTCCAATAAATTTTTTACTAATTCCAATAATATTTTTACAAACTCCAATAACTTTATTACAAATCTTAAAAACTTTTCAACAACTTTCAGTAAATTCTAATATAATAAAAAAAATAGTTCAAACGGATTTTCTCTTCAAAAAAGTGACACAAAAGTTAAAAAGTTTTATTATTCATATTTAAAAAACGTGGTTTGGTAGCTGCGCGTCAAATACTAAAGAGTTACCCAAATTACATTTTTCGTTATTTTTGGACACTCTAAACATACCCTAAATAACATCTTATCTTCATCATCCTTGCCACAGTCGTCAAAATTACGTATCGTAAATCATATTCTTTTTTAAATAATAAATAAAATTGATAACTCAGTATACAAGACTCCAATACTAAGGGACCTGAGGATGATCCAATGTGAAAAAGATTTAAATAACATAATATAAACAAAATATTAGTAAATAACTTTTTTTGTTGACAAATCACGTTAATTATAATTAGTTGATTTAATTATAAGTACTATAATTTGTATAAGAAAAATGAAAAGTTTATACAAAATTGTTGCCTTTTATATAAATATATATATTTTTTATACAAAAGTTTGAGTAATTTAATAACTAACACATATTCTCCCAATACAACCAGTATTAAATTGTATAACATATTCTGAACTTTTTGATAAAGTGAAAAATATAATAAAGAAAATATTTTCTCACTTCACTTTTACTCATCCTTAAGTTTTATATAAATATATAGTATATTAAATTTAAGAAAAAAATGTATTTCATTATATTGAGCAATTAATTATTGAAATAACTTACAATTCAACCATTATTTTCAATTTGTCAATTGTCTTTGACAAAATTTGTCACAAGCATATGAATAAAAATTCAACATATGATTTTATCTCCTGGTTAATTTTGTTTTAGTTATGAGTAAGGATATTTACACTCAGAGTCGAAATCAAAATTTTGAGTTAGGATGCCAAAAAAATTTATAACTAATATTATAAATTATATTTAACAAATAAAAATAAATTAACATATATGTATAAATGATACAATTAGTTGGATTTATAATTCTTAGATTATATATAACAATTAAAAAATAATTAAATTTTAAGAACACGAGTGTATAACCTTAAAGTTTTTCAACTCAAAAATTTATATACACTATTAATGTTATTTTTTTATTAAGGTCAACATTTTTTAAAATTTTAAGGGGCCAAAACTATAATATAATTTTTTTAGTCAAAAATTTCAATATACAAATGACATTTTTCAAAACATAGAGGGTCTATGCCTACCCCTAATCCCCCTCCCTCCATCCCTGTTTATACTCTTCCATTAACTTCTCACATTCATAATAATTTTAATGAGAAAGAGTAACGTAGAGTGAGAAAAACTAATAAAAAAATATATTTAGTATTTCTCTTTACTTATTAAATTAATAAATTTTTACAATTTAAAAGGGTAATAATATATATATCACATGTATTATATCTGTCGTACAAGATGAATAAATTTTGTATGTATAAAAAGGTTTTTTTTTTTTTTTTTTTTTGGAAAAAAATAGATACACTCAGAAAAAAAATGCATGAAATATCTTTATGGCGGTAGTATCGCATATAACATGTCGTGTACGCGTGTTTTTTGACGGCTGTTGTTAGAGGGGGCGTTTTAGAAGGACAATTTACAGTCATTTTTAGTAATTTTGATTAAAAGTTATTAATTATAATTTTTAGTGTATTTAATGAAATAAATAGTAATTTATAACAAATTTTTATAATTTTTGGATGTTTGATAAATTTTTTAATAATTTTTGATAATTTTTTAACTTTTGATAACTTTTAACAACTTTTGAGTTGCAAAGTTACCATAGTAAAGTAAAAACGTAACCCAAGGTTGTGATTTGCCAAACGTTCAAAAATCAAAAATTAGTATTTTTTACTAAAAATTCCGTTGCCAAACACCTCCAGAGTAGTGTTTGGCATCACAATTTCTAACAAAAAATACCAAGTTTTGCTCTTTAGGTATTTTGCAAGACACCAAATTTTATCAATTTTCTATTCTGTTAAAGTAATTTCTCAATTTAAAAGTTACCTAAAGTACGTTGTTAAAAATCAAAAATTACTAAAAAATGTTAAAAGTTACTAAAAATTTTACCAAATACTTAAAAGTTAGAAAAAAATTTTAAAAATCGTTAAAAAATATTATTTATTTCACTAAAATATAAAAAATTATTAAAAATTATACGTCGGAACGTTCCTTACTCACGTTCGACATTTTTGGTTGTAGAAGAAGCCTAATGAGACAATTAGATACCAAAGTCGATGACCGAGAAATTTCAGGCTTTGCAGCCGTCTAATCAAATTCGATCCACTATAAGTGGCATTGCCATTAGAAACGTTCACTGCAGCATTTAGCATCAATATAAGAAGTTAAATAATTTGAATTTGAGATGTTTTTTTTGTTTAGTGGTCAATATTATTTTTTTTCCTTTCCTTTTAATTGCATGTTCAGTTGCTTCACATAAAAATACAATCTTCTATCTTTTCATAATTTTTTATAAAATTTTCTAAACTAAGGGGTAAGTTGTTTTTTTTATTTTCTATTTTTTGTTTTTATTTTTTATTTTGTGCTGTGAACTCATTTTTCATTTTGTATTTTTAAAAATAAGAAAAATAGTTCAAAATTCATTTGGTTACTTATGTTGTTAAAATTTGTTTTCAAAAATTGAAAATGAGTTTACACATAAAATAAAAAATGGTAAAAAGTTATTTTAAAAGTTTTTAACAAAAAACAATATGTTTTCCTTATTTTGAGATTTTTAACACATAAAGGGTGTGTTTGGTGTACCAAATTTTGGTGAAAATATCTAAAAATCTCTAAAAATCTATCTCTATACATTTTTACACGTTCCTGCCTTATCAAAATTCAAAAAAAGTTCAATATCTTTCAAAAAAAAGTCGATAACTAGAATTCAGTTAATCAAATAGCAAAATTTTTTCACCATTCTCACCGTGGACTCTCAATCTACTGAATGACATCCACTTTGACTATTTATTGTGGGGTCATAGAAACCGTTCCAACGAATTGTAGAAACCGTTTAGACGGATTCGCGCGGCCAACTTCCATTCAAACGATTTCTACAATCCGTTTGGACGGATTGTAGTGCAAAGAAGTCATGACTGCCCAAAATTTTGAATCTGTCTAAATGAAAATCCAATCCGTCAGAACGGGAATATTACTATTCATCTCTAAAAAATGTACTTTGAAATGTGTGCACCAAACACAAAAAGTTTCCTCAAACTACATTTTATTTCATTTTTTATCACTCCAAATTCACCCAAAACAAAAACAGAAAATAAAAAATAAAAAAGTAAACCAAATGTCAGCTAATATTTTTAAAAATATAATAATATTTATATAATAAAGAAGCAAATTGAATTTGAGATATTTTTAACCGTTAAATTTTTCAATAGTTAGGATTACTTCTTTTTTATTTACTTTTGTCTTTTCAGTTATTTCATATTGAAACATATTTTCTCACTTTTTTTTCATATTTTTGAATAATTTTATATAAATTTTTAAATTTTTAAAAGAATTTATTAACTTAAAAAATTCCTGGCTCTGATACCAAGAGAAGCCCAGAAATAGCAAGATAGCAAAGCAAGCCAAGCATGACAAAATATCTTAAAATGCAAAATAGTATAAGCAAAATAAAAACTATAATTAATAACAATATTCTTTAATTCTGTCTAAATAATATTTTTCCCTTTTTCTTAGGAAAAAATAACTTATAAATAATGATTCTAAAATTCTTGTTTGACGAATGTCAGTTTCAGATATTCTTTGTTTTGTATAAGATAAACGAGTTCTATACCAAGATAATTTTTGTTTATAATAATTCAATTGAATTATAAGATGAAGCGAAATATAACTGATAAAAATACAGATGATGTAAATAAAACTTTATTAATAAACAATGTAAATACAATTTTTAATACAAGAACTTACTTGATATAAATGACTAGACTTGATACATCAGAGATAGCAGGATAAAGGATAGGAAGTTTTGAGGGATGAAACAGAGAGGTTTTGGTTTTCAGAAGGGTTCTGAAATTTTTCTCCGAATGCCCTCAATGTTTTCTTCCGTTTCCTTTTATAGAGAGGAAAAGGAATCAGGCTACAGTTTTTCCCGTGATGGGTACTAATAAAGAGCCTGATTTCTTTTTACAAAGATGACATAAAGTTTGACATAAAGATAAAGCTAAAGATGATAAATACATAAAGTAGACATAAAGCTGAAAAGTGACATAAAGTTTGATGGCAATAATTTCTTTGGTAGGTGAGACTTGATGTTCTTTGTCATAACTTAATGAATAATTCCAGGCATGTGAATCTGCAGTAGCTTGATAATCGATTGATGACAGGCATGTGAATCTGCAGTGTCTTGATAATCAATTTTTGGCTTTTGCTTTTGTTTTCTTCTTCTCCTTGATTGGTGCTGGTGGAGTAGGATTATTGATAGGGGGAAGGATACCATAGCAGTCGTCTTCATTATCACTGCCAAGATTGACAGAATTGAAGCTTTCTGCCGAATTGGAGTTCTCACTTGATTCCTGTTCTGATAATGATTCTAATGCAGCTAATAATTGTTGTTTTAATTCCTTTTTTGATGCTGTAGCTGCAAGTTTTGACATATTCTGGCTTTTTTGAAGAAGGAACTGAGGGGTTGTTGATGTTGTTAATACTGAATGTTGATGGAAATATTTATCAATGGCCATGGGAGTAACTCTGTCAATTTTAAATTGCTCCCACCATTTGACTTTGATTCTGCGGATTAGTGATGAAATGGTTGGTCCTTGATGAAAATATTCCCATTGGATGATCCAGGCACGAGAGAATTGTTGGAAGAAATAGAATAGATGAGGGAATTGGTTCATGGGAAAATGAGATGGGATTTTAAATCTATCTTGATAAATCTGGAGGCCTTGATGAGCTTGTTGGGGTAATATTTCTGGTACTGGCCCAAACATGTTCCATCATTCGATGAACCATGCTGGAAGGTCTTGATGGAATTTGTTGTGGAAGTAAAACATCCAAGAATGTCTGAATGTTTTATTTTGATGATAAAAGGTGTGGTACCAGGCTTTTTGATAATCCCAGTAATTATAGGTGGATGGAACAAAATATTTTTATTCTCTAATAAGTGGAGACTAGCCTTGTGAGATTTGAGCCTTTAGCTTCCCTTGTTGAGTGGTTGAACTTAATCTCACATGTTTTTCACATCTATATTCTTTTAGTAGCTCTAATTACTTGTTTTGAATCCTTAAGCATGAGAAACTCATCAGCTGGAACCATGAACATTGGAATGGATTTGTCAACTCAAGTGAACTCTTGGAAGTGAAGTAGGCCATCCTTGTATTGTTAAGCCTTATTGACCTTTCTTTCTTAATTAATTTTCCTTAGGAGCCAAGTTGAGCTATGAATGCATGAATGCATAATTCTTTTGGAGCCTTGAACAATACCCTAATCCTTACAAAATTTTAACAACCTACCTAAGTGCCTTAGTGATGTATAAGCTTAAGGGAGGTAGAATGAGCCAAAGGTAGTGGTAGTTTTGAGGAAATGGAAGGTTGATAAAAAGGAAAGAAAAGGAAAAGAAGAGTGATACAAGGATGTGTTTTTCAATTTCTAAAAAAAAAAAAAAAAAAAAAAAAAAAAAAAAAAGAGAGAGAGAAGAGTTTGAAGAGAATTGACATTTTTTTTTTTGGGAACTCAAAAAGGGTGAAAGAAAAGGAACAAAGAATGGAGTATGATTGAGAAGAGAAGGATCAAATTACACAACTAAGGCACATTTTGAATTATCCCTTCCCTTCCTTGGTACCACATTTAACCCCTTAGCCCCATTACAACCCAATAAAGACCTAATAGATCTAAGGTGTCAATTGAGTTGAATTTGAAGTTCTCAATGTGAAATAGTTCAAGATTTCCATTGCTATGGATTATTCCTTTCATAGAGCTACACCAAGTCCAATATTCATTGAATTTTATCGTTTTTGACTTAAGGAAGGTTTTTACTAGAATTGGTTTTATACTTACTCTTATGAAAGAATCTTCCAAGAGTGTCTTACCCAATTCTCATTTCATTAAAGAGAGTATGCCCTGTGAGGATTGAAGTCAAGACTTGAGAGAATTCTTGTGCATCATTGAGTTAGATTTATGTTCTAGTGAGGAATTATGAGCATGATGGATTGATTCATGTTTTAAGACCATACAATGAATAGAGGGTTGCTCCTATGAAGTTCCATGTTAACTTTTAATTGTCTTGGGGAGTTGAACTTGAAAATTCAAAAGAATTTGCATTAAGATGTCATGTGCAACTTTGAATTGGGTTAAAGACTGAGAAGTGACTTCTTGTTGAGCTAATTTGCTAGGGCCTAGCAAATCTCAAGTTGGGGGGGTGTGATTGTACTATGAAAAGTACAATCATTAACCTTAATTAGTGATTTGTTAGGTGGATTTATAGCTAAAAAGATGATAAATTGTTTTTAAATGCATTCATGAGGAATTCTTGTGATTTGCAGGTGTTTGGGACTAAAATGGATGAAGTTGGGCTAAATTGGATGAAATCAAGAAGCTGGTTCGAACACATGTTTGAACCAGCTGTTGTTTAAACCAATGTTCTAACCACAGAAGGCAAACCAGAAAAAGATGCAGCAGATTTTGGCTAAGTGTTGGAAAAAGTGGTTCAAACCAATGTTCAAACCATAGGTTGTTTGAACCTTGGTTAGAACAACAGAAGCCAAGTATAGACCAACAAGTGCTGAAATTGATTAAGGCAAATTGGTTCGAACCTTTGTTCAAACCACATCTGGTTTGAACTTTGGTTCGATTGACAGAAGGGTGAAAAGTTGCAGAGCTCAAAAATTTCTAAGTCCAAGACTTTGGTTCGAACTTTTGTTCGAACCAACCTTTGTTCAAACATTGGTTCGATCAACAGAAGCTGTGCAAGGTTCAACTGGAAGATAATTTTCTAAGTCCCAGACTTTGGTTCGAACTTTTGTTCGAACCAACCTTTGTTCAAACATTGGTTCGATCAACAGAAGCTGTGCAAGGTTCAACTGGAGGAAAATTTTCTAAGTCTCAAACTTTGGTTCGAACCCTTGTTCGAACCAACCTTGGTTCAAACACTGGTTAGAACAACAGAGGCTGTGCAAAGTCTAATTGGAGTGAAATCTGACTAAGTCCCAGAATTTGGTTCGAACATTTGTTCGAACCAATCAGCCTGTTCGAACCTTTGTTCGAACCAACCTGCAACTTGAGGATTCTGAAATTCAGCTTTTGAGAAATGGGCAATTATGTACTTTTACATGTTATATTTCATATATATATGTACGAAGGAGGTCGTTTACAAAAGGGGGGACAGATTCATTTCTTCAGTTAAGCTTTCCTTTTAGAGAGAGAGAATTGTAGAGAGAGAAAGTGTATCCATCTTCATTTCTTTGAATTCTTGTATCAGAATTTCAGTTTTATGAATGGATTTACTTCAAGTTTTATTGTTTTTCTTCTGTTATGATGTTTGAGTAGACTTTTCTCTTGGATTCAAGGCAAGTCTCGTAGTTGATTTGCAAGAATTTCAAGGTAATGGGCTCAATGTTGAAATCTTATGTGTTAAAGGAAGAATCTATGTTTGATTTGAATTGATTATTGATTTTTGAGTTGAGATTTCAATTGAACTTCAATTTTGTATGGTTTATGGCCTTTACTTACAGATTTCTACATAGAATTATCATGCCTTTCTTTTAGATTTGTATGGTAATTGCTATTCCTAGGATTTGTATGTAAGATCTATGAGCTATGCATATTAGGTGTTTGATTTGAATTCTCAGCAGATTTTTGCCCTTAATTTCTTACTCAAATCAGATTTGGATTGTTCTAAGTGGTTTTATATTTAGATTATCTTTTGATCTATCCTTTTTAGGTGTAGAATCCTTGAAATTTATTATCAATCACTACGAGCTTGTTTTGGATTCAAGGTTTTCTTAAATTTGTTTCTAAAAACATTTTATCCAAACAACCATTTCTAAAACCAAATTGAATCTCTATCATTCATTGTGGGGTTGAAAATTTGTCTAAAACCTTTTCCAAGAATCATTTGTTCACTAATTTTTATAAAGGCTCTCTGTGGGCACGATCCGGTTCTCACCGGTAATTGTGCTTCAATAGACACCCTGCACTTGGGGTCGAGCCAATATTGATACATTGGAATCGAGCAAGCAGGAGATAATGGAAGGACGCTGGGAATGGTAGTTGGTAAGGGTGTGGTTTGACTAGAGGATGATTTAATAGGTACCATAGCATATGATTCTTCTGATATTGGTTGTTGGGTTGATGAAGATGGTCTAATAGGTTTAGGAGGCATGGTTTCCCTGCAAGAATTCACGGGTAAGGAAATCAGGGATGGAATTTGCTTCTCCTTTGATGTATTCAATTTTATAATCAAAAACTGATAAAATAGCTTGCCATCTTGCAAAAATCTGTTTTGATGCAATGTTTTGAACATCTTTTTGTAAAACATGCTTGGCAGCCTTACAATCAATTCTGATTAAAAACTCTTGATTTAATAAATCACTTTGAAATTTTTGAATGCATAATACAATAAATAAAATTTCCTTTTTAATAGTGCTATAATTCTTCTGGGCATTAGTCCATGTTCCTGATGTAAACCGGACTAATTGTTCTTGATGGTGGCCAGGAAGACGTTGTTTTAAGATACCACCGTATCCTAAATCTGATGCATCTGTTTCTACAATTTTATAGGCTAGAGGGTTTGCTATATGCAAACATGGCAAAGACTTAAGATGTTGTTTGAGTTGTTTAATAATTTGGGTATGCTGAGGAGACCATGGAGGAGGATTTTTCTTAAGCCTTTCTCTTAATGGAGCAGTAATGATACTAAGTTTTTGATAATATTCTGAGATATAATTGAGGCTCCCTAAAAACCTCTGAAGTTATTTTTTTATCTTTAATTTCATTAGGAAATTTACTTGCAAATTCTAAAGCTCTTTCAATTGGAGTAATTGTTCCTTAATCAATGTAATGTCCAAGAAATCTTATCCTTGTTTGAAAGAGATTAATTTTTGATGGAGAAAGCACTAAACCATTTTTCTTTATAATATAAAGGAAAGTGTTTAAATGCTTCCAATGAGATTGAATACTATTTGAGAAGATTAATATATCATCAATGTATACTATTGAGAAATCAGAATATGGGTTAAAGATGTCATTCATGATCTTTTGAAATTCACTTGGAGCATTTTTTAATCCAAAAGGCATTACATTCCATTCATATTGTCCAAAAGGGACAGTGAATGCTGTTTTATATTTATCTGATTCTGAGATCTGGATTTGCCAAAATCCAGATTTTAAATCAAATTTTGAATATATTTTAGCATGTACAAGTCTTTGAAGGAGGTCTTGCTTATTAGGGATTGGATACCTTATCCATTGCAAAACATCATTCAAAGGCTTGTAATTTATTACTAGCCTTGGAGTTCCTCTTTCTATTTCAGCATTTTTATTTACATAGAAAGCAGCATAACTCCAGGGAGATTTGGATGGTCTTATTAGTTTTTTATCTAATAAATCTTGGATTTCTTTTTTACAGTAATCCAAAAGTTCTTGATTCATTTGGATAGGTCTGGCTTTTGTTTTAATTTTTGATTCTTGAAAATCTTTGATATAAGGAAGGGTAACGATATGGCTTTTCCTATGCATTAGGAATAGTAGAAGAAACTTCTTTGATTATTTTATTTTTAAAATTTTCAATTGCTAATTGCGTCTGACTATCTTGTAGTTGATTTTTGATTTGTTGACACACCTTTTCTTGTTTTAGGAGCATTAGATGTTTTTCTTTTGATATGATTTATGAGATATTATTTATTTGGATTTTTTCTATGGCTATGTCTTTTAGAATGTTTAAATCTTTAATATTTGGAGGATCAAGAAATTCAAATATAATTTCTTGGTCAAATATATTGGTAGAAATTCCTTTAGGAGATACAGTCATGGGTTGGATAAGATTTAAGAAAGGTGTTCCTAATATTACTTCTCTATTTAAATCTTTTACTAAAATAAATGGGGTTTTTATGCATATATTTTGATTACATACATGGGCTTTTGTTAATTTATATTTGACTTTTAATGGCATACCATTAGCAGATGATAGTCTTTCTTTTGTTGGTTCAAAATATTTTATGGGTACTAATCCTTCTTGTATACAGTTAAGGTCAGCACCAGAATCAAAGAGTGCAGTAGTATTAATAGTATATTCTTTATTAATTATAATTTTTAATTTTACATTCCACTTTTGGTAGGATATAAGAAAATATCATCTTTTTTATGTTCTTTACTATGGGTTAACAGGGTTTCTAGATCGGAGGTTGAGGCTATAGTATCCTTATGTTGATTTTTTAGAATTAATACTTGTTTTGTTAATTCTTGAATTTCTGATTTTGATAGTCCCAATTCCTGTTTTAGAATTCTAATTTCCTTTTTGATTTCTTTTATTTCAAGTTTAATGTCTTCTATTGGAATTTTTTGTAATTTCTGAGGTTGTTTAGCCTTTTTTAATATTGAATCTAGATCATAACAATTTTCTACTACCTTTTCTTTATTCTTCTTAGTCTGTTGAAGGTTTTCTTTTAGTTTTAATAAATAATTTCTTTTCAGCTGAGGGTCTTCTATATCTTCAATCATTTCCATAATTAATTCTTGTTCTCTGGTAATAACATTACAATGACAGTTTTGCTTGATGATTTTGCTACTAGATGAATCATCAGATATTTCAGTATTAGATTCAGTTGATGATGTGATATTATTTATTTCAAAGTCATCTTGAGAATTTGATTTTTCATATTCTGATTCAGAATTACTTAACATCAATATTTCCAATTGTTTTTTGAGGCGTTCATCAATATCTAAGGAATTTATTTTACGTTTTAATGGACAATTATTTTTATAATGTCCTATTTTTTCACATTTATAACATGTTGGGGGTATTTTCTGATTGTTAATAGGCCTTTTCGATTTTTTCTTATGTTGGAATTGAATTGGTCTATTTTTGTAGGGTTTTTTTGTAAAAATTATCTTGACTAGGTTGTCTTTTCTTTTTATGATAGGGTTTTGGTATTAGCTTTTTATGTTTTTTATGTTTTCTTGATGGAGGTAAGTTTTGTTTGGCTAATCCAAATTGTTCACAAAATGTGCTTAACTCTTTATGTGATTGTGTTAATTCTCTTTGTAATCTTTGGTTTAATTGGAAATTAGTACAAATTTCAAATGCTATGTCTTTTATAGTGTCTGATATATCTGGAAATGTTAAATGTTCATAAGGTATTATGCCTTCATTTTGTTCTCTTAATCTAATTTTTACTTTTTCAGCAAATAATCTTGGTAATCCATCAATAAATTTTTCTTTCCAGAACGGGAGACGCTGATCATCTCTCATTCCAAGTTTTGTTAAAAATGTTTCTTCATACCAGTGATAGTCTTGAAGTTTTGGACATTTCAAGTTTGTTAAGATTATGGACGATCTTTCTTCAATTTTTGATGTGTTTCCTATAAAATATTTAACAATAGAAAATATTAAAGTATTAACAGCATCTTCTATTATTGTTGGATTATCATCTTCATCTTCGACTTTTATAGGTTCATTAAATTCATCAGTTTTGATAGCATTTAATATATTATCTTTTTCTGATTCAGTAAGATATTTATCCCACCAAGTTTTGAGTCTTCCAGAAAATCCGGATATAAGAATTTCTGCTACGGCTTTATCAGAACATTGTTTTTTCATTTTATAAGCACTTGCAACCATTGTCATTTCTTGTAATTTATTAATCTTTTGATATTCTGTTAATCCATCTAAATTCCATTTATAGATTCCAGTACCTTTGAAAAATTGAGTTGGTTCAATTAATTATTCATATTGTTGATCTGGGAAAGATGGTCTTGGATAATAATTTTTTATTTGTTTTGTATTATGTTTGTTATGGTTCCATCTGGCCATATTTATTGTTTGATCATGAGGAGTAAAAGTTTCTAATATTTCTTCAACTTCTGTTTCAGATAATTGTGATAATGTGTGGATGGCTTTTATTGATGGAGATGGTGTTTCAGGAGCAACCATAAAAGTCAATGTGTTTTGTAGTTTTTAATCTTATTATCAATATCTTGTATTAGATCTTTATCTTTTAATTGAGTATTGATTTTCTTAGGAATTTCATGAGGAATAAATAAAGGTTTTTGATGTGAATTTTGACTTATTGCGGGTTCTGATTCTTGTATATTGTTTTCAATTCTATTTAATTGATCACTAATTGTTTTAAGATTTTGATTTGTAAAGTTATTTTGTTCTAAGATTTTTTGTATATCTCTAGATGTTATATCAGATTCTGATGGTGATTTCATTTTATAAGGTGAAGCCTTAATGATTGAATTTCTATATTGAATAGATATTTCTTCATGAGGTGGATGGGTAGATTGTTTAGTACCTTCTGATGTATTCCATTGTTGGAGTTTTTGAGTAACATTTATTTCTTTGGTAAAAGGATAATTTATAGAATTATTGGCAGCAAAATTTTCAAACCAATCAAAAAATCTAAAATGGGTTTTATAATTTTGAACATATTTGTAAAATTTTTCTCTTATTGGTACTCTGGCAACTTCATCAAAGTTTGATAAGAACCATTCTCTTTTTTGATCGTTTTCGGTTGATTCAAAATCTTTTTTTAATATACTTTTATTCATAATAAATTCTCTATCTATGACAAATATTTGAGGGTCGTCTTGCATTTGAGATTGAGTTGGGGACATATGTTCAGAAGATTTATCTTCATCATCTTTTTCTTGTTGATTTATTTGATCCGTGTAAATAGGTTGGGGTATAGTTGATCTATTTCTAACTCTATTAAGCTTAAGAGGTTCATAATTACTTGATGTTGGAATAGAGGAACAAGAAGATCTCGGAGGTTGATAGGATGATCTTGGAAGTTGATAAGGTTCTCTAGAATAAGAGAATCTAGGAGGTTGATAAGCTTCATTAAAATTTTTTGTTTGGAAAGGTATTTCTCCTTCTTCTTTAATTTGTAAATTAGAAAGTTTTGTGGATAACAATTTGAGTTTGACAGATCCATTTGGGAGTTCTTCAATTTGTTGGAGTTTTTTGTTTTCTAATTTTGGAGCGGGTACTTGGTCTTCTAATTCCCATTCTACTGGGAGATTGATATCACTCCAGAGTATGGTTTGTGAGACTATTAAATTAGAGTTTTCTTTTTGAGTTTGGAAAAAGATTGTTTCTCCTTTAGGGCTAATTGTTTTAACTAAAAGGATCCATAATAATGGTCATAGTTTTATAATGGATTTTATAGATTACAGCAAAAGGAATATTTCCAGGTTCCATGTCATATCCTGATGTTTGTATTTTAAGAACAAGAGAATTTAATATTCCAGTATCATGTAAAGAAACCGGATAATTTGGAAAACAGTTAAAATATATAGGACCATTATATAAACTAGTTTCAATAACTCCTAGTAAAGAATCTTGAAATTTACGATGTCTTTGATCTCTTAGGCATAGTAGAATTGATGTATTTAATCCACTTCTAGTTAATGGTTGGATGGCTATTTGAACTAATCCAAAGTGAATGTATGAATATTTTTCTTAATGTTTCCTAATGATACTAGAGTCAAGGAGTTTGATAGATTGACATTCAGATGTAAATGTGACAGTTTGTTCAACTGTCTTGATAGAATAATCAGAAGAAAAAGACCATTTTAATATGATAAACTTCTTTAATAGAAACATTTGGGATTTTCCAGTTTGATATAGGTTGTTGTAGATTTTGAATATTTTGTTCTTCTTGATTTATTATATAACTATCTTGGGATGAACTTGATGCCCTAGACATAGACCTAGACAAGAAAGACATGATAGAAAAATTAGATTCTTATTTTATTTTACAAAACTTATGTAAAACTTTCACCCTAAGCCTGTCAACGATTTATGCCTAAAAACGGGACTTACAACACATTGCCCTAAACTGGCTACGCGACTATCGGGTTTCTCCACCGCGTCAGGTTCAAGGTTTACTAAATCTTGTAAACTAAAATAAAAATTCAAAGTTTCTAAAATATCTTAATTCTCTATACCTATGGCTCTGATACCAAGAGAAGCCCAGGAATAGCAAGATAGCAAAGCAAGCATGACAAAATATCTTAAAATGCAAAATAGTATAAGCAAAATAAAAACTATAATTAATAACAATATTCTTTAATTCTGTCTAAATAATATTTTTCCCTTTTTCTTAGGAAAAAATAACTTATAAATAATGATTCTAAAATTCTTGTTTGACGAATGTTTAATTTAAATTTTTAATATTTTTTAAAATATTAATTTAAAAAATTTATATAACAAGTAAGCAAATTTCAATTTAAAATATTTTCAACTGTTGGATTTATTTAATGGCTTAGACTACTTTTTCTTTCTAGTTTGAATTTTTTTTTTTGTCATTTCATATTGAAACATAATCTTTCACTCTTCTCATATTTTTTATATTTTTTATAAAAATTTTTAAATTAATATTTTAAAAATGCAATAACTTATACAATAAATATACTCAAGAATTGAAATTTGAAATATTTTCAACCGTTTAATTTATTCAATGGTTATAATTACTTATTTTTCTCTTCATTTGAATTGTCTTTTTGATCGCTTCACATGAAAACACACTCTCTTTTACTCTCCCTAATTTTTTTTGAATATTTTTTATAAAAATTTTTAAATTCATATTTTAGAAATGTAATATATTTTTAAAAATGTTTTTAAATTAGTAGTTTTAAATTAATATTTTAAATATTAATTTAAAATTTTTTAAATCAATATTTTTTGAATTGGTTTAGACTTTGGCTATTTAACTCATTAATCTTTCTTTATTTCTTTTTTTTTTATTTTTCTTTTTCTTTTTTTTTTTCAATAAAGTTCGGTCAAAGTGTGTTTATGTCATAATAATGTAATCTTTTTTTAATAATTTAAAAAAAAATTTTAATAATTTTTATTTTTACAAGTTATTTTTATAGCTTTTCATGTAAACTTAATTTTAATCAACTTACAAAAATAAAAAAAAAACTTAATTTTAATCAAAGTGTGTCTAATCAGTTATGATTATATTATCATTAATCTCTTTTGATTAGCAGTAATTTTTATTTTTAGAGATTATTTTAACAATTTTTTATGTAAGTATAATTTTTTATATAAGTTTATTTTACAAATTTATATTTAAACTATGTGGATACTAAATTATGTTTATATGTTTTTATAGGCGGCAGAAATTTCTAGCATCATGAAGTAACAGGGCACCACTTAACGACACTTTGAATGCGTTTAAAATTGTATAAAATTATAAAAATTAATATCTCGTATTTTGTGTAATAATTAAAAATTTTAAATTTTATTATCTCGAAATTTATATTTAAAAAAAATTTATAAAATTTTATATTATTTTATTTAATTTCAAACACCCTCTTTGTCGACCCATGGTTTCAAAACCGGAATAGGTCAATGCAAATTAATTAAAGTAACGTCCATGTCAATGACTGTTATTTTGTTTCTTTCTTGAACAAAAAGTAATTATTACCTTTTTTTTTTAATGCTCCTATTATTTTTTTACTTTTTTTTCAAGCGCGTTTTAGAAGACTAATTTTGACTCTAAATAATGTTATAAATGGTTGATGCTTACTCGTAAATTAGAAAAAAAAAAAAACAAATTAAGTAAATTAATCCGGAATTTAGAATGTTGCAGCAATTATTTCTACCCTTTTTTAATTTAGTTAGAATTCTTTTGATCTTTAATGTTACAATCTACGAACTCTGGTTGTTTTTTATATATATAGTATGATATTAGTTTTAAAAATAAACTTATATACTCATTCCTACTTAAAAAAAAAAAGGTAAAATTAAAACTCATTTCCAATAATAGTACCATCATTTCAATAATTTTAAGATATACAATAAAATTTGTGTCATCATAGGTGTATTTGGAGTGACAAAAAATAAAAATAAAATGAAATAAGTTGTATGTTCGTAATTCATACATTGAGATAAAAAGTGAATAACTTTTAGAATTTTTCAGTATTTTTTACCGTTTTTCAAAATTTTTTGTCACTTCCAATGGAACCTCTATATAAAAATTTTAGTAATGGTAAAATTTATTTCGTTCGCTTTAATTGTGATTTATTAATTATTTGTCAAAGAAAAAGAAGGGGGCTTGGGAATTTAAAATTATTTTCTCACGTTTAATTTGTAATAAAAATAAAAAATAAAATAATTTGACGAATTGAAAATAATTAAGTTAAAAAATAATATAATAAGAAATATCATTTAATTTTTTAAAATATATTCAAATAAATTATACATTTAAAATTTTATATTTTATTTTTATCAATCCTAATCTAAACGCCGCGGTGAAAAAGTTAGACGGGTAAATTTGTACGTGAGAACACGCGTGACTTGGATGCAAAGAAACGATTACCTAATTTCATAACCAGGGCCCCTCCCTCTTTTCTATTTATTTATTAGCTGCTGCTCTGCTTTACGGTATCATCCGATTCTCGTTCAGGTCCCTGTTGACTCTGTCTCTTCTCTCGTCTGCGTCTCTGCTTTTGTCATCAGGACACCAACGATTTTTGCCGGAAATTCGTTGACAAAATGGCCGGAAAGAGTAAGATTCTGATCATCGGAGGGACTGGTCACATCGGGAAGTTCGTAGTCGAAGCAAGCACCAAGGCCGGCCACCCGACGTTCGTACTCGTCAGGGACTCCACCGTTTCGGATCCGGCCAAGTCCGGAATCATCGACGGCTTCAAGAACTCCGGCGTCACTCTCATCCATGTCCGTAGTGCAATTCTACGCTCATCGCTTCACTTTTCATCTGATCTCTCACAAACTCTTTCTCTTTCTCTGTATTGTAGATTAATAGTTTAGGTAAAGTTCATTGTGGAAGTTTATTGGTTGATGTGCGCAGGGAGACCTAAACGATCACCAGAGTCTGTTAAAAGCGATAAAGCAAGTGGATGTAGTGATCTCCGCCGTTGGTTCACCTCAGCTGGCTGATCAAACCAAGATCATTGCCGCCATTAAAGAAGCTGGTAACGTCAAAGTAAGTAATGCTCTCTCTCTCTCTCTCTCTCTCTCTCTCTCTTCAACAATGAACAGTTCCATTGCCTTCTCTTCCATCAATGTTATCACAGAATTGTTCAAATTAATTTGATATTTTCTTAATTCTAACACAAGGGAAGAGGTGAAAGTACTGATTTGACTGATCAAATTTTTATGTGTGATTCAGAGATTCTTGCCATCAGAGTTCGCATCTGATGCGGATCGTATCCATGGTGTTGAGCCAGCAAAATCAACAATATTTGACTTGCAAGTTCAGATCCGACGAGCCATCGAGGCTGAAGGAATTCCCTACACATATGTGGTTTCCAACTTATTTGCTGGCTTTTTTCTTGCATCATTAGCCCAGACAGAAACTTCCATAAAATTATTCTCCCAACCAAGCGTTGCTCCCCCAAGAGATAAAGTTGATATTTTTGGCGATGGCAATGCAAAAGGTAAAAACTTTCAATAAAACTTTTTTGTTACGAAATCGGTTATATATATATATATATATATATATTATATAATGAAGAATTAAATTTAGTGTTTTTTTTGTGAATTAAATTTAGTGTTTTCTTTTCTTTTTTTTAGTCAAAATTATATATATATGTTTGTGTGGTAGCTTTTAACATGGTAGACATATTCACACCCAAAAAAATCAAAAAATGTTTTCAAAGAAAAAAATTACAGAATTATTAAAAAATTAATTAAAAAAAGATTAATTTTTTTTCACCCATAATTGAATTTTTCTATTTTTTATATCAATGTGAATAACATTCTTAAAAGTTAGCAAATAGTAATAAAAAAAATAATTTGATAATTTCACAACCCAAACCTTGTACTTTGGGATGGATGACATGAAAATATAGAAACTAGTTCAAACTAAATAAAAACCTTACCAAGGTCATATCAATTAGTTAATCAGAAAATCTAAACAATTAATAAAAAAAATCTAAATACATTCCTGATTCTCATATATGATAATATTAAGCAACGACATAAATAACTAAATATCACATTTTGGTAACCAAATATAAAGGCTCATACAGTTATAACATTAATTATAATAAAATTACGACTCTCATGGCCACCTCATAAATCCAAGATTGGACCCACATTTAGGTCGTACATTTAAAAGTACAAATAAATGAAGAATAAAACATTATCTCTTTGTCAATCCAAACACCATAACTTAGTTATAATTAATTGCACACAATAATCAAGAGTTGGTATAATTGAAAATAATAGCAATATAGCGAAATTAAAACGTATCCTATTTTTACCGTAATTCTTAAATTTATTAATCTAGATTAACAACAAAAACTATTATTAAGATTATAAATATTGAATATTATTATAATTAATAATATTAGTATTTTAATATATAATAATAACTAATGCGATCTCATGTAATAAAAATTATGAAATGCAATGCTAATATAGAGGTTGAAGAATAAATAAATAAATATATATATATATATATATAATTTTTTTGAAGAATAAAGAGATAGGAGATATGGAAGATGGGAAAAATGGGAGATATGGAAGATGTCTTGGGGGGGGGGGAGGTGAGAGGGAGTTAGTTTTAAATTTTGAAATGAAATAGTGGGTTTACATTTTTGTATAAAATATAATAAAATAAATGATCAAGATATGTATTCTAACCAACTGTAGTTGGCTAGAGCTTTTGATTTTCTTAAGGGAGGTCAGGAGTTCGATTCTAAGACCCAACAAGGTTTGGAGGAATTCACACAAGGTGTGAGCCTTGGACTTAACCGGCTCACGTGGTTTGTGGGGTATTGCGTGAACCTTCGGTTTACTCATCAACTACTCGATTCGTTAAGTGGTGCAATAAATCGGCGGGGTTCCGGGTCACAAAAAAAAAGATATGTATTCTAAGTTATATTTTAAAAATTAATAATAATTAGAAAAAATAAAAAAGTGTTATGTATAATAATAAAAAATAATAAGTAAGTGGATAACACATTGAGTACAGTTATTTAAAAAATAAAACACATTGAGTTATCGATGTATGTTAATGTAATTTTCGACAAGAGCCCAGTTGTTTATTAACTGTAATACATAACATTCTAAACCTCCTTAAATATCACTTATTCTACAAGTTAATTTTCAAATTGTTTAGTTAAATCAAAGCCAAAATTATTACATTTTCAAAACCAACCTACTGATGAATAATAGAAGTTTTAAATGCTAATATTGGGTTTATAATTGGTTAATAAAATTATTTTGCCTTCTACTGATTTTAGGAGGCATATCTAATCGAGGGTTTTTCTCAACAAAGCTAAATGGTTTAATATCTTCTCATGATCTACAGTAATTTTAACGAGGAAACCGACATTGGGACTTATACAATCAAAGCTGTGGATGATCCTAGAACCTTAAACAAACTACTCTATATTAACCCCCCAAGCAACATATATTCATTCAACGAGCTAATATCCTTGTGGGAGAAAAAGATTGGCAAAACCGTGGTAAAGAAATATATTCCAGAGGAGGAAATTCTCAATCGTATCCAAGGTACGTGTAACATCCATTTAGTACATTGTTGGAATATTTTTCTAAGTTATGGAAAGACAAATTAATGCTATTTATATACACAATCCCGTAATTTTAATTGTTTATTTTGTGAGACCTTGTTGAAATTTATATAAATGATTGAGACTGTACAATAATATCTGTGTAACTGTATAAATTTGTTTAGATAGGTATTATAAGATATAAGTTTTTAAGTGCTCAAATCATTGTCCTAATTAAGGGTGATTATTCAGTTTTGGATTCAATTTTTAGTTCTATTTAAATTGTTCGAATTATTTTGATTCCTTCTAAGGAATCAAAATATTTGAATAGAAGGTGGATAATTGAACCGAATTAATTAAATTAATTCAATTTTATTCTAGTTTAAGCCAAATTAAATATCTAATGACTATTTTTTCTTTACAAATTTACCATTATTATAATAACTGCACTCATGTTTATATAAATATATAATATCTAATTTTATTTTCAAATTTATCACATATGTGTGTGTATATATAAATATCTAACTTGATTTTTAATTTTTTCAATTCTATAAATACAAG
The DNA here is from genome assembly GCA_019916065.1 of Vitellaria paradoxa. NCBI lineage: Eukaryota > Viridiplantae > Streptophyta > Magnoliopsida > Ericales > Sapotaceae > Vitellaria > Vitellaria paradoxa. The sequence goes on from CM034238.1 coordinate 45,248,888, forward strand.
AACTGAAACAAAATCAAAATATAATTTGATTAAAAAAACTAAAATTAAACCAAAAATCAAATTGAGTGAATTGAAGAAAAGAAAACGTTCATTCAAAAGAAATTCGAAGTTCCAATTCCACTATTCCTTTTTTATTTAATTTTGTACACCTTTTGTCTTAATCATTAATTTCTTACTCTTGCAGAATCACCTTTTCCGTTTAATCTATTCCTATCAATTTGTCACCCCTTTTTTGTGAAGGGAGATTTGACCAACTTCGAAATTGAACCATCATTTGGTGTGGAGGCATCGCAGATCTATCTTGATGTCAAGTATACAACTGTAGATGAGTATCTTAACCAATTTATCTGAAAATCAAGTTGAGGTAGCAGTAAGAGTTACTATTATTCTCAGTAGTTAAAGTCCCTCAAATCCCCTCCACAGCTTAGAGATATATTTGTTGTATTTTATATATATATATATATATATATATTAGAAATAACACTCTGGTACTCGACCTCTGTTATATTCTAAGTGTATAAGCTGTTGTTTTATGTGATGAATAATGATATGGGCATTTTTCCTTCGTGGAGGCATTCAAGCAAAATTCGTTGCAAAACGCCATGGAAAGTAAAATAAGTCCAAATTTTGAATTGTAAAATCTCTTGCAAATTTGAGTTGAGAATTAAAAATTTCTTGGTGTACATGCATATTTCTCTATATCTCAAGGGAACATAAAAAATGTCGACAGCATCTGCCATTTTCCTTCCACTTTCACTACATACAGGAAGATTACACTTTTATTGTTCTTTTCTCTCTTGTTTTTGAGCTTACATAGTGGGATATGTGGAACAAATATGAGTTAATGTACTAGCCTAAATGGGTGAACTATAATCACATTAGATCACTAGTTCGAATTGGTCACTAAAAGGTTACTCGATGTTAATTTCAGAATTTTAGAGATTAGTCGAAACATTCATAAATTTGTCTAAACGCTCTAAAACAATTTTTTTTTGCATCTCCCATCTCATTAGCTTCACCAAAGAAATCTAAACTAAACTACTTCCTTGGAAAGTATTATACCTCAAAAAGTCCGCTATCCTTGGAAATGTATCTGCATTTGAGCACTTCCTCTGCTTTGAACTTTATTTTTGGCCACATACTGTTTGTACGCGTGATCAGACCAAAAATGTCTTTCATACGCTTATTGTATCTGAACAAAGAATGGATCATTCAAATTTTAGTGACATACAAACTATTTCTCAGACTTAACTATAGCCCGTTTGAAACTCAAATAGATTGACCAAAATGCGATTTGAATAATTTTTGACGTTTCAAGTACAACTAACCAAAAAAAAATGTAGAAATAAATAATAAAAAACTGTTCAAACGGACCACAATATAAATAAAATCCAATTGTTTATCAACTCTCGTATGAATGACAATCTGAGTCTTTCATTCATGCATCTACTCTGGTAACTAATAGCCGCACAAGGCTGCTTCCTCAACCACACAAGGGGCGCATGAGGGTAAGGGTGATAGTTTTGTCAAAAATTACGCAAATGGCAGTGCGACTAGAAATGGCAATGCCACCAGATCCAGTCAAGAAGGATGTGCACAAGGGAAACCAATGCATATGGACTGCGCGGGGGAAAAAGCTCGCCGTTAAACATATCCAGGGGGAAAAATTATATAAAGATATATACCACGTTAAAAGATGCCCCTTGTAAGGAAGACTTCGGGCAATGAGAATAATTAATTAAATATTCTCCAAAGCAAGTTGACTATAATATGTTTAGGGGGAGTATTTAAATTAGGGGTTAAAAAAACAAAACAAAACAACCTAAAAATCAAATCAATTTATTCACTTTGGTTCAAGTTGGTTCAGTTCTACAACATTTTAGTTCGGTATTATGGTAAAAAATTAATAAATTGATATTTTCGATTCGGTTCTCAGGTTACCAGATACTCAATCCAAATCCAAATAAAAAATAACCCAATTCGAATCAACTTGAACTAAACAAAAAAATATAATATATGATATGTGAATAACCAAATAATATTATAACATATACATATTTAATATAATATTTATATAATCCTAAATTTTAGAACGAATTTGCCTAAACTGAAAATGAACTCAATTCAATCCGAAATAACTCAAATAAAAAACTGAACTGAACCAACTTGATATTTTCGATTCTGTTTGATTCGGTTCTAATTTAAAATCGATTTGGTTTCGAGTCCAAATTTTAAAAGTCGAAAAAAATCGATTCAGTTTTAAGTTAGGTATAAATTTGAATCAAATTGAACTGAACTGACTCATGTATACCCCTAATTTACATGACCAAGATACTAGGAAGAAATGAGAGAACCTTCCAAGCAATGTAGAAATCTTGCTGAAGGATGAAGTTTTCACAAGGGCTTTCCAGCAAGTTTGACAATAAAACTACTTTTTTTTTTTTCAAAAAAGGAGAATTATCTTATTTCATTACTAAATCATACTTCTTTACTAAAATTTTAATATTAATAGATGCATGTGGAAATTAAATATATTAGAATTTTTAATTTTTATAAAAAAATATTATTATCGCAGTATATATTTAGTGCAACATCAATTACAACAATTATTTTGCAGCTAAAACATATACCTGTAAATAAATTTTTATTTTCAATGACGAAGCAATATACTTACTAATTTTTTTTTTTTTTTGGTTTAACGTGTGCTTGTGAAACAAATATACATACTTAAGGATTAGTTTGGATTCAAAAAAGTTATTCAACTTTTTTGACAGATTTTTTTTTGTCTTATATGATTTTTTTAACCAAAATTGTTTGTTTTTTTTTTTGTTTTTAAAGATGAAACTTCCAGACATGATAATCGTATTCGGAAAAAAAAAATGAAAATTTCTTATCCATTTAAGTAAAAATTATCCATTTAGTTAAAAAAAGTGATGAACGAGTTAGTTTCTTTTTCTTTTTTTTTTTTAAACTTTTATTCAAATGGAATGTGAATTTTTTCAATTTATTTTCACGAATATAATTAACAAGGGATAAAAGTTATAACTTCTAAAAAAAAAATCAAATTTTGGTAATAAAAAATTGTATAAGATAAAAAAAAAAAACAAAAAAATTAAAAATTATTTTGACTCCAAACGAAGCCCTAATCATAAGCGCGCGTTGTCGAAAGCAGCCACCTCATCTGTATAAAATGCAGGGATGAAGAACGAGAAATGTTCTTTATCACCGAGAAAACCAAAGGTTTAATTTAACATGCAGGGGTAGGTATTGGTGGTCCATGCATGCGCTCATCACAAACCGATCCGCATCATTCGGAGGATACGGTGGCTAAAACAATAAAAATAACAAATAACAAAGTCAAGTATTGGCACAACAAATATTTCTGGACACATGTTATTTCTTCCGAGCATACATGCACCGAGCATGTGAGTGCCTGGCATCGAGTACATCTGATCGCCGACCACACCAACTGGGCCCTACAGTAGAAGGTTTGAATGCTATTTTAATTTTAATTATAAATGCTAAGGCGTTTAGAGTGATAAAAAGTAAGATAATTTAAGATAATTTGTGAGCTCGTAATTTATACAGTGAAATAAAACGTAAATAATTTTGAAAGATTTTTAAAATTTTCTTAGCATATATATATATTCTCTAATATTCATGTAAATGGTGCTTCTCTTTGTGAGAATTTTGGGATCACATGTTGTTTTGAATTCTGAATTCAATGTTGTGCAATAATGATTAATACATGAAAGGAAAAAATAAAAAAATACCAGAACATTAATTTTTTTTTTTTATACACTAAATCCCCACTATTATCAAAAGCTTCAAGAAATAAGTTAGAATTACTAGATAATGCATTTTATTTTATTTTATTTTTTTAAGAATGATAAAAAAATAAGGGTTAAATAATCTTTACACATCTTTTTATATATGTTATGTACTCTAGTAAGGTCGCACCCATATTAGACAAAAGGGTCAAGTGACTTTTTTTTTTTTTTTTTTCCGATGGAATATAAAAAATATCAATAATATTTCAATGTTATTGCGAAATTACTACTAACCCTAATTACTTTGTTATTACAAAATTAACCACGTTGTGTTTATTTTATTTTTTTATTTTTATTTTGGGTAATGGTACGCATTTTATTTATTTTGTTATTTGATTAATATTATGTTTATTTAATGTAGTTGGCCAATCTGAAATTAAATAATTGGATGCATCTAAATAAGTAATTAATGATTAATAATTACGAAAAAAATTAATTTTAAATTTATGTCCATATTCCATTTGTTTCCATATAACAATAGAAGGATGTTATTCTTTTTTTTTTTTTTTGGTAATTGAAGGCTGTTATTCTTATCCTATTTTGATTTTTTTTTTCAAATTTTAATTTTTTTTGTTGCATAAATAAAATCAATACTTTAATTTTTAATTTCATTTAGAGTAATCTTAATTTTAATTTTAATTCTTTTTAGATTAACATTGAGAGTATAAAAGAAAAAAGTGAAGAAAAATAGTTATCTTCAAAGAATTTCAAGGAAATTCAACAAAAGGTTCTATAAAAAACTATCAATAAGTAATATTTAGAATCTTAGAGATCAGTCAAAATGTATATAAATTAGTCTGAATACTCTTAGTTATAAAAAAAAATGCTAAATAACGTTTAGCAAGTCTTCAAATATAATGTTCCACTTTTGCTCACCATTGCACCCATCTTTTTTTTTTTTTTGGGTAATTACCATTGCTCCCATGTTGATGAAAAAGAATTTTTTTTTTTGGTTCTTAAGAGAACATCTGCCTTACAAAGTAATAGAGGGAAACCAATCCCTTGCAAAAAATGAAACACACCGAATATACATATTGAGCTGCATAACAGAGGAAGAAGAAATATTAAGGTGAGAAATAATTATAGACGAGAAAAAAATTCTACAATTAGTCCTAATCCAATAAGCACAGTAAACTGCAAAAAGTTTTGGGTTGTACTTATTTGACCTTTAATCTGTTTAAATCCACCACCAACTCATCAATTTTGTCACCCCTGACAAAAATTAATAGTAAATTCATAAATTATGAGTCATAATACTATGCTAATACCTTCCACAACTCATATTTAGTATGATGGCTCATCTTTTTACCTTTTCTCCCCCCTTGGCTGAAGCCTTTCCAGGCCCTTTCACACACTTTTCCTTCTTTAAACCGCCTTTGCCTAAAGACATTAGCCCCTAGTTTACCAACGAATTGGTTCAAGCCTTGAGCTAAACCTTAGAGAAAATTAGCAAACTCCCAGCCCAGTCTATCACCCATACCCTGCTCCCAGAGGCAGGCCCAAAATTTATAATTAATAGGAATAAAACTATATTTTCAAAATAAGTAAGAGGAAAAGTAAAAATATAGTGAGATAAAACAAAAACAAGTACAATTTATAAAAAAATAATAAAATTTTAATGTAATTTTCTAATCCAGTGAAGACAGCCTTCTTTGGGTCCGCCCAGCCCCCACCAAATCCAGCACCTCCACATTGGTTTTGTGATGCCTTTGCATGAACTTTGTGGCTCTCCTTGTGTTGTGCATGCGTGTAGGTACAGTAAGAAATAGAAAGAGAACTTACAATAAACAAAAATAAAAGAAACACAGAGTTGAGAGAGAATCACAAACGCAGGCTTAATTCAAATCTTAGCCCGCCTTTTTGCGAGCAATTTCAATGTTCGTTTCTTCGTTAGGGTCCATGTCATAGCTCAACTTTTTCATTTCATTAAGGGCCTATTTGGCGCATTAAAAATGTAGGAAAACTTCTGAAATTTTATATAATTTCTTAACATATTTTGACTTTTCGTACTTTATGAAATTTTTATAAATTTATATATTTACGTATCCTTACAATTTTTGGAGCTTATAAATTTATATATATTTACGTATCCTTACAATTTTTTACAAGCTCCAATAAATTTTTTACTAACTCCCATAATATTTTCACGAACCCCAATAACTTTATTACAAATCTTAAAAACTTTTCAACGACTTTCAGTAAATTCTAATATAATAAAAAAAAAACAGTTCAAACGGATTTTCTCTTCAAAAAGTGACACAAAAGTTAAAAAGTTTTATTATTTATATTTGAAAACGTGGTTTGGTAGCTGCGCTTCAAATACTAAAGAGTTACCCAAATTACATTTTCGTTATTTTTGGACACTCTAAACACACCCTAAATAACATCTTATCTTCATCATCCTTGCCACAGTTGTCAAAATTACTTATCGTAAATCATATTCTTTTTTAAATAATAAAAAAATTAATAACTCAGTATACAAGACTCCAATACTAAGGGACCTGAGGATGATCCAATGTGAAAAAGATTTAAATAACATAATATAAACAAAATATTAGTAAATAACTTTTTTTGTTGACAAATCACGTTAATTATAATTAGTTGATTTAATTATAAGTACTATAATTTGTATAAGAAAAATGAGAAGTTTATACAAAATTGTTGCGTTTATATAAATATATATATTTTTTATACAAAAGTTTGAGTAATTTAATAACTAACACATATTCTCCCAATACAACCAGTATTAAATTGTATAACATATTCTGAACTTTTTGATAAAGTGAAAAATATAATAAAGAAATATTTTCTCACTTCACTTTTACTCATCCTTAAGTTTTATATAAATATATAGTATATTAATTTTAAGAAAAAAATGTATTTCATTATATTGACAATTAATTATTGAAATAACTTACAATTCAACCATTATTTTCAATTTGTCAATTGTCTTTGACAAAATTTGTCACAAGCATATGAATAAAAATTCAACATATGATTTTATCTCCTGGTTAATTTTGTTTTAGTTATGAGTGAGGATATTTACACTCAGAGTCGAAATCAAAATTTTGAGTTAGGGTGCCCAAAAAAATTTATAACTAATATTATAAATTATACTTAACAAATAAAAATAAATTAACATATATGTATAAATGATACAATTAGTTGGATTTATAATTCTTAGATTATATATAACAATTAAAAAATAATTAAATTTTAGGAACAAGTGTATAACTTTAAATTTTTCCAACTCGAAAATTTATATACACTATTAATGTTATTTTTCTATTAAGGTCAACATTTTTTAAAATTTTAAGGGGCCAAAACTATAATATAATTTTTTTAGTCAAAAATTTCAATATACAAATGACATTTTTCAAAGCATAGAGGGTCTATGCCTACCCCTAGTCCCCCTCCCTCCATCCCTGTTTATACTCCTCCATTAACTTCTCACATTCATAATAATTTTAATGAGAAAGAGTAATGTAGAGTGAGAAAAATTAATAAAAAAATATATTTAGTATTTCTCTTTACTTATTAATTAATAAATTTTTACAATTTAAAAGGGTAATAATATATATCACATGTATTATATCTGTCGTACAAGATGAATAAATTTTGTATGTATAAAAAGGTTTTTTTTTTTTTTTGGAAAAAAATAGATACACTCAGAAAAAAAATGCATGAAATATCTTTATGGCGGTAGTATCGCATATAACATGTCGTGTACGCGTGTTTTTGACGGCTGTTGTTAGAGGGGGCGTTTTAGAAGGACAATTTACAGTAATTTTTAGTAATTTTGATTAAAAGTTATTAATTATAATTTTTAGTGTATTTAATGAAATAAATAGTAATTTATAACAAATTTTTATAATTTTGAGATGTTTGATAAATTTTTTAATAATTTTTGATAATTTTTTAACTTTTGATAACTTTTAACAACTTTTGAGTTGCAAAGTTACCATAGCCAAAGTAGAAAACGTAACCCAAGGTTGTGATTTGCCAAACAGTTCAAAAATCAAAAATTAGTATTTTTTACTAAAAATTCCGTTGCCAAACACCTCCAGAGTAGTGTTTGGCATCACAATTTCTAACAAAAAATACCAAGTTTTGCTCTTTAGATATTTTGCAAGACACCAAATTTTATCACTTTTCTATTCTTTAAAGTAATTTCTCGACTTAAAAGTTACCTAAAGTACGTTGTTAAAAATTAAAAATTACTAAAAATGTCAAAAGTTACTAAAAATTTTATCAATACTTAAAAGTTAAAAAAAAATTTTTAAAATCGTTAAAAAATATTATTATTTCACTAAAATACAAAAAATTATTAAAAATTATACGTCGGAACGTTCCTTACTCACGTTCGACATTTTGGTTGTAGAAGAAGCCTAATGAGACTATTAGATACCAAAGTCAATGACCGAGAAATTTCAGGCTTTGCAGCCGTCTAGTCAAATTCGATCCACTGTAAGTGGCATTGCCATTAGAAACGTTCACTGCAGCATTTAGCATCAATATAACAAGTTAAATAATTTGAATTTGAGATGTTTTTATGTTAGTGGTCAATATTATTTTTTTTTCCTTTCCTTTTAATTGCATGTTCAGTTGCTTCACATAAAGATACAATCTTCTATTTTCTCATAATTTTTTATAAAATTTTTCTAAACTAAGGGGTCAGTTATTTTTTTTATTTTCTATTTTTGTTTTATTTTTTATTTTCTGCTGTGAACTCATTTTTCATTTTGTATTTTTAAAAATAAGAAAAATAGTTCAAAATTCATTTGGTTACTTGTGTTGTTAAAATTTGTTTTCAAAAATTGAAAATGAGTTTACACATAAAATAAAAATAGTAAAAAGTTGTTTTAAAAGTTTTTAACAAAAAACAATATGTTTCCTTATTTTGAGATTTTTAACACATAAAGGGTGTGTTTGGTGTACCAAATTTTGGTGAAAATATCTAAAAATCTCTAAAAATCTATCTCTATACATTTTTACACATTCCTGCCTTATCAAAATTCAAAAAAAGTTAATATCTTTAAAAAAAAAGTCGATAACTAGAATTCAGTTAATCAAATAGCAAAATTTTTCACCATTCTCACCGTGGACTCTCAATCTACCGAATGACATCCACTTTGACTATTTATTGTGGGGTCATAGAAACCGTTCCAACGAATTGTAGAAACCGTTTAGACGGATTCGCGCGAGCCAACTTCCATTCAAACGATTTCTACAATCCGTTTGGACGGATTGTAGTGCAAAGAAGTCATGACTGCCCAAAATTTTGAATCTGTCTAAACGGAAATTCAATTCGTCAAAACAGAAATTTACTATTCATCACTAAAAAATGTAGTTTGAGATGTGTGCACCAAACGCAAAAAATTTCCTCAAACTACATTTTATTTCATTTTTATCACTCCAAATTTACCCAAAACAAAAATAGAAAATAAAAAATAAAAAAGTAAACCAAATGTCAACTAATATTTTTAAAATATAATAATATTTATATAATAAAGTAGCAAATTAAATTTGAGATATTTTTAACCGTTAAATTTTCAATAGTTAGGATTACTTCTTTTTTCTTTACTTTTGTCTTTTAGTTATTTCATATTGAAACATATTTTCTCACTTTTTTGTTCATATTTTGAATAATTTATATAAATTTTTTAAATTAATATTTTTAAAAATTTAAAAATTTATATAACAAGGAAGCAAATTTCAATTTAAAATATTTTCACTGTTGGATTTATTTAATGGCTTAGACTACTTTTTCTTTCTAGTTTGAATTTTTTTTTTTGTCATTTCATATTGAAACATAATCTTTCACGCTTTCATATTTTTTATAAAAATTTTAAATTAATATTTTTAAAATGCAATAACTTATACAATAATATACTCAAGAATTGAAATTTGGAATATTTTCAACCGTTTAATTTATTCAATGGTTATAATTACTTATTTTTCTCTTCATTTGGATTGTCTTTTCGATCGCTTCACATGAAAACACACTCTCTTTTACTCTCCTAATTTTTTTTGAATATTTTTTATAAAAATTTTTAAATTCATATTTTAGAAATGTAATATATTTTTAAAAATGTTTTTAAATTAGTAGTTTTAAATTAATATTTTAAATATTAATTTAAAATTGTTTAAATCAATATTTTTTGAATTGGTTTAGACTTTGGCTATTTAACTCATTAATCTTTCTTTATTTCTTTTCTTTTTCTTTTTCTTTTTTTTTTTCAATAAAGTTCGGTCAAAGTGTGTTTATGTCATAATAATGTAATCTTTTTTTAATAATTTAAAAAAAATTTTAATAATTTTTATTTTTACAAGTTATTTTTATAACTTTTCATGTAAACTTAATTTTAATCAACTTACAAAAAAAAAAAAAAAACTTAATTTTAATCAAAGTGTGTCTAATCAGTTATGATTATATTATCATTAATCTCTTTTGATTAGCAGTAATTTTTATTTTTAGAGATTATTTTAACAGTTTTTTTATGTAAGTATAATTTTTTATAGTAAGTTTATTTTACAAATTTATATTTAACTATGTGGATACTAAATTATGTTTATATGTTTTTATAGGCGGCAGAAATTTCTAGCATCATGAAGTAACAGGGCACCACTTAACGACACTTTGAATGTGTTTAAAATTGTATAAAATTATAAAAATTAATATCTCGTGTTTTGTGTAATAATTAAAATTTTAAATTTTATTATCTTGAAATTATATTGTAAAAATTTATAAAATTTTATATTATTTTATTTAATTTCAAACACCCTCTTTGTCGACCCATGGTTTCAAAACCGGAATAGGTCAATGCACATTAATTAAAGTAACGTCCCAGTCTAATGACTGTTATTTTGTTTCTTTCTTGAACAAAAAGTAATTATTACCTTTTTTTTTTTTTTAATGCTCCTATTATTTTTTTACTTTTTTTTCAAGCGCGTTTTAGAAGACTAATTTTGACTCTAAATAATGTTATAAATGGTTGATGCTTACTCGTAAATTAGAAAAAAAAAAAAACAAATTAAGTAATTATCCGAATTTAGAATGTTGCAGGCAATTATTTCTACCCTTTTTTAATTTAGTTAGAATTCTTTTGATCTTTAATGTTACAATCTACGAACTCTGGTTGTTTTTTATATATAAGTATGATATTAGTTTTAAAAAGAAACTTATATACTCATTCTACTTAAAAAAAAAAAAGGTAAAATTAAAACTCATTTCCAATAATAGTACCATCATTTCAATAATTTTAAGATATACAATAAAATTTGTGTCATCATAGGTGTATTTGGAGTGACAAAAAATAAAAATAAAATGAAATAATTGTATGTTCGTATTCATACATTGAGATAAAAAGTGAATAACTTTTAGAATTTTCAGTATTTTTTACCGTTTTTCAGAATTTTTTGTCACTTCCAATGGAACCTCTATATAAAAATTTTAGTAATGTAAAATTTATTTTCGTTCGCTTTAATTGTGATTATTAATTATTTGTCAAAGAAAAATGAAGGGAGCTTGGGAATTTAAAATTATTTTCTCACGTTTAATTTGTAATAAAAATAAAAAATAAAATAATTTGACGAATTGAAAATAATTAAGTTAAAAAATAATATAATAAGAAATATCATTTAATTTTTAAAATATATTCAATAAATTATACATTAAATTTATATTTATTTTATCAATCCTAATCTAAACGCCCCGGTGAAAAAGTTAGACGGGTAAATTTGTACGTGAGAACACGCGTGACTTGGATGCAAAGAAACGATTACCTAATTTCATAACAGGGCCCCTCCCTCTTTTCTATTTATTTATTAGCTGCTGCTCTGCTTTACGGTATCATCCGATTCTCGTTCAGGTCCCTGTTGACTCTGTCTCTTCTCTCGTCTGCGTCTCTGCTTTTGTATCAGGACACCAACGATTTTTGCCGGAAATTCGTTGACAAAATGGCCGGAAAGAGTAAGATTCTGATCATCGGAGGGACTGGTCACATCGGGAAGTTCGTAGTCGAAGCAAGCACCAAGGCCGGCCACCCGACGTTCGTACTCGTCAGGGACTCCACCGTTTCGGATCCGGCCAAGTCCGGAATCATCGACGGCTTCAAGAACTCCGGCGTCACTCTCATCCATGTCCGTAGTGCAATTCTACGCTCATCGCTTCACTTTCATCTGATCTCTCACAAACTCTTTCTCTTTCTCTGTATTGTAGATTAACAGTTTAGGTAAAGTTCATTGTGGAAGTTTATTGGTTGATGTGCGCAGGGAGACCTAAACGATCACCAGAGTCTGTTAAAAGCGATAAAGCAAGTGGATGTAGTGATCTCCGCCGTTGGTTCACCTCAGCTGGCTGATCAAACCAAGATCATTGCCGCCATTAAAGAAGCTGGTAACGTCAAAGTAAGTAATGCTCTCTCTCTCTCTCTCCTCTCTCTCTCTCTCTCTTCAACAATGAACCGTTCCATTGCCTTCTCTTCCATCAATGTTATCACAAAATTGTTCAAATTAATTAGATATTTCTTAATTCTAACACAAGGGAAGAGGTGAAAGTTGATTTGACTGATCAATTTTTTATGTATGATTCAGAGATTCTTGCCATCAGAGTTCTCACCTGATGCGGATCGTGTCCATGCTGTTGAGCCAGCAAAGTCAATATTTGACTTGCAAGTTCAGATCCGACGAGCCATCGAGGCTGAAGGAATTCCCTACACATATGTGGTTTCCAACTTATTTGCTGGCTTTTTTCTTGCATCATTAGCCCAGACAGAAACTTCCATAAAATTATTCTCCCAACCAAGCGTTGCTCCCCCAAGAGATAAAGTTGATATTTTTGGCGATGGCAATGCAAAAGGTAAAAACTTTCAATAAACTTTTTTGGTTACGAAATCGGTTATATATATATATATATATTATAATGAAGAATTAAATTTAGAGTTTTTTTTTGTGAATTAAATTTAGTGTTTTCTTTTCTTTTTTTTAGTCAAAATTATATATATATATATGTTTGTGTGGTAGCTTTTAACATGGTAGACATATTCACACCCAAAAAAAATCAAAAAATGTTTTCAAAGAAAAAAATTACAGAATTATTAAAAAATTAATTAAAAAAAGATTAATTTTTTTTTCACCCATAATTGAATTTTTCTATTTTTTATATCAATGTGAATAACATTCTTAAAAGTTAGCAAATAGTAATAAAAAAAATAATTTGATAATTTCACAACCCAAACCTTGTACTTTGGGATGGATGACATGAAAATATAGAAACTAGTTCAACTAAATAAAAACCTTACCAAGGTCATATCAATTAGTTAATCAGAAAATCTAAACAATTAATAAAAAAAATTCTAAATACATTCCTGATTCTCATATATGATAATATTAAGCAACGACATAAATAACTAAATATCACATTTTGGTAACCAAATATAAAGGCTCATACAGTTATAACATTAATTATAATAAAATTACGACTCTCGTGGCCACCTCATAAATCCAAGATTGGACCCACATTTAGGTCGTACATTTAAAAGTACAAAATAAATGAAGAATAAAACATTATCTCTTAGTCAATCCAAACACCACAATTTAGTTATAATTAATTGCACACAATAATCAAGAGTTGGTATAATTGAAAATAATAGCAATATAGCGAAATTAAAACGTATCCTATTTTATCGTAATTCTTAAATTATTAGTCTAGATTACAACAAAAAACCATTATTAAGATCATAAATATTGAATTTATTATAATTAATAATATTAGTAGTTTAATATATAATAATAACTAATGCAATCTCATGTAATAGAAAATTATAAAATACAATGCTAATATAGAGGTTGAAGAATAAAAATATATATATATATATATATAATATAATTTTTTTGAAGAATAAAGAGATAGGAGATATGGAAGATGGGAAAAATGGGAGATATGGAAGATGTCTTGGGGGGGGGGGAGAGGTGAGAGGGAGTTAGTTTTAAATTTGAAATGAAATAGGGGGTTTACATTTTTGTATAAAATATAATAAAATAAATGATCAAGATATGTATTCTAACCAACTGCAGTTGGCTAGAGCTCTTGATTTTCCTAAGGGAGGTTAAGAGTTCGATTCCATGACCCAACAGGTTTGGAGGAACTCACACAAGGTGTGAGTCTTGAACTTAACCGCTCGCATAGGTTTGTGGGATATTGCGTGAACTCTCGATTTACTGATCAACTACTCGATTCGTTAAGGAGTGCAATAAATCGGCAGGGTTCCGGATCACAAAAAAAAGATATGTATTCTAAGTTATATTTTAAAAATTAATAATAATTAGAAAAAATAAAAAAGTGTTATCTAAAAAATAAATAAATATAAGTAAGTGGATAATACATTGAGTACAGTTGTTTAAAAAATAAAACACATTGAGTTATCGATGTATGTTAATGTAATTTCGACAAGAGCACAGTTGTTTATTAACTGTAATACATAACATTCTAAACCTCCTTAAGTATCATCACTTATTCTACAAGTTAATTTTCAAATTGTTTAGTTAAATCAAAGCCGAAATTATTACATTTTCAAAACCAACCTACTGATGAATAATAGAAGTTTTAAATGCTAATATTGGGTTTATAATTGGTTAATAAAATTATTTTGCCTTCTACTGATTTTAGGAGGCAGATCTAATCGAGGGTTTTCCTCAACAAAGCTAAATGGTTTAATATCTTCTCATGATCTACAGTAATTTTCAACGAGGAAACCGACATTGGGATTTATACAATCAAAGCTGTGGATGATCCTAGAACCTTAAACAAACTACTCTATATTAACCCCCCAAGCAACATATATTCATTCAACGAGCTAATATCCTTGTGGGAGAAAAAGATTGGCAAAACCGTGGAAAAGAAATATATTCCAGAGGAGGAAATTCTCAATAGTATCCAAGGTACGTGTAACATCCATTTAGTACATTGTTAGAATATTTTTCTAAGTTATGGAAAGAGAAATTAATGCTATTTATATACACAATCGTGTAATTTTAATTGTTTATTTTGTGAGACCTTGTTAAAATTTATATAAATGATTGAGACTGTACAATAATATCGGTGTAACTGTATAAGTTTGTTTAGATAGGTATTATAAGATATAAGTTTTTAAGTGCTCAAATCATTGTCCTAATTAAGGTTGATTATTCAGTTTTTGATTCAATTTTTAGTTCTATTTAAATTGTTCGAATTATTTCGATTCTTCTAAGGAATCAAAATATTTGAATAGAAGGTGGATAATTGAACCGAATTAATTAAATTAATTCAATTTCATTCTAGTTTAAGCCAAATTAAATATCTAATGACTATTTTTTCTTTACAAATTACCATTATTATAATAACTGCACTCATGTTTATATAAATATATAATATCTAATTTTATTTTCAAATTTATCACATATGTGTGTGTATATATAAATATCTACTTGATTTTTAATTTTTTCAATTCTATAAATACAAGAACTGAAACAAATCAAAATATAATTTGATTAAAAAAACTAAAATTAAACCAAAAATCAAATTGAGTGAATTGAAGAAAAGAAAACGTTCATTCAAAAGAAATTCGAAGTTCCAATTCCACTATTCCTTTTTTATTTAATTTTGTACACCTTTTGTCTTAATCATTAATTTCTTACTCTTGCAGAATCACCTTTTCCGTTTAATCTATTCCTATCAATTTGTCACCCCTTTTTTGTGAAGGGAGATTTGACCAACTTCGAAATTGAACCATCATTTGGTGTGGAGGCATCGCAGATCTATCCTGATGTCAAGTATACAACTGTAGATGAGTATCTTAACCAATTTATCTGAAAATCAAGTTGAGGTAGCAGTAAGAGTTACTATTATTCCTCAGTAGTTAAAGTCCCTCAAATCCCCTCCACAGCTTAGAGATATATTTGTTGTATTTTATATATATATATATATATATATTAGAAATAACACTCTGGTACTCGACCTCTGTTATATTCTAAGTGTATAAGCTGTTGTTTTATGTGATGAATAATGATATGGGCATTTTCCTTCGTGGAGGCATTCAAGCAAAATTCGTTGCAAAACGCCATGGAAAGTAAAATAAGTCCAAATTTTGAATTGTAAAATCTCTTGCAAATTTGAGTTGAGAATTAAAAATTTCTTGGTGTACATGCATATTTCTCTATATCTCAAGGGAACATAAAAAATGTCGACAGCATCTGCCATTTTCCTTCCACTTTCACTACATACAGGAAGATTACACTTTTATTGTTCTTTTCTCTCTTGTTTTTGAGCTTACATAGTGGGATATGTGGAACAAATATGAGTTAATGTACTAGCCTAAATGGGTGAACTATAATCACATTAGATCACTAGTTCGAATTGGTCACTAAAAGGTTACTCGATTGTTAATTTCAGAATTTTAGAGATAGTCGAAACATTCATAAATTGGTCTAAACGCTCTAAAACAATTTTTTTTTGCATCTCCCATCTCATTAGCTTCACCAAAGAAATCTAAACTAAACTACTTCCTTGGAAAGTATTATACCTCAAAAAGTCCGCTATCCTTGGAAATGTATCTGCATTTGAGCACTTCCTCTGCTTTGAACTTTATTTTTGGCCACATACTGTTTGTACGCGTGATCAGACCAAAATGTCTTTCATATCTTATTGTATCTGAACAAAGAATGGATCATTCAAATTTTAGTGACATACAAACTATTTCTCAGACTTAACTATGCGCCGTTTGAAACTCAAATAGATGGACCAAAATGCGATTTGAATAATTTTGACGTTTCAAGTACAACTAATAAAAAAACAAAAATGTAGAAATAAATAATAAAAAACTGTTCAAACGGACCATAATTGTTTATCAACTCTCGTATGAATGACAATCTGAGTCTTTCATTCATGCATCTACTCTGGTAACTAATAGCCGCACAAGGCTGCTTCCTCAACCACACAAGGGGCGCATGAGGGTAAGGATGATAGTTTTGTCAAAAATTACGCAAATGGCAGTGCGACTAGAAATGGCAATGCCACCAGATCCAGTCAAGAAGGATATGCACAAGGGAAACCAATGCATATGGACTGCGCGGGGGAAAAAGCTCGCCGTTAAACATATCCAGGGGGAAAAATATATAAAGATATATACCACGTTAAAAGATGCCCCTTGTAAGGAAGACTTCGGGCAATGAGAATAATTAATTAAATATTCTCCAAAGCAAGTTGACTATAATATGTTTAGGGGAAGTATTTAAATTAGGGGTTAAAAAACCAAACAAAACAAAGGGTTTGTTTGGAGTAAGAAAAAGTGAGATAAATTGAGATAAATTGAGGGTTTGTAATGCGTGCAGTGAAAGAAAAAAGTTAATGTGATATAAAATTAACAGGATTTATAGAGATTTTTAGAGAAAAATTTTATGCCCAAACGGAGCCAAAACAAACAACCAAAAAATCAAACCAATTTATTCACTTTGGTTCAAGTTGGTTCAGTTCTATACCATTTTAGTTCAGTTCTATGGTAAAAAATTAATAAACTGAATATTTTCGATTCGGTCTCAGGTTACCAGATACTCAATCCAAATCCGAAATAAAAATAACCCAATTCGAATCAACTTGAACTAAACAAAAAAATATAATATATAATATGTGAATATTATATAATATTATAAAACCAAATAATATTATAACATATACATATTTAATATATATTTATATAATCCTAAATTTTAAAACGAATTTGCCTAAACTGAAAATGAACTCAATTCAATCCGAAATAACTCAAATAAAAAACTGAACTGAACCAACTTGATATTTTCGATTCTGTTTGATTCGGTTCTAATTTAAAATCGATTTGGTTTCGAGTCCAAATTTTAAAAAGTCGAAAAAAATCAATTTAGTTTTAAGTTAGATATAAATTTGAATCAATTGAACTGAACTGACTCATGTATACCCCTAATTTACATGACCAAGATACTAGGAAGAAATGAGAGAACCTTCCAAGCAATGTAGAAATCTTGCTGAAGGATGAAGTTTTCACAAGGGCTTTCCAGCAAGTTTGACAATAAAACTATTTTTTTTTTTCAAAAAAAGGAGAATTATCTTATTTCATTACTAAATCATACTTCTTTACTAATAATTTTAACATTAATCGATGCATATGGAAATAAAATATATTAGAATTTTTAATTTTTATAAAAAAATATTATTATCGCAGTATATATTTAGTGCAACATCAATTACAACGATTATTTTGCAGCTAAAACATATGCCTATAAATAAATTTTTATTTTCAATGACGAAGTAATATACTTACTAATTTTTTTTTTTTTTTTGTTTAACGTGTGCGTGTGAAACAAATATACATACTTAAGGTTAGTTTGGATTCAAAAAAGTTATTCAACTTTTTTGACAGATTTTTTTTTGTCTTATATGATTTTTTTAACCAAAATTTGTTTTTGTTTTTTAAAGATGAAACTTCCAGACATGATAATCGTATTCGGAAAAAAAAAAATAAAAATTTCTTATCCATTTAAGTAAAAATTATCCATTTAGTTAAAAAAAGTGATGAACAAGTTAATTTCTTTTTCTTTTTTTTTTTTAATTTTTATTCAAATGGATATGAATTTTCAATTTATTTTCACGAATATAATTAACAAGGGTAAAAGTTATAACTTCTAAAAAAAATCAAATTTTGGTAATAAAAAATTGTATAAGACAAAAAAAAAACAAAAAAATTAAAAATTATTTTGACTCCAAACGAAGCCCTAATCATAAGCGCGCGTTGTCGAAAGCAGCCACCTCATCTGTATAAAATGCAGGGATGAAGAACGAGAAATGTTCTTTATCACCGAGAAAACCAAAGGTTTAATTTAACATGCAGGGGTAGGTATTGGTGGTCCATGCATGCGCTCATCACAAACCGATCCGCATCATTCGGAGGATACGGTGGCTAAAACAATAAAAATAACAAATAACAAAAGTCAAGTATTGGCACAACAAATATTTCTGGACACATGTTATTTCTTCCGAGCATACATGCACCGAGCATGTGAGTGCCTGGCATCGAGTACATCTGATCGCCGACCCACACCAACTGGGCCCTACAGTAGAAGGTTTGAATGCTATTTTAATTTAATTATAAATGCTAAGGCGTTTAGAGTGATAAAAAGTAAGATAATTAAGATAATTTGTGAGCTCGTAATTTATACAGTGAAATAAAACGTAAATAATTTTGAAAGATTTTTAAAATTTTCTTAGCATATATATATATTCTCTAATATTCATGTAAATGGTGCTTCTCTTTGTGAGAATTTTGGGATCACATGTTGTTTTGAATTCTGAATTCAATGTTGTGCAATAATGATTAATACATGAAAGGAAAAAAAAATACCAGAACATTAATTTTTTTTTTTTTATACACTAAATCCCCACTATTATCAAAAGCTTCAAGAAATAAGTTAGAATTACTAGATAATGCATTTTATTTTTATTTTATTTTTTAAGAATGATAAAAAAATAAGGGTTAAATAATCTTTACACATCTTTTTATATATGTTATGTACTCTAGTAAGGTCGCACCCATATTAGACAAAAGGGTCAAGTGACTTTTTTTTTTTTTTTCCGATGGAATATAAAAATATCAATAATATTTCAATGTTATTGCGAAATTACTACTAACCCTAATTACTTTGTTATTACAAAATTAACCACGTTGTGTTTATTTTATTTTTTTATTTTTATTTTGGGTAATGGTACGCATTTTTATTTATTTTGTTATTTGATTAATATTATGTTTATTTAATGTAGTTGGCCATATGAAATTAAATAATTGGATGCATCTAAATAAGTAATTAATGATTAATAATTACGAAAAAAATTAATTTTAAATTTATGTCCATATTCCATTTGTTTCCATATAACAATAGAAGGATGTTATTCTTTTTTTTTTTTTTTGGTAATGAAGGCTGTTATTCTTATCCTATTTTGATTTTTTTTTTCAAATTTTAATTTTTTTTGTTGCATAAATAAAATCAAACTTTAATTTTTAATTTCATTTAGAGTAATCTTAATTTTAATTTTAATTCTTTTTAGATTAACATTGAGAGTATAAAAGAAAAAAGTGAAGAAAAATAGTTATCTTCAAAGAATTTCAAGGAAATTCAACAAAAGGTTCTATAAAAAACTATCAATAAGTAAATATTTAGAATCTTAGAGATCAGTCAAAATGTATATAAATTAGTCTGAATACTCTTAGTTATAAAAAAAATACTAAATAACGTTTAGCAAGTCTTCAAATATAATGTTCCACTTTTGCTCACCATTGCACCCATCTTTTTTTTTTTTTGGGTAATTACCATTGCTCCCATGTTGATGAAAAAGAATTTTTTTTTTTTGGTTCTTAAGAGAACATCTGCCTTACAAAGTAATAGAGGGAAACCAATCCCTTGCAAAAAATTGAAACACACCGAATATACATATTGAGCTGCATAACAGGAAGAAGAAATATTAAGGTGAGAAATAATTATAGACTGAGAAAAAAATTCTACAATTAGTCCTAATCCAATAAGCACAGTAAACTGTAAAAAGTTTTGGGTTTTACTCATTTGACCTTTAATCTGTTTAAATCCTACCACCAACTCATCAATTTTGTCACCCCTGACAAAAATTAATAGTAAATTCATAAATTATGAGTCATAATACTATGCTAATACCTTCCACAACTCATATTTAGTACGATGGCTCATCTTTTTACCTTTTCTCCCCCCTTGGCTGAAGCCTTTCCAGGCCCTTTCACACACTTTTCCTTCTTTAAACCGCCTTTGCCTAAAGACATTAGCCCCTAGTTTACCAACGAATTGGTTCAAGCCTTGAGCTAAACCTTAGAGAAAATTAGCAACTCCCAGCCCAGTCTATCACCCATACCCTGCTCCCAGAGGCAGGCCAAAATTTATAATTAATAGGAATAAAACTATATTTTCAAAATAAGTAAGAGGAAAAGTAAAAATATAGTGAGATAAACAAAAAACAGTACAATTTATAAAAAAATAAAATATAAAATTTTAATGTAATTTTCTAATCCAGTGAGACAGCCTTCTTTGGGTCCGCCCAGCCCCCACCAAATCCAGCACCTCCACATTGGGTTTATGTGATGCCTTTGCATGAACTTTGTGGCTCTCCTTTGTGTGTGCATGCGTGTAGGTACAGTAAGAAATAGAGAAGAGAACTTACAATAAACAAAAAATAAAAGAAACACAGAGTTGGAGAGAGAATCACAAACTAGGCTTAATTCAAATCTTAGCCCGCCTTTTTGCGAGCAATTTCAATGTTCGTTCTTCGTTAGGGTCCATGTCATAGCTCAACTTTTTCATTTCATTAAGGGCTATTTGGCGCATTAAAATGTAGGAAAACTTCTGAAATTTTATATAATTTCTTAACATATTTAGACTTTTTCGTACTTTAAAATGAAATTTTAGAAATTTAGATATATTGTACGTATCTTACAATTGTTTGGGAGCTTAGAAATTATATAGTTACGTATCCTTACAATTTTTTACAAGCTCCAATAAATTTTTTACTAACTCCAATAATATTTTTCACGAACCCCAATAACTTTATTACAAATCTTAAAAACTTTTCAACGACTTTCAGTAAATTCTAATATAATAAAAAAAAATAGTTCAAACGGATTTTCTCTTCAAAAAAAGTGACACAAAAGTTAAAAAGTTTTATTATTCATATTTAAAAAACGTGGTTTGGTAGCTGCGCTTCAAATACTAAGAGTTACCCAAATTACATTTTTCGTTATTTTTGGACACTCTAAACACTACCCTAAATAACATCTTATCTTCATCATCCTTGCCACAGTCGTCAAAATTACGTATCGTAAATCATATTCTTTTTTAAATAATAAATAAAATTGATAACTCAGTATACAAGACTCCAATACTAAGGGACCTTAGGATGATCCAATGTGAAAAAGATTTAAATAACATAATATAAACAAATATTAGTAAATAACTTTTTTTGTTGACAAATCACGTTAATTATAATTAGTTGATTTAATTATAAGTACTATAATTTGTATAAGAAAAATGAGAAGTTATACAAAATTGTTGCTTTTATATAAATATATATATTTTTTATACAAAAGTTTGAGTAATTTAATAACTAACACATATTCTCCCAATACAACCAGTATTAAATTGTATAACATATTCTGAACTTTTTGATAAAGTGAAAAATATAATAAAGAAAATATTTTCTCACTTCACTTTTACTCATCCTTAAGTTTTATATAATATATAGTATATTAAATTTAAGAAAAAAAATGTATTTCATTATATTGAGCAATTAATTATTGAAATAACTTACAATTCAACCATTATTTTCAATTTGTCAATTGTCTTTGACAAAATTTGTCACAAGCATATGAATAAAAATTCAACATATGATTTTATCTCCTGGTTAATTTTGTTTTAGTTATGAGTAAGGATATTTACACTCAGAGTCGAAATCAAAATTTTGAGTTAGGGATGCCAAAAAAATTTATAACTAATATTATAAATTATATTTAACAAATAAAAATAAATTAACATATATGTATAAATGATACAATTAGTTGGATTTATAATTCTTAGATTATATATAACAATTAAAAAATAATTAAATTTAAGAACACGAGTGTATAACCTTAAAGTTTTTCAACTCAAAAATTTATATACACTATTAATGTTATTTTTTTATTAAGGTCAACATTTTTTAAAATTTTAAGGGGCCAAAACTATAATATAATTTTTTTAGTCAAAAATTTCAATATACAAATGACATTTTTCAAACATAGAGGGTCTATGCCTACCCCTAATCCCCTCCCTCCATCCCTGTTTATACTCTTCCATTAACTTCTCACATTCATATATTTTAATGAGAAAAGAGTAACGTAGAGTGAGAAAAACTAATAAAAAAATATATTTAGTATTTCTCTTTACTTATTAAATTAATAAATTTTACAATTTAAAAGGGTATAATATATATATCACATGTATTATATCTGCGTACAAGATGAATAAATTTGTATGTATAAAAGGGTTTTTTTTTTTTTTTTTTGGAAAAAAATAGATACACTCAGAAAAAAAATGCATGAAATATCTTTATGGCGGTAGTATCGCATATAACATGTCGTGTACGCGTGTTTTTGACGGCTGTTGTTAGAGGGGGGCGTTTTAGAAGGACAATTTACAGTCATTTTTAGTAATTTGATTAAAAGTTATTAATTATAATTTTTAGTGTATTTAATGAAATAATAGTAATTTATAACAATTTTTATAATTTTTGGATGTTTGATAAATTTTTAATAATTTTTGATAATTTTTTAACTTTTGATAACTTTTAACAACTTTGAGTTGCAAAGTTACCATAGTAAAGTAAAAACGTAACCCAAGGTTGTGATTTGCAAACGTTCAAAAATCAAAAATTAGTATTTTTACTAAAAATTCCGTTGCCAAACACCTCAGAGTAGTGTTTGGCATCACAATTTCTAACAAAAAAATACCAAGTTTTGCTCTTTAGGTATTTTGCAAGACACCAAATTTTAATCAATTTTCTATTCTGTTAAAGTAATTTCTCAATTTAAAAGTTACCTAAAGTACGTTGTTAAAAATCAAAAATTACTAAAAAATGTTAAAAGTTACTAAAAATTTTACCAAATACTTAAAAGTTAGAAAAAAAATTTTAAAAATCGTTAAAAAATATTATTTATTTCACTAAAATATAAAAAATTATTAAAAATTATACGTCGGAACGTTCCTTACTCACGTTCGACATTTTGGTTGTAGAAGAAGCCTAATGAGACAATTAGATACCAAAGTCGATGACCGAGAAATTTCAGGCTTTGCAGCCGTCTAATCAAATTCGATCCACTATAAGTGGCATTGCCATTAGAAACGTTCACTGCAGCATTTAGCATCAATATAAGAAGTTAAATAATTTGAATTTGAGATGTTTTTTTGTTTAGTGGTCAATATTATTTTTTTTTCCTTTCCTTTTAATTGCATGTTCAGTTGCTTCACATAAAAATACAATCTTCTATCTTTTCATAATTTTTTATAAAATTTTCTAAACTAAGGGGTAAGTTGTTTTTTTTATTTTCTATTTTTTGTTTTATTTTTATTTTGTGCTGTGAACTCATTTTCATTTTGTATTTTAAAAATAAGAAAATAGTTCAAAATTCATTTGGTTACTTATGTTGTTAAAATTTGTTTTCAAAAATTGAAAATGAGTTTACACATAAAATAAAAAATGGTAAAAAGTTATTTTAAAAGTTTTTAACAAAAAACAATATGTTTTCCTTATTTTGAGATTTTTAACACATAAAGGGTGTGTTTGGTGTACCAAATTTTGGTGAAAATATCTAAAAATCTCTAAAAATCTATCTCTATACATTTTTACACGTTCCTGCCTTATCAAAATTCAAAAAAAGTTCAATATCTTTCAAAAAAAAAGTCGATAACTAGAATTCAGTTAATCAAATAGCAAAATTTTTCACCATTCTCACCGTGGACTCTCAATCTACTGAATGACATCCACTTTGACTATTTATTGTGGGGTCATAGAAACCGTTCCAACGAATTGTAGAAAACCGTTTAGACGGATTCGCGCGGCCAACTTCCATTCAAACGATTTCTACAATCCGTTTGGACGGATTGTAGTGCAAAGAAGTCATGACTGCCCAAAATTTTGAATCTGTCTAAATGAAAATCCAATCCGTCAGAACGGAAATATTACTATTCATCTCTAAAAAATGTACTTTGAAATGTGTGCACCAAACACAAAAAGTTTCCTCAAACTACATTTTATTTCATTTTTTATCACTCCAAATTCACCCAAACAAAAACAGAAAATAAAAAATAAAAAAGTAAACCAAATGTCAGCTAATATTTTTAAAAATATAATAATATTTATATAATAAAGAAGCAAATTGAATTTGAGATATTTTTAAACCGTTAAATTTTTCAATAGTAGGATTACTTCTTTTTTTATTTACTTTGGTCTTTTCAGTTATTTCATATTGAAACATATTTCTCACTTTTTTTTTCATATTTTTGAATAATTTATATAAATTTTTAAATTTTTAAAAGAATTATTAACTTAAAAATTCCTGGCTCTGATACCAAGAGAATCC
Source organism: Vitellaria paradoxa (assembly GCA_019916065.1). Classification (NCBI taxonomy): domain Eukaryota; kingdom Viridiplantae; phylum Streptophyta; class Magnoliopsida; order Ericales; family Sapotaceae; genus Vitellaria; species Vitellaria paradoxa. Next base: position 45,273,912 of record CM034238.1, read on the forward strand.
CAGAAATAGCAAGATAGCAAAGCAGCCAAGCATGACAAAATATCTTAAAAATGCAAAATAGTATAAGCAAAATAAAAAACTATAAGTATAACATATGCTTTAATTCTGTCTAAATATATTTTTTCCCTTTTTCTTAGGAAAAAATAACTTATAAATAATGAGTCTAAAATTCTTGTTTGACGAATGTCAGTTTCAGATATGCTTTGGTTTGTATAAGATAAACGAGTTCCTATACCAAGATAATTTTTGTTTATAATATTCAATTGAATTATAAGATGAAGCGAATATAACGATAAAAATACGATGATGTAAATAAAACTTTATTAATAAAACATGTAAATACAATTTTTAATACAAGAACTTACTTGATATAAATGACTAAGACTTGATACATCAGAGATAGCAGATAAAGGATAGGAAGTTTTGAGGGATGAAACAGAGAGGTTTTGGTTTTCAGAAGGGTTCTGAAATTTTTCTCTCCGAATTGCCCTCAATGTTTTCTCTTCCGTTTTCCTTTTATAGAGAGGAAAAGGAATCAGGCTACAGTTTTTCCCCGTGATGGGTACTAATAAAGAGCCTGATTTCTTTTACAAAGATGACATAAAGTTTGACATAAAGATAAAGCTAAAGATGATAAATACATAAAGTAGACATAAAGCTGAAAAGGGACATAAAGTTTGATGGCAATAATTTCTTTGGTAGGTGAGACTTGATGTTCTTTGTCATAACTTAATGAATAATTCCAGGCATGTGAATCTGCAGTAGCTTGATAATCGATTGATGACAGGCATGTGAATCTGCAGTGTCTTGATAATCAATTTTTGGCTTTTGCTTTTGTTTTCTTCTTCTCCTTGATTGGTGCTGGTGGAGTAGGATTATTGATAGGGGGAAGGATACCATAGCAGTCGTCTTCATTATCACTGCCAAGATTGACAGAATTGAAGCTTTCTGCCGAATTGGAGTTCTCACTTGATTCCTGTTCTGATAATGATTCTAATGCAGCTAATAATTGTTGTTTTAATTCCTTTTTTGATGCTGTAGCTGCAAAGTTTTGACATATTCTGGCTTTTTTGAAGAAGGAACTGATGGGTTGTTGATGTTGTTAATACTGAATGTTGATGGAAATATTTATCAATGGCCATGGGAGTAACTCTGTCAATTTTAAATTGCTCCCACCATTTGACTTTGATTCTGCGGATTAGTGATGAAATGGTTGGTCCTTGATGAAAATATTCCCATTGGATGATCCAGGCACGAGAGAATTGTTGGAAGAAATAGAATAGATGAGGGAATTGGTTCATGGGAAAATGAGATGGGATTTAAATCTATCTTGATAAATCTGGAGGCCTTGATGAGCTTGTTGGGGTAATATTCTGGTACTTTGGGCCCAAACATGTTCCATCATTCGATGAACCATGCTGGAAGGTCTTGATGGAATTTGTTGTGGAAGTAAAACATCCAAGAATGTCTGAATGTTTTATTTTGATGATAAAGGTGTGTACCAGGCTTTTTTGATAATCCCAGTAATTATAGGTGGATGGAACAAAATATTTTTATTCTCTAATAAGTGGAGACTAGCCTTGTGAGATTTGAGCCTTTAGCTTCCCTTGTTGAGTGGTTGAACTTAATCTCACATGTTTTTCACATCTATATTCTTTAGTAGCTCTAATTACTTGTTTTGAATCCTTAAGCATGAGAAACTCATCAGCTGGAACCATGAACATTGGAATGGATTTGTCAACTCAAGTGAACTCTTGGAAGTGAAGTAGGCCATCCTTGTATTGTTAAGCCTTATTGACCTTTCTTTCTTAATTAATTTTCCTTAGGAGCCAAGTTGAGCTATGAATGCATGAATGCATAATTCTTTTGGAGCCTTGAACAATACCCTAATCCTTACAAAATTTTAACAACCTACCTAAGTGCCTTAGTGATGTATAAGCTTAAGGGAGGTAGAATGAGCCAAAGGTAGTGGTAGTTTTGAGGAAATGGAAGGTTGATAAAAAGGAAAGAAAAGGAAAAGAAGAGTGATACAAGGATGTGTTTTTCAATTTCTAAAAAAAAAAAAAAAAAAAAAAAAAAAAAAAAAAAAGAGAGAGAGAAGAGTTTGAAGAGAATTGACATTTTTTTTTTGGGAACTCAAAAAGGGTGAAAGAAAAGGAACAAAGAATGGAGTATGATTGAGAAGAGAAGGATCAAATTACACAACTAAGGCACATTTTGAATTATCCCTTCCCTTCCTTGGTACCACATTTAACCCCTTAGCCCCATTACAACCCAATAAAGACCTAATAGATCTAAGGTGTCAATTGAGTTGAATTTGAAGTTCTCAATGTGAAATAGTTCAAGATTTCCATTGCTATGGATTATTCCTTTCATAGAGCTACACCAAGTCCAATATTCATTGAATTTTATCGTTTTTGACTTAAGGAAGGTTTTTACTAGAATTGGTTTTATACTTACTCTTATGAAAGAATCTTCCAAGAGTGTCTTACCCAATTCTCATTTCATTAAAGAGAGTATGCCCTGTGAGGATTGAAGTCAAGACTTGAGAGAATTCTTGTGCATCATTGAGTTAGATTTATGTTCTAGTGAGGAATTATGAGCATGATGGATTGATTCATGTTTTAAGACCATACAATGAATAGAGGGTTGCTCCTATGAAGTTCCATGTTAACTTTTAATTGTCTTGGGGAGTTGAACTTGAAAATTCAAAAGAATTTGCATTAAGATGTCATGTGCAACTTTGAATTAGGGTTAAAGACTGAGAAGTGACTTCTTGTTGAGCTAATTTGCTAGGGCCTAGCAAATCTCAAGTTGGGGGGGTGTGATTGTACTATGAAAAGTACAATCATTAACCTTAATTAGTGATTTGTTAGGTGGATTTATAGCTAAAAAGATGATAAATTGTTTTTAAATGCATTCATGAGGAATTCTTGTGATTTGCAGGTGTTTGGGACTAAAATGGATGAAGTTGGGCTAAATTGGATGAAATCAAGAAGCTGGTTCGAACACATGTTTGAACCAGCTGTTGTTAAACCAATGTTCTAACCACAGAAGGCAAACCAGAAAAAGATGCAGCAGATTTTGGCTAAGTGTTGGAAAAAAGTGGTTCAAACCAATGTTCAAACCATAGGTTGTTTGAACCTTGGTTAGAACAACAGAAGCCAAGTATAGACCAACAAGTGCTGAAATTGATTAAGGCAAATTGGTTCGAACCTTTGTTCAAACCACATCTGGTTTGAACTTTGGTTCGATTGACAGAAGGGTGAAAAGTTGCAGAGCTCAAAAATTTCTAAGTCCAAGACTTTGGTTCGAACTTTTGTTCGAACCAACCTTTGTTCAAACATTGGTTCGATCAACAGAAGCTGTGCAAGGTTCAACTGGAAGATAATTTTCTAAGTCCCAGACTTTGGTTCGAACTTTTGTTCGAACCAACCTTTGTTCAAACATTGGTTCGATCAACAGAAGCTGTGCAAGGTTCAACTGGAGGAAAATTTTCTAAGTCTCAAACTTTGGTTCGAACCCTTGTTCGAACCAACCTTGGTTCAAACACTGGTTAGAACAACAGAGGCTGTGCAAAGTCTAATTGGAGTGAAATCTGACTAAGTCCCAGAATTTGGTTCGAACATTTGTTCGAACCAATCAGCCTGTTCGAACCTTTGTTCGAACCAACCTGCAACTTGAGGATTCTGAAATTCAGCTTTTGAGAAATGGGCAATTATGTACTTTTACATGTTATATTCATATATATATGTACGAGGAGGTCGTTTACAAAAGGGGGACAGATTCATTTCTTCAGTTAAGCTTTCCTTTTAGAGAGAGAGAATTGTAGAGAGAGAAAGTGTATCCATCTTCATTTCTTTGAATTCTTGTATCAGAATTTCAGTTTTATGAATGGATTTACTTCAAGTTTTATTGTTTTCTTCTGTTATGATGTTTGAGTAGACTTTTCTCTTGGATTCAAGGCAAGTCTCGTAGTTGATTTGCAAGAATTTCAAGGTAATGGGCTCAATGTTGAAATCTTATGTGTTAAAGGAAGAATCTATGTTTGATTTGAATTGATTATTGATTTTTGAGTTGAGATTTCAATTGAACTTCAATTTGTATGGTTTATGGCCTTTACTTACAGATTTCTACATAGAATTATCATGCCTTTCTTTTAGATTTGTATGGTAATTGCTATTCCTAGGATTTGTATGTAAGATCTATGAGCTATGCATATTAGGTGTTTGATTTGAATTCTCAGCAGATTTTTGCCCTTAATTTCTTACTCAAATCAGATTTGGATTGTTCTAAGTGGTTTTATATTTAGATTATCTTTTGATCTATCCTTTTTAGGTGTAGAATCCTTGAAATTTATTATCAATCACTACGAGCTTGTTTTGGATTCAAGGTTTTCTTAAATTTGTTTCTAAAAACATTTATCCAAACAACCATTTCTAAAACCAAATTGAATCTCTATCATTCATTGTGGGGTTGAAAATTTGTCTAAAACCTTTTCCAAGAATCATTTGTTCACTAATTTTTATAAAGGCTCTCTGTGGGCACGATCCGGTTCTCACCGGTAATTGTGCTTCAATAGACACCCTGCACTTGGGGTCGAGCCAATATTGATACATTGGAATCGAGCAAGCAGGAGATAATGGAAGGACGCTGGGAATGGTAGTTGGTAAGGGTGTGGTTTGACTAGAGGATGATTTAATAGGTACCATAGCATATGATTCTTCTGATATTGGTTGTTGGGTTGATGAAGATGGTCTAATAGGTTTAGGAGGCATGGTTTCCCTGCAAGAATTCACGGGTAAGGAAATCAGGGATGGAATTTGCTTCTCCTTTGATGTATTCAATTTTATAATCAAAAACTGATAAAATAGCTTGCCATCTTGCAAAAATCTGTTTGATGCAATGTTTTGAACATCTTTTTGTAAAACATGCTTGGCAGCCTTACAATCAATTCTGATTAAAAACTCTTGATTTAATAAATCACTTTGAAATTTTTGAATGCATAATACAATAAATAAAATTTCCTTTTTAATAGTGCTATAATTCTTCTGGGCATTAGTCCATGTTCCTGATGTAAACCGGACTAATTGTTCTTGATGGTGGCCAGGAAGACGTTGTTTTAAGATACCACCGTATCCTAAATCTGATGCATCTGTTTCTACAATTTTATAGGCTAGAGGGTTTGCTATATGCAAACATGGCAAAGACTTAAGATGTTGTTTGAGTTGTTTAATAATTTGGGTATGCTGAGGAGACCATGGAGGAGGATTTTTCTTAAGCCTTTCTCTTAATGGAGCAGTAATGATACTAAGTTTTTGATAATATTCTGAGATATAATTGAGGCTCCCTAAAAACCTCTGAAGTTATTTTTTTATCTTTAATTTCATTAGGAAATTTACTTGCAATTCTAAAGCTCTTTCAATTGGAGTAATTGTTCCTTAATCAATGTAATGTCCAAGAAATCTTATCCTTGTTTGAAAGAGATTAATTTTTGATGGAGAAAGCACTAAACCATTTTCTTTATAATATAAAGGAAAGTGTTTAAATGCTTCCAATGAGATTGAATACTATTTGAGAAGATTAATATATCATCAATGTATACTATTGAGAAATCAGAATATGGGTTAAAGATGTCATTCATGATCTTTTGAAATTCACTTGGAGCATTTTTTAATCCAAAAGGCATTACATTCCATTCATATTGTCCAAAGGGACAGTGAATGCTGTTTTATATTTATCTGATTCTGAGATCTGGATTTGCCAAAATCCAGATTTAAATCAAATTTTGAATATATTTTAGCATGTACAAGTCTTTGAAGGAGGTCTTGCTTATTAGGGATTGGATACCTTATCCATTGCAAAACATCATTCAAAGGCTTGTAATTTATTACTAGCCTTGGAGTTCCTCTTTCTATTTCAGCATTTTTATTTACATAGAAAGCAGCATAACTCCAGGGAGATTGGATGGTCTTATTAGTTTTTTATCTAATAAATCTTGGATTTCTTTTTTACAGTAATCCAAAGTTCTTGATTCATTTGGATAGGTCTGGCTTTTGTTTTAATTTTTGATTCTTGAAAATCTTTGATATAAGGAAGGGTAACGATATGGCTTTTCCTATGCATTAGGAATAGTAGAAGAAACTTCTTTGATTATTTTATTTTAAAATTTTCAATTGCTAATTGCGTCTGACTATCTTGTAGTTGATTTTTGATTTGTTGACACACCTTTTCTTGTTTTAGGAGCATTAGATGTTTTTCTTTTGATATGATTTATGAGATATTATTTATTTGGATTTTTTCTATGGCTATGTCTTTTAGAATGTTTAAATCTTTAATATTTGGAGGATCAAGAAATTCAAATATAATTTCTTGGTCAAATATATTGGTAGAAATTCCTTTAGGAGATACAGTCATGGGTTGGATAAGATTTAAGAAAGGTGTTCCTAATATTACTTCTCTATTTAAATCTTTTACTAAAATAAATGGGGTTTTTATGCATATATTTTGATTACATACATGGGCTTTTGTTAATTTATATTTGACTTTTAATGGCATACCATTAGCAGATGATAGTCTTTCTTTTGTTGGTTCAAAATATTTTATGGGTACTAATCCTTCTTGTATACAGTTAAGGTCAGCACCAGAATCAAAGAGTGCAGTAGTATTAATAGTATATTCTTTATTAATTATAATTTTTAATTTTACATTCCACTTTTGGTAGGATATAAGAAAATATCATCTTTTTTATGTCTTTACTATGGGTTAACAGGGTTTCTAGATCGGAGGTTGAGGCTATAGTATCCTTATGTTGATTTTTTAGAATTAATACTTGTTTTGTTAATTCTTGAATTTCTGATTTTGATAGTCCCAATTCCTGTTTTAGAATTCTAATTTCCTTTTTGATTTCTTTTATTTCAAGTTTAATGTCTTCTATTGGAATTTTTGTAATTTCTGAGGTTGTTTAGCCTTTTTTAATATTGAATCTAGATCATAACAATTTTCTACTACCTTTTCTTTATTCTTCTTAGTCTGTTGAAAGGTTTTCTTTAGTTTTAATAAATAATTTCTTTTCAGCTGAGGGTCTTCTATATCTTCAATCATTTCCATAATTAATTCTTGTTCTCTGGTAATAACATTACAATGACAGTTTTGCTTGATGATTTTGCTACTAGATGAATCATCAGATATTTCAGTATTAGATTCAGTTGATGATGTGATATTATTTATTTCAAAGTCATCTTGAGAATTTGATTTTTCATATTCTGATTCAGAATTACTTAACATCAATATTTCCAATTGTTTTTTGAGGCGTTCATCAATATCTAAGGAATTTATTTACGTTTTTAATGGACAATTATTTTTATAATGTCCTATTTTTTCACATTATAACATGTTGGGGGTATTTTCTGATTGTTAATAGGCCTTTTCGATTTTTCTTATGTTGGGAATTGAATTGGTCTAGTTTTGTAGGGTTTTTTTGTAAAAATTATCTTGACTAGGTTGTCTTTTCTTTTATGATAGGGTTTTGGTATTAGCTTTTTATGTTTTTTATGTTTTCTTGATGGAGGTAAGTTTTGTTTGGCTAATCCAAATTGTTCACAAAATGTGCTTAACTCTTTATGTGATTGTGTTAATTCTCTTTGTAATCTTTGGTTTAATTGGAAATTAGTACAAATTTCAAATGCTATGTCTTTTATAGTGTCTGATATATCTGGAAATGTTAAATGTTCATAAGGTATTATGCCTTCATTTTGTTCTCTTAATCTAATTTTTACTTTTTCAGCAAATAATCTTGGTAATCCATCAATAAATTTTTCTTTCCAGAACGGGAGACGCTGATCATCTCTCATTCCAAGTTTTGTTAAAAATGTTTCTTCATACCAGTGATAGTCTTGAAGTTTTGGACATTTCAAGTTTGTTAAGATTATGGACGATCTTTCTTCAATTTTTGATGTGTTTCCTATAAAATATTTAACAATAGAAAATATTAAAGTATTAACAGCATCTTCTATTATTGTTGGATTATCATCTTCATCTTCGACTTTTATAGGTTCATTAAATTCATCAGTTTTGATAGCATTTAATATATTATCTTTTTCTGATTCAGTAAGATATTTATCCCACCAAGTTTTGAGTCTTCCAGAAAATCCGGATATAAGAATTTCTGCTACGGCTTTATCAGAACATTGTTTTTTCATTTTATAAGCACTTGCAACCATTGTCATTTCTTGTAATTTATTAATCTTTGATATTCTGTTAATCCATCTAAATTCCATTTATAGATTCCAGTACCTTTGAAAAATTGAGTTGGTTCAATTAATTATTCATATTGTTGATCTGGGAAAGATGGTCTTGGATAATAATTTTTTATTTGTTTTGTATTATGTTTGTTATGGTTCCATCTGGCCATATTTATTGTTTGATCATGAGGAGTAAAAGTTTCTAATATTTCTTCAACTTCTGTTTCAGATAATTGTGATAATGTGTGGATGGCTTTTATTGATGGAGATGGTGTTTCAGGAGCAACCATAAAAGTCAATGTGTTTTGTAGTTTTTAATCTTATTATCAATATCTTGTATTAGATCTTTATCTTTTAATTGAGTATTGATTTTCTTAGGAATTTCATGAGGAATAAATAAAGGTTTTTGATGTGAATTTTGACTTATTGCGGGTTCTGATTCTTGTATATTGTTTTCAATTCTATTTAATTGATCACTAATTGTTTTAAGATTTTGATTTGTAAAGTTATTTTGTTCTAAGATTTTTTGTATATCTCTAGATGTTATATCAGATTCTGATGGTGATTTCATTTTATAAGGTGAAGCCTTAATGATTGAATTTCTATATTGAATAGATATTTCTTCATGAGGTGGATGGGTAGATTGTTTAGTACCTTCTGATGTATTCCATTGTTGGAGTTTTTGAGTAACATTTATTTCTTTGGTAAAAGGATAATTTATAGAATTATTGGCAGCAAAATTTTCAAACCAATCAAAAAATCTAAAATGGGTTTTATAATTTTGAACATATTTGTAAAATTTTTCTCTATTGGTACTCTGGCAACTTCATCAAAGTTTGATAAGAACCATTCTCTTTTTGATCGTTTTCGGTTGATTCAAAATCTTTTTTAATATACTTTTATTCATAATAAATTCTCTATCTATGACAAATATTGAGGGTCGTCTTGCATTTGAGATTGAGTTGGGGACATATGTTCAGAAGATTTATCTTCATCATCTTTTTCTTGTTGATTTATTTGATCCGTGTAAATAGGTTGGGGTATAGTTGATCTATTTCTAACTCTATTAAGCTTAAGAGGTTCATAATTACTTGATGTTGGAATAGAGGAACAAGAGATCTCGGAGGTTGATAGGATGATCTTGGAAGTTGATAAGGTTCTCTAGAATAAGAGAATCTAGGAGGTTGATAAGCTTCATTAAAATTTTTTGTTTGGAAAGGTATTTCTCCTTCTTCTTTAATTTGTAAATTAGAAAGTTTTGTGGATAACAATTTGAGTTGACAGATCCATTTGGGAGTTCTTCAATTTGTTGGAGTTTTTTGTTTTCTAATTTTGGAGCGGGTACTTGGTCTTCTAATTCCCATTCTACTGGGAGATTGATATCACTCCAGAGTATGGTTTGTGAGACTATTAAATTAGAGTTTTCTTTTTGAGTTTGGAAAAAGATTGTTTCTCCTTTAGGGCTAATTGTTTTAACTAAAAGGATCCATAATAATGGTCATAGTTTTATAATGGATTTTATAGATTACAGCAAAAGGAATATTTCCAGGTTCCATGTCATATCCTGATGTTTGTATTTTAAGAACAAGAGAATTTAATATTCCAGTATCATGTAAAGAAACCGGATAATTTGGAAAACAGTTAAAATATATAGGACCATTATATAAACTAGTTTCAATAACTCCTAGTAAAGAATCTTGAAATTTACGATGTCTTTGATCTCTTAGGCATAGTAGAATTGATGTATTTAATCCACTTCTAGTTAATGGTTGGATGGCTATTTGAACTAATCCAAAGTGAATGTATGAATATTTTTCTTAATGTTTCCTAATGATACTAGAGTCAAGGAGTTTGATAGATTGACATTCAGATGTAAATGTGACAGTTTGTTCAACTGTCTTGATAGAATAATCAGAAGAAAAAGACCATTTTAATATGATAAACTTCTTTAATAGAAACATTTGGGATTTTCCAGTTTGATAATAGGTTGTTGTAGATTTTGAATATTTTGTTCTTCTTGATTTATTATATAACTATCTTGGGATGAACTTGATGCCCTAGACATAGACCTAGACAAGAAAAGACATGATAGAAAAATTAGATTCTTATTTTATTTTACAAAACTTATGTAAAACTTTCACCCTAAGCCTGTCAACGATTTATGCCTAAAAACGGGACTTACAACACATTGCCCTAAACTGGCTACGCGACTATCGGGTTTCTCCCACCGCGTCAGGTTCAAGGTTACTAAATCTTGTAAACTAAAATAAAAATTCAAAGTTTCTAAAATATCTTAATTCTCTATACCTATGGCTCTGATACCAAGAGAAGCCCAGGAATAGCAAGATAGCAAAGCAAGCATGACAAAATATCTTAAAATGCAAAATAGTATAAGCAAAATAAAAACTATAATTAATAACAATATTCTTTAATTCTGTCTAAATAATATTTTTCCCTTTTTCTTAGGAAAAAATAACTTATAAATAATGATTCTAAAATTCTTGTTTGACGAATGTTTAATTTAAATTTTTAATATTTTTTAAAATATTAATTTAAAAAATTTATATAACAAGTAAGCAAATTTCAATTTAAATATTTTCAACTGTTGGATTTATTTAATGGCTTAGACTACTTTTTCTTTCTAGTTTGAATTTTTTTTTTGTCATTTCATATTGAAACATAATCTTTCACTCTTCTCATATTTTTATATTTTTTATAAAAATTTTAAATTAATATTTTAAAAATGCAATAACTTATACAATAAATATACTCAAGAATTGAAATTTGAAATATTTTCAACCGTTTAATTTATTCAATGGTTATAATTACTTATTTTCTCTTCATTTGAATTGTCTTTTGATCGCTTCACATGAAAACACACTCTCTTTTACTCTCCCTAATTTTTTTTGAATATTTTTTATAAAAATTTTTAAATTCATATTTTAGAAATGTAATATATTTTAAAAATGTTTTTAAATTAGTAGTTTTAAATTAATATTTTAAATATTAATTTAAAATTTTTTAAATCAATATTTTTTGAATTGGTTTAGACTTTGGCTATTTAACTCATTAATCTTTCTTTATTTCTTTTTTTTTTATTTTCTTTTTCTTTTTTTTTTCAATAAAGTTCGGTCAAAGTGTGTTTATGTCATAATAATGTAATCTTTTTTTAATAATTTAAAAAAAAATTTTAATAATTTTTATTTTTACAAGTTATTTTTATAGCTTTTCATGTAAACTTAATTTTAATCAACTTACAAAAATAAAAAAAAAACTTAATTTTAATCAAAGTGTGTCTAATCAGTTATGATTATATTATCATTAATCTCTTTTGATTAGCAGTAATTTTTATTTTAGAGATTATTTTAACAATTTTTTATGTAAGTATAATTTTTATATAAGTTTATTTTACAAATTTATATTTAAACTATGTGGATACTAAATTATGTTTATATGTTTTTATAGGCGGCAGAAATTTCTAGCATCATGAAGTAACAGGGCACCACTTAACGACACTTTGAATGCGTTTAAAATTGTATAAAATTATAAAAATTAATATCTCGTATTTTGTGTAATAATTAAAAATTTTAAATTTTATTATCTCGAAATTTATATTTAAAAAAAATTTATAAAATTTTATATTATTTTATTTAATTTCAAACACCCTCTTTGTCGACCCATGGTTTCAAAACCGGAATAGGTCAATGCAAATTAATTAAAGTAACGTCCATGTCAATGACTGTTATTTTGTTTCTTTCTTGAACAAAAAGTAATTATTACCTTTTTTTTTTAATGCTCCTATTATTTTTTTACTTTTTTTTCAAGCGCGTTTTAGAAGACTAATTTTGACTCTAAATAATGTTATAAATGGTTGATGCTTACTCGTAAATTAGAAAAAAAAAAAAACAAATTAAGTAAATTAATCCGGAATTTAGAATGTTGCAGCAATTATTTCTACCCTTTTTTAATTTAGTTAGAATTCTTTTGATCTTTAATGTTACAATCTACGAACTCTGGTTGTTTTTTATATATATAGTATGATATTAGTTTTAAAAATAAACTTATATACTCATTCCTACTTAAAAAAAAAAAGGTAAAATTAAAACTCATTTCCAATAATAGTACCATCATTTCAATAATTTTAAGATATACAATAAAATTTGTGTCATCATAGGTGTATTTGGAGTGACAAAAAATAAAAATAAAATGAAATAAGTTGTATGTTCGTAATTCATACATTGAGATAAAAAGTGAATAACTTTTAGAATTTTCAGTATTTTTACCGTTTTTCAAAATTTTTTGTCACTTCCAATGGAACCTCTATATAAAAATTTTAGTAATGGTAAAATTTATTTTCGTTCGCTTTAATTGTGATTTATTAATTATTTGTCAAAGAAAAAGAAGGGGGCTTGGGAATTTAAAATTATTTTCTCACGTTTAATTTGTAATAAAAATAAAAAATAAAATAATTTGACGAATTGAAAATAATTAAGTTAAAAAATAATATAATAAGAAATATCATTTAATTTTTTAAAATATATTCAAATAAATTATACATTTAAAATTTTATATTTTATTTTTATCAATCCTAATCTAAACGCCGCGGTGAAAAAGTTAGACGGGTAAATTTGTACGTGAGAACACGCGTGACTTGGATGCAAAGAAACGATTACCTAATTTCATAACCAGGGCCCCTCCCTCTTTTCTATTTATTTATTAGCTGCTGCTCTGCTTTACGGTATCATCCGATTCTCGTTCAGGTCCCTGTTGACTCTGTCTCTTCTCTCGTCTGCGTCTCTGCTTTTGTCATCAGGACACCAACGATTTTTGCCGGAAATTCGTTGACAAAATGGCCGGAAAGAGTAAGATTCTGATCATCGGAGGGACTGGTCACATCGGGAAGTTCGTAGTCGAAGCAAGCACCAAGGCCGGCCACCCGACGTTCGTACTCGTCAGGGACTCCACCGTTTCGGATCCGGCCAAGTCCGGAATCATCGACGGCTTCAAGAACTCCGGCGTCACTCTCATCCATGTCCGTAGTGCAATTCTACGCTCATCGCTTCACTTTCATCTGATCTCTCACAAACTCTTTCTCTTTCTCTGTATTGTAGATTAATAGTTTAGGTAAAGTTCATTGTGGAAGTTTATTGGTTGATGTGCGCAGGGAGACCTAAACGATCACCAGAGTCTGTTAAAAGCGATAAAGCAAGTGGATGTAGTGATCTCCGCCGTTGGTTCACCTCAGCTGGCTGATCAAACCAAGATCATTGCCGCCATTAAAGAAGCTGGTAACGTCAAAGTAAGTAATGCTCTCTCTCTCTCTCTCTCTCTCTCTCTCTCTTCAACAATGAACAGTTCCATTGCCTTCTCTTCCATCAATGTTATCACAGAATTGTTCAAATTAATTTGATATTTTCTTAATTCTAACACAAGGGAAGAGGTGAAAGTACTGATTTGACTGATCAAATTTTTATGTGTGATTCAGAGATTCTTGCCATCAGAGTTCGCATCTGATGCGGATCGTATCCATGGTGTTGAGCCAGCAAAATCAACAATATTTGACTTGCAAGTTCAGATCCGACGAGCCATCGAGGCTGAAGGAATTCCCTACACATATGTGGTTTCCAACTTATTTGCTGGCTTTTTTCTTGCATCATTAGCCCAGACAGAAACTTCCATAAAATTATTCTCCCAACCAAGCGTTGCTCCCCCAAGAGATAAAGTTGATATTTTTGGCGATGGCAATGCAAAAGGTAAAAACTTTCAATAAAACTTTTTGTTACGAAATCGGTTATATATATATATATATATATATTATATAATGAAGAATTAAATTTAGTGTTTTTTTTTGTGAATTAAATTTAGTGTTTTCTTTTCTTTTTTTTAGTCAAAATTATATATATATATGTTTGTGTGGTAGCTTTTAACATGGTAGACATATTCACACCCAAAAAAATCAAAAAATGTTTTCAAAGAAAAAAATTACAGAATTATTAAAAAATTAATTAAAAAAAGATTAATTTTTTTTCACCCATAATTGAATTTTTCTATTTTTTATATCAATGTGAATAACATTCTTAAAAGTTAGCAAATAGTAATAAAAAAAATAATTTGATAATTTCACAACCCAAACCTTGTACTTTGGGATGGATGACATGAAAATATAGAAACTAGTTCAAACTAAATAAAAACCTTACCAAGGTCATATCAATTAGTTAATCAGAAAATCTAAACAATTAATAAAAAAATCTAAATACATTCCTGATTCTCATATATGATAATATTAAGCAACGACATAAATAACTAAATATCACATTTTGGTAACCAAATATAAAGGCTCATACAGTTATAACATTAATTATAATAAAATTACGACTCTCATGGCCACCTCATAAATCCAAGATTGGACCCACATTTAGGTCGTACATTTAAAAGTACAAATAAATGAAGAATAAAACATTATCTCTTTGTCAATCCAAACACCATAACTTAGTTATAATTAATTGCACACAATAATCAAGAGTTGGTATAATTGAAAATAATAGCAATATAGCGAAATTAAAACGTATCCTATTTTTACCGTAATTCTTAAATTTATTAATCTAGATTAACAACAAAAACTATTATTAAGATTATAAATATTGAATATTATTATAATTAATAATATTAGTATTTTAATATATAATAATAACTAATGCGATCTCATGTAATAGAAAATTATGAAATGCAATGCTAATATAGAGGTTGAAGAATAAATAAATAATATATATATATATATATATAATTTTTTTGAAGAATAAAGAGATAGGAGATATGGAAGATGGGAAAAATGGGAGATATGGAAGATGTCTTGGGGGGGGGGGGAGGTGAGAGGGAGTTAGTTTTAAATTTTGAAATGAAATAGTGGGTTTACATTTTTGTATAAAATATAATAAAATAAATGATCAAGATATGTATTCTAACCAACTGTAGTTGGCTAGAGCTTTTGATTTTCCTTAAGGGAGGTCAGGAGTTCGATTCCATAGACCCAACAAGGTTTGGAGGAATTCACACAAGGTGTGAGTCTTGGACTTAACCGGCTCGCATAGTTTGTGGGGATATTTCGTGAACTCTCGGTTTACTGATCAACTACTCGATTCGTTAAGGGGTGCAATAAATCGGCAGGGTTCCGGATCACAAAAAAAAAGATATGTATTCTAAGTTATATTTTAAAAATTAATAATAATTAGAAAAAATAAAAAAGTGTTATCTAAATAATAAATAAATAATAAGTAAGTGGATAACTACATTGAGTACAGTTGTTTAAAAAATAAAACACATTGAGTTATCGATGTATGTTAATGTAATTTTCGACAAGAGCACAGTTGTTTATTAACTGTAATACATAACATTCTAAACCTCCTTAAGTATCATCACTTATTCTACAAGTTAATTTTCAAATTGTTTAGTTAAATCAAAGCCGAAATTATTACATTTTCAAAACCAACCTACTGATGAATAATAGAAGTTTTAAATGCTAATATTGGGTTTATAATTGGTTAATAAAATTATTTTGCCTTCTACTGATTTTAGGAGGCATATCTAATCGAGGGTTTTCCTCAACAAAGCTAAATGGTTTAATATCTTCTCATGATCTACAGTAATTTTTAACGAGGAAACCGACATTGGGACTTATACAATCAAAGCTGTGGATGATCCTAGAACCTTAAACAAACTACTCTATATTAACCCCCCAAGCAACATATATTCATTCAACGAGCTAATATCCTTGTGGGAGAAAAAGATTGGCAAAACCGTGGTAAAGAAATATATTCCAGAGGAGGAAATTCTCAATCGTATCCAAGGTACGTGTAACATCCATTTAGTACATTGTTGGAATATTTTTCTAAGTTATGGAAAGACAAATTAATGCTATTTATATACACAATCCGTAATTTTAATTGTTTATTTTGTGAGACCTTGTTGAAATTTATATAAATGATTGAGACTGTACAATAATATCTGTGTAACTGTATAAATTTGTTTAGATAGGTATTATAAGATATAAGTTTTTAAGTGCTCAAATCATTGTCCTAATTAAGGGTGATTATTCAGTTTTGGATTCAATTTTTAGTTCTATTTAAATTGTTCGAATTATTTTGATTCCTTCTAAGGAATCAAAATATTTGAATAGAAGGTGGATAATTGAACCGAATTAATTAAATTAATTCAATTTTATTCTAGTTTAAGCCAAATTAAATATCTAATGACTATTTTTTCTTTACAAATTTACCATTATTATAATAACTGCACTCATGTTTATATAAATATATAATATCTAATTTTATTTTCAAATTTATCACATATGTGTGTGTATATATAAATATCTAACTTGATTTTTAATTTTTTCAATTCTATAAATACAAGAACTGAAACAAAATCAAAATATAATTTGATTAAAAAAACTAAAATTAAACCAAAAATCAAATTGAGTGAATTGAAGAAAAGAAAACGTTCATTCAAAAGAAATTCGAAGTTCCAATTCCACTATTCCTTTTTTATTTAATTTTGTACACCTTTTGTCTTAATCATTAATTTCTTACTCTTGCAGAATCACCTTTTCCGTTTAATCTATTCCTATCAATTTGTCACCCCTTTTTTGTGAAGGGAGATTTGACCAACTTCGAAATTGAACCATCATTTGGTGTGGAGGCATCGCAGATCTATCTTGATGTCAAGTATACAACTGTAGATGAGTATCTTAACCAATTTATCTGAAAATCAAGTTGAGGTAGCAGTAAGAGTTACTATTATTCTCAGTAGTTAAAGTCCCTCAAATCCCCTCCACAGCTTAGAGATATATTTGTTGTATTTTATATATATATATATATATATATATTAGAAATAACACTCTGGTACTCGACCTCTGTTATATTCTAAGTGTATAAGCTGTTGTTTTATGTGATGAATAATGATATGGGCATTTTTCCTTCGTGGAGGCATTCAAGCAAAATTCGTTGCAAAACGCCATGGAAAGTAAAATAAGTCCAAATTTTGAATTGTAAAATCTCTTGCAAATTTGAGTTGAGAATTAAAAATTTCTTGGTGTACATGCATATTTCTCTATATCTCAAGGGAACATAAAAAATGTCGACAGCATCTGCCATTTTCCTTCCACTTTCACTACATACAGGAAGATTACACTTTTATTGTTCTTTTCTCTCTTGTTTTTGAGCTTACATAGTGGGATATGTGGAACAAATATGAGTTAATGTACTAGCCTAAATGGGTGAACTATAATCACATTAGATCACTAGTTCGAATTGGTCACTAAAAGGTTACTCGATGTTAATTTCAGAATTTTAGAGATTAGTCGAAACATTCATAAATTTGTCTAAACGCTCTAAAACAATTTTTTTTGCATCTCCCATCTCATTAGCTTCACCAAAGAAATCTAAACTAAACTACTTCCTTGGAAAGTATTATGCCTCAAAAAGTCCGCTATCCTTGGAAATGTATCTGCATTTGAGCACTTCCTCTGCTTTGAACTTTATTTTTGGCCACATACTGTTTGTACGCGTGATCAGACCAAAAATGTCTTTCATACGCTTATTGTATCTGAACAAAGAATGGATCATTCAAATTTTAGTGACATACAAACTATTTCTCAGACTTAACTATGCCCCGTTTGAAACTCAAATAGATTGACCAAAATGCGATTTGAATAATTTTTGACGTTTCAAGTACAACTAACCAAAAAAAAAATGTAGAAATAAATAATAAAAAACTGTTCAAACGGACCACAATATAAATAAAATCCAATTGTTTATCAACTCTCGTATGAATGACAATCTGAGTCTTTCATTCATGCATCTACTCTGGTAACTAATAGCCGCACAAGGCTGCTTCCTCAACCACACAAGGGGCGCATGAGGGTAAGGGTGATAGTTTTGTCAAAAATTACGCAAATGGCAGTGCGACTAGAAATGGCAATGCCACCAGATCCAGTCAAGAAGGATGTGCACAAGGGAAACCAATGCATATGGACTGCGCGGGGGAAAAAGCTCGCCGTAAACATATCCAGGGGGAAAAATTATATAAAGATATATACCACGTTAAAAGATGCCCCTTGTAAGGAAGACTTCGGGCAATGAGAATAATTAATTAAATATTCTCCAAAGCAAGTTGACTATAATATGTTTAGGGGGAGTATTTAAATTAGGGGTTAAAAAAACAAAACAAAACAACCTAAAAATCAAATCAATTTATTCACTTTGGTTCAAGTTGGTTCAGTTCTACAACATTTTAGTTCGGTATTATGGTAAAAAATTAATAAATTGATATTTTCGATTCGGTTCTCAGGTTACCAGATACTCAATCCAAATCCAAATAAAAAATAACCCAATTCGAATCAACTTGAACTAAACAAAAAAATATAATATATGATATTATATAATTATAAACCAAATAATATTATAACATATACATATTTAATATAATATTTATATAATCCTAAATTTTAGAACGAATTTGCCTAAACTGAAAATGAACTCAATTCAATCCGAAATACTCAAATAAAAAACTGAACTGAACCAACTTGATATTTTCGATTCTGTTTGATTCGGTTCTAATTTAAAATCGATTTGGTTTCGAGTCCAAATTTTAAAAGTCGAAAAAAATCGATTCAGTTTTAAGTTAGGTATAAATTTGAATCAAATTGAACTGAACTGACTCATGTATACCCCTAATTTACATGACCAAGATACTAGGAAGAAATGAGAGAACCTTCCAAGCAATGTAGAAATCTTGCTGAAGGATGAAGTTTTCACAAGGGCTTTCCAGCAAGTTTGACAATAAAACTACTTTTTTTTTTTCAAAAAAGGAGAATTATCTTATTTCATTACTAAATCATACTTCTTTACTAAAATTTTAATATTAATAGATGCATGTGGAAATTAAATATATTAGAATTTTTAATTTTTATAAAAAAATATTATTATCGCAGTATATATTTAGTGCAACATCAATTACAACAATTATTTTGCAGCTAAAACATATACCTGTAAATAAATTTTTATTTTCAATGACGAAGCAATATACTTACTAATTTTTTTTTTTTTTGGTTTAACGTGTGCTTGTGAAACAAATATACATACTTAAGATTAGTTTGGATTCAAAAAAGTTATTCAACTTTTTTGACAGATTTTTTTTTGTCTTATATGATTTTTTTAACCAAAATTTGTTTTTGTTTTTTAAAGATGAAACTTCCAGACATGATAATCGTATTCGGAAAAAAAAAATAAAAATTTCTTATCCATTTAAGTAAAAATTATCCATTTAGTTAAAAAAAGTGATGAACAAGTTAATTTCTTTTTCTTTTTTTTTTTTAATTTTTATTCAAATGGATATGAATTTTTCAATTTATTTTCACGAATATAATTAACAAGGGTAAAAGTTATAACTTCTAAAAAAAAATCAAAT
Organism: Vitellaria paradoxa; assembly: GCA_019916065.1. NCBI lineage: Eukaryota > Viridiplantae > Streptophyta > Magnoliopsida > Ericales > Sapotaceae > Vitellaria > Vitellaria paradoxa. The sequence goes on from CM034238.1 coordinate 45,293,615, forward strand.
TTTGGTAATAAAAAATTGTATAAGACAAAAAAAAAAACAAAAAAATTAAAAATTATTTTGACTCCAAACGAAGCCCTAATCATAAGCGCGCGTTGTCGAAAGCAGCCACCTCATCTGTATAAAATGCAGGGATGAAGAACGAGAAATGTTCTTTATCACCGAGAAAACCAAAGGTTTAATTTAACATGCAGGGGTAGGTATTGGTGGTCCATGCATGCGCTCATCACAAACCGATCCGCATCATTCGGAGGATACGGTGGCTAAAACAATAAAAATAACAAATAACAAAAGTCAAGTATTGGCACAACAAATATTTCTGGACACATGTTATTTCTTCCGAGCATACATGCACCGAGCATGTGAGTGCCTGGCATCGAGTACATCTGATCGCCGACCACACCAACTGGGCCCTACAGTAGAAGGTTTGAATGCTATTTTAATTTTAATTATAAATGCTAAGGCGTTTAGAGTGATAAAAAGTAAGATAATTTAAGATAATTTGTGAGCTCGTAATTTATACAGTGAAATAAAACGTAAATAATTTTGAAAGATTTTTAAAATTTTCTTAGCATATATATATATTCTCTAATATTCATGTAAATGGTGCTTCTCTTTGTGAGAATTTTGGGATCACATGTTGTTTTGAATTCTGAATTCAATGTTGTGCAATAATGATTAATACATGAAAGGAAAAAAAAATACCAGAACATTAATTTTTTTTTTTTATACACTAAATCCCCACTATTATCAAAAGCTTCAAGAAATAAGTTAGAATTACTAGATAATGCATTTTATTTTATTTTATTTTTTAAGAATGATAAAAAAATAAGGGTTAAATAATCTTTACACATCTTTTTATATATGTTATGTACTCTAGTAAGGTCGCACCCATATTAGACAAAAGGGTCAAGTGACTTTTTTTTTTTTTTTTTCCGATGGAATATAAAAAATATCAATAATATTTCAATGTTATTGCGAAATTACTACTAACCCTAATTACTTTGTTATTACAAAATTAACCACGTTGTGTTTATTTTATTTTTTTATTTTTATTTTGGGTAATGGTACGCATTTTTATTTATTTTGTTATTTGATTAATATTATGTTTATTTAATGTAGTTGGCCAATCTGAAATTAAATAATTGGATGCATCTAAATAAGTAATTAATGATTAATAATTACGAAAAAAATTAATTTTAAATTTATGTCCATATTCCATTTGTTTCCATATAACAATAGAAGGATGTTATTCTTTTTTTTTTTTTTTGGTAATTGAAGGCTGTTATTCTTATCCTATTTTGATTTTTTTTTTCAAATTTTAATTTTTTTTGTTGCATAAATAAAATCAAACTTTAATTTTTAATTTCATTTAGAGTAATCTTAATTTTAATTTTAATTCTTTTTAGATTAACATTGAGAGTATAAAAGAAAAAAGTGAAGAAAAATAGTTATCTTCAAAGAATTTCAAGGAAATTCAACAAAAGGTTCTATAAAAAACTATCAATAAGTAAATATTTAGAATCTTAGAGATCAGTCAAAATGTATATAAATTAGTCTGAATACTCTTAGTTATAAAAAAAATACTAAATAACGTTTAGCAAGTCTTCAAATATAATGTTCCACTTTTGCTCACCATTGCACCCATCTTTTTTTTTTTTTTGGGTAATTACCATTGCTCCCATGTTGATGAAAAAGAATTTTTTTTTTTGGTTCTTAAGAGAACATCTGCCTTACAAAGTAATAGAGGGAAACCAATCCCTTGCAAAAAATTGAAACACACCGAATATACATATTGAGCTGCATAACAGAGGAAGAAGAAATATTAAGGTGAGAAATAATTATAGATGAGAAAAAACTTCTACAATTAATCCTAATTCAATAAGCACAGTAAACTGTAAAAAGTTTTGGGTTGTACTTATTTGACCTTTAATCTGTTTAAATCCACCACCAACTCATCAATTTTGTCACCCCTGACAAAAACTAATAGTAAATTCATAAATTATGAGTCATAATACTATGCTAATACCTTCCACAACTCATATTTAGTATGATGGCTCATCTTTTTACCTTTTCTCCCCCCTTGGCTGAAGCCTTTCCAGGCCCTTTCACACACTTTTCCTTCTTTAAACCGCCTTTGCCTAAAGACATTAGCCCCTAGTTTACCAACGAATTGGTTCAAGCATTGAGCTAAACCTTAGAGAAAATTAGCAAACTCCCAGCCCAGTCTATCACCCATACCCTGCTCCCAGAGGCAGGCCCAAAATTTATAATTAATAGGAATAAAATTATATTTTCAAAATAAGTAAGAGGAAAAGTAAAAATATAGTGAGATAAAACAAAAAAAAGTACAATTTATAAAAAAATAATAAAATTTTAATGTAATTTTCTAATCCAGTGAAGACAGCCTTCTTTGGGTCCGCCCAGCCCCCACCAAATCCAGCACCTCCACATTGGTTTTGTGATGCCTTTGCATGAACTTTGTGGCTCTCCTTGTGTTGTGCATGCGTGTAGGTACAGTAAGAAATAGAAAGAGAACTTACAATAAACAAAAAATAAAAGAAACACAGAGTTGAGAGAGAATCACAAACGCAGGCTTAATTCAAATCTTAGCCCGCCTTTTTGCGAGCAATTTCAATGTTCGTTTCTTCGTTAGGGTCCATGTCATAGCTCAACTTTTTCATTTCATTAAGGGCCTATTTGGCGCATTAAAAATGTAGGAAAACTTCTGAAATTTTTTATAATTTCTTAACATATTTTAACTTTTTCGTACTTTATGAAATTTTTATAAATTTATATATATCTACATATCCTTACAATTTTTTATAAGTTCCAATAAATTTTTTACTAACTCCAATAATATTTTTACAAACCCCAATAACTTTATTACAAATCTTAAAAACTTTTCAACGACTTTCAGTAAATTCTAATATAATAAAAAAAACAGTTCAAACGGATTTTCTCTTCAAAAAAGTGACACAAAAGTTAAAAAGTTTCATTATTCATATTTAAAAAACGTGGTTTGGTAGCTACGCGTCAAATACTAAAGAGTTACCCAAATTACATTTTTCATTATTTTTGGACACTCTAAACACACCCTAAATAACATCTTATCTTCATCATCCTTGCCACAGTCGTCAAAATTACGTATCGTAAATCATATTCTTTTTTAAATAATAAAAAAATTAATAACTCAGTATACAAGACTCCAATACTAAGGGACCTGAGGATGATCCAATGTGAAACAGATTTAAATAACATAATATAAACAAAATATTAGTAAATAACTTTTTTTGTTGGCAAATCACGTTAATTATAATTAGTTGATTTAATTATAAGTACTATAATTTGTATAAGAAAAATGAAAAGTTTATACAAAATTGTTGCCTTTTATATAAATATATATATTTTTTATACAAAAGTTTGAGTAATTTAATAACTAACACATATTCTCCCAATACAACCAGTATTAAATTGTATAACATATTCTGAACTTTTTGATAAAGTGAAAAATATAATAAAGAAAATATTTTCTCACTTCACTTTTACTCATCCTTAAGTTTTATATAAATATATAGTATATTAATTTTAAGAAAAAAATGTATTTCATTATATTGAGCAATTAATTATTGAAATAACTTACAATTCAACCATTATTTTCAATTTGTCAATTGTCTTTGACAAAATTTGTCACAAGCATATGAATAAAAATTCAACATATGATTTTATCTCCTGGTTAATTTTGTTTTAGTTATGAGTGAGGATATTTACACTCAGAATCGAAATCAAAATTTTGAGTTAGGGTGCCCAAAAAAATTTATAACTAATATTATAAATTATACTTAACAAATAAAAATAAATTAACATATATGTATAAATGATACAATTAGTTGGATTTATAATTCTTAGATTATATATAACAATTAAAAAATAATTAAATTTTAGGAACACTAGTGTATAACTTTAAATTTTTCCAACTCGAAAATTTATATACACTATTAATGTTATTTTTCTATTAAGGTCAACATTTTTTAAAATTTTAAGGGGCCAAAACTATAATATAATTTTTTTAGTCAAAAATTTCAATATACAAATGACATTTTTCAAAACATAGAGGGTCTATGCCTACCCCTAGTCCCCCTCCCTCCATCCCTGTTTATACTCCTCCATTAACTTCTCACATTCATAATAATTTTAATGAGAAAGAGTAATGTAGAGTGAGAAAAATTAATAAAAAAATATATTTAGTATTTCTCTTTACTTATTAAATTAATAAATTTTTACAATTTAAAAGGGTAATAATATATATATCACATGTATTATATCTGTCGTACAAGATGAATAAATTTTGTATGTATAAAAAGGTTTTTTTTTTTTTTTTGGAAAAAAATAGATACACTCAGAAAAAAAATGCATGAAATATCTTTATGGCGGTAGTATCGCATATAACATGTCGTGTACGCGTGTTTTTGACGGCTGTTGTTAGAGGGGGCGTTTTAGAAGGACAATTTACAGTAATTTTTAGTAATTTTGATTAAAAGTTATTAATTATAATTTTTAGTGTATTTAATGAAATAAATAGTAATTTGTAACAATTTTTTATAATTTTTGGATGTTTGATAAATTTTTTAATAATTTTTGATAATTTTTTAACTTTTGATAACTTTTAACAACTTTTGAGTTGAAAAGTTACCATAGCAAAGTAGAAACGTAACCCAAGGTTGTGATTTGCCAAACGTTTCAAAAATCAAAAATTAGTATTTTTTACTAAAAATTCCGTTGCCAAACACCTTCAGAGTAGTGTTTGGCATCACAATTTCTATCAAACAAATACCAAGTTTTGCTCTTTAGGTATTTTGCAAGACACCAAATTTTATCACTTTTCTATTCTAGTTAAAGTAATTTCTCAACTTAAAAGTTACCTAAAGTACGTTGTTAAAAATTAAAAATTACTAAAAATGTCAAAAGTTACTAAAAATTTTATCGAATACTTAAAAGTTAGAAAAAAATTTTTAAAATCGTTAAAAAATATTATTTATTTCACTAAAATATAAAAAATTATTAAAAATTATACGTCGGAACGTTCCTTACTCACGTTCGACATTTTTGGTTGTAGAAGAAGCCTAATGAGACTATTAGATACCAAAGTCGATGACCGAGAAATTTCAGGCTTTGCAGCCGTCTAGTCAAATTCGATCCACTGTAAGTGGCATTGCCATTAGAAACGTTCACTGCAGCATTTAGCATCAATATAACAAGTTAAATAATTTGAATTTGAGATGTTTTTATGTTTAGTGGTCAATATTATTTTTTTTTCCTTTCCTTTTAATTGCATGTTCAGTTGCTTCACGTAAGAATACAATCTTCTATTTTCTCATAATTTTTTATAAAATTTTCTAAACTAAGGGGTCAGTTATTTTTTTTATTTTCTATTTTTGTTTTATTTTTTATTTTCTGCTGTGAACTCATTTTTCATTTTGTATTTTTAAAAATAAGAAAAATAGTTCAAAATTCATTTGGTTACTTGTGTTGTTAAAATTTGTTTTCAAAAATTGAAAATGAGTTTACATATAAAATAAAAATAGGTAAAAAGTTGTTTTAAAAGTTTTTAACAAAAAACAATATATTTTCCTTATTTGAGATTTTTAACACATAAAGGGTGTGTTTGGTGTACCAAATTTTGGTGAAAATATCTAAAAATCTCTAAAAATCTATCTCTATACATTTTTACACATTCCTGCCTTATCAAAATTCAAAAAAAGTTTAATATCTTTAAAAAAAAAGTCGATAACTAGAATTCAGTTAATCAAATAGCAAAATTTGTTCACCATTCTCACCGTGGACTCTCAATCTACCGAATGACATCCACTTTGACTATTTATTGTGGGGTCATAGAAACCGTTCCAACAAATTGTAGAAACCGTTTAGACGGATTCGCGCGGCCAACTTCCATTCAAACGATTTCTACAATCCGTTTGGACGGATTGTAGTGCAAAGAAGTCATGACTGCCCAAAATTTTGAATCTGTCTAAACGGAAATTCAATTCGTCAAAACAGAAATCTTACTATTCATCACTAAAAAATGTAGTTTGAGATGTGTACACCAAACGCAAAAAATTTCCTCAAACTACATTTTATTTCATTTTTATCACTCCAAATTTACCCAAAACAAAAATAGAAAATAAAAAATAAAAAAGTAAACCAAATGTCAACTAATATTTTTAAAAATATAATAATATTTATATAATAAAGTAGCAAATTAAATTTGAGATATTTTTAACCGTTAAATTTTTCAATAGTTAGGATTACTTCTTTTTTCTTTACTTTTGTCTTTTTAGTTATTTCATATTGAAACATATTTTCTCACTTTTTTTTTTCATATTTTTGAATAATTTTATATAAATTTTTTAAATTAATATTTTTAAAAATTTAAAAATTTATATAACAAGGAAGCAAATTTCAATTTAAAATATTTTCAACTGTTGGATTTATTTAATGGCTTAGACTACTTTTTCTTTCTAGTTTGAATTTTTTTTTTTGTCATTTCATATTGAAACATAATCTTTCACGCTTCTCATATTTTTTATAAAAATTTTTAAATTAATATTTTTAAAAATGCAATAACTTATACAATAAATATACTCAAGAATTGAAATTTGGAATATTTTCAACCGTTTAATTTATTCAATGGTTATAATTACTTATTTTTCTCTTCATTTGGATTGTCTTTTCGATCGCTTCACATGAAAACACACTCTCTTTTACTCTCCCTAATTTTTTTTGAATATTTTTTATAAAAATTTTTAAATTCATATTTTAGAAATGTAATATATTTTTAAAAATGTTTTTAAATTAGTAGTTTTAAATTAATATTTAAATATTAATTTAAAATTGTTTAAATTAATATTTTTTGAATTGGTTTAGACTTTGGCTATTTAACTCATTAATCTTTCTTTATTTCTTTTCTTTTTCTTTTTCTTTTTTTTTTTTCAATAAAGTTCGGTCAAAGTGTGTTTATGTCATAATAATGTAATCTTTTTTTAATAATTTAAAAAAAAATTTTAATAATTTTTATTTTTACAAGTTATTTTTATAACTTTTCATGTAAACTTAATTTTAATCAACTTACAAAAAAAAAAAAAAAAAAAAAAAAACTTAATTTTAATCAAAGTGTGTCTAATCAGTTATGATTATATTATCATTAATCTCTTTTGATTAGCAATAATTTTTATTTTTAGAGATTATTTTAACAGTTTTTTATGTAAGTATAATTTTTTATATAAGTTTATTTTACAAATTTATATTTAAACTATGTGGATACTAAATTATGTTTATATGTTTTTATAGGCGGCAGAAATTTCTAGCATCATGAAGTAACAGGGCACCACTTAACGACATTTTGAATGTGTTTAAAATTGTATAAAATTATAAAAATTAATATCTCGTGTTTTGTGTAATAATTAAAAATTTTAAATTTTACTATCTCGAAATTTATATTTGTAAAAATTTATAAAATTTGTATATTATTTTGTTTAATTTCAAACACCCTCTTTGTCGACCCATGGTTTCAAAACCGGAATAGGTCAATGCACATTAATTAAAGTAACGTCCGTATCAATGACTGTTATTTTGTTTCTTTCTTGAACAAAAAGTCATTATTACCTTTTTTTTTTTTTAATGCTCCTATTATTTTTTTACTTTTTTTTCAAGCGCGTTTTAGAAGACTAATTTTGACTCTAAATAATGTTATAAATGGTTGATGCTTACTCGTAAATTAGAAAAAAAAAAACAAATTAAGTAAATTAATCCGGAATTTAGAATGTTGCAGCAATTATTTCTACCCTTTTTTTATTTAGTTAGAATTCTTTTGATCTTTAATGTTACAATCTACGAACTCTGGTTGTTTTTTATATATATAGTATGATATTAGTTTTAAAAATAAACTTATATACTCATTCCTACTTAAAAAAACAAAGGTAAAATTAAAACTCATTTCAAATAATAGTACCATCATTTCAATAATTTTAAGATATACAATAAAATTTGTGTCATCATAAGTGTATTTAGAGTGACAAAAAATAAAAATAAAATGAGATAAATTGTGGGTTCATAATTCATGTATTGAGATAAAAAGTGAATAACTTTTAGAGTTTTTCAGTATTTTTTACCGTTTTTCAAAATTTTTTGTCACTTCCAACGAAACTTCTATATAAAAATTTTAGTAATGGTAAAATTCATTTCCGTTCACTTTAATTGTGATTTATTAATTATTTGTCAAAGAAAAAGAAGGGGGCTTGGGAATTTAAAATTATTTTCTCACGTTTAATTTGTAATAAAAATAAAAAATAAAATAATTTGACGAATTGAAAATAATTAAGTTAAAAAGTAATATAATAAGAAATATTATTTAATTTTTTAAAATATATTCAAATAAATTATACATTTAAAATTTTATATTTTATTTTTATCAATCCTAATCTAAACGCGCCGGTGAAAAAGTTAGACGGGTAAATTTGTACGTGAGAACACGCGTGACTTGGATGCAAAGAAACGATTACCTAATTTCATAACCAGGGCCCCTCCCTCTTTTCTATTTATTTATTAGCTGCTGCTCTGCTTTGCGGTGTCATCCGATTCTCGTTCAGGTCCCTGTTGACTCTGTCTCTTCTCTCGTCTGCGTCTCTGCTTTTGTTATCAGGACACCAACGATTTTTGCCGGAAATTCGTTGACAAAATGGCCGGAAAGAGTAAGATTCTGATCATCGGAGGGACTGGTCACATCGGGAAGTTCGTAGTCGAAGCAAGCACCAAGGCCGGCCACCCGACGTTCGTACTCGTCAGGGACTCCACCGTTTCGGATCCGGCCAAGTCCGGAATCATCGACGGCTTCAAGAACTCCGGCGTCACTCTCATCCATGTCCGTAGTGCAATTCTACGCTCATCGCTTCACTTTTCATCTGATCTCTCACAAACTCTTTCTCTTTCTCTGTATTGTAGATTAATAGTTTAGGTAAAGTTCATTGTGGAAGTTTATTGGTTGATGTGCGCAGGGAGACCTAAACGATCACCAGAGTCTGTTAAAAGCGATAAAGCAAGTGGATGTAGTGATCTCCGCCGTTGGTTCACCTCAGCTGGCTGATCAAACCAAGATCATTGCCGCCATTAAAGAAGCTGGTAACGTCAAAGTAAGTAATGCTCTCTCTCTCTCTCTCTCTCTCTCTCTCTCTCTTCAACAATGAACAGTTCCATTGCCTTCTCTTCCATCAATGTTATCACAGAATTGTTCAAATTAATTTGATATTTTCTTAATTCTAACACAAGGGAAGAGGTGAAAGTACTGATTTGACTGATCAAATTTTTATGTGTGATTCAGAGATTCTTGCCATCAGAGTTCGCATCTGATGCGGATCGTATCCATGGTGTTGAGCCAGCAAAATCAACAATATTTGACTTGCAAGTTCAGATCCGACGAGCCATCGAGGCTGAAGGAATTCCCTACACATATGTGGTTTCCAACTTATTTGCTGGCTTTTTTCTTGCATCATTAGCCCAGACAGAAACTTCCATAAAATTATTCTCCCAACCAAGCGTTGCTCCCCCAAGAGATAAAGTTGATATTTTTGGCGATGGCAATGCAAAGGTAAAAACTTTCAATAAAACTTTTTTGTTACGAAATCGGTTATATATATATATATATATATATATTATAATGAAGAATTAAATTTAGAGTTTTTTTTTTGTGAATTAAATTTAGTGTTTTCTTTTCTTTTTTTAGTCAAAATTATATATATATATATGTTTGTGTGGTAGCTTTTAACATGGTAGACATATTCACACCCAAAAAAATCAAAAAATGTTTTCAAAGAAAAAAATTACAGAATTATTAAAAAATTAATTAAAAAAAGATTAATTTTTTTTCACCCATAATTGAATTTTTCTATTTTTTATATCAATGTGAATAACATTCTTAAAAGTTAGCAAATAGTAATAAAAAAAATAATTTGATAATTTCACAACCCAAACCTTGTACTTTGGGATGGATGACATGAAAATATAGAAACTAGTTCAAACTAAATAAAAACCTTACCAAGGTCATATCAATTAGTTAATCAGAAAATCTAAACAATTAATAAAAAAAATCTAAATACATTCCTGATTCTCATATATGATAATATTAAGCAACGACATAAATAACTAAATATCACATTTTGGTAACCAAATATAAAGGCTCATACAGTTATAACATTAATTATAATAAAATTACGACTCTCATGGCCACCTCATAAATCCAAGATTGGACCCACATTTAGGTCGTACATTTAAAAGTACAAATAAATGAAGAATAAAACATTATCTCTTTGTCAATCCAAACACCATAACTTAGTTATAATTAATTGCACACAATAATCAAGAGTTGGTATAATTGAAAATAATAGCAATATAGCGAAATTAAAACGTATCCTATTTTTACCGTAATTCTTAAATTTATTAATCTAGATTAACAACAAAAACTATTATTAAGATTATAAATATTGAATATTATTATAATTAATAATATTAGTATTTTAATATATAATAATAACTAATGCAATCTCATGTAATAAAAAATTATGAAATGCAATGCTAATATAGAGGTTGAAGAATAAATATATATATATATATATAATTTTTTTGAAGAATAAAGAGATAGGAGATATGGAAGATGGGAAAAATGGGAGATATGGAAGATGTCTTTGGGGGGGGGGGGGGGGGGAGGTGAGAGGGAGTTAGTTTTAAATTTTGAAATGAAATAGTGGGTTTACATTTTTGTATAAAATATAATAAAATAAATGATCAAGATATGTATTCTAACCAACTGTAGTTGGCTAGAGCTCTTGATTTTCTTAAGGGAGGTCAGGAGTTCGATTCTAAGACCCAACAAGGTTTGGAGGAATTCACACAAGGTGTGAGCCTTGGACTTAACCGGCTCACGTGGTTTGTGGGGTATTGCGTGAACCTTCGGTTTACTCATCAACTACTCGATTCGTTAAGTGGTGTAATAAATCGGCGGGGTTCCGGGTCACAAAAAAAAAGATATGTATTCTAAGTTATATTTTAAAAATTAATAATAATTAGAAAAAATAAAAAAGTGTTATCTATAATAATAAAAAATAATAAGTAAGTGGATAACACATTGAGTACAGTTATTTAAAAAATAAAACACATTGAGTTATCGATGTATGTTAATGTAATTTTCGACAAGAGCCCAGTTGTTTATTAACTGTAATACATAACATTCTAAACCTCCTTAAATATCACTTATTCTACAAGTTAATTTTCAAATTGTTTAGTTAAATCAAAGCCAAAATTATTACATTTTCAAAACCAACCTACTGATGAATAATAGAAGTTTTAAATGCTAATATTGGGTTTATAATTGGTTAATAAATTTATTTTGCCTTCTACTGATTTTAGGAGGCATATCTAATCGAGGGTTTTTCTCAACAAAGCTAAATGGTTTAATATCTTCTCATGATCTACAGTAATTTTCAACGAGGAAACCGACATTGGGACTTATACAATCAAAGCTGTGGATGATCCTAGAACCTTAAACAAACTACTCTATATTAACCCCCCAAGCAACATATATTCATTCAACGAGCTAATATCCTTGTGGGAGAAAAAGATTGGCAAAACCGTGGAAAAGAAATATATTCCAGAGGAGGAAATTCTCAATCGTATCCAAGGTACGTGTAACGTCCATTTAGTACATTGTTAGAATATTTTTCTAAGTTATGGAAAGAGAAATTAATGCTATTTATATACCCAATCGTGTAATTTTAATTGTTTATTTTGTGAGACCTGGTTAAAATTTATATAAATGATTGAGACTGTACAATAATATCTGTGTAATTGTATAAGTTTGTTTAGATAGGTATTATAAGATATAAGTTTTTAAGTGCTCAAATCATTGTCCTAATTAAGGGTGATTATTCAGTTTTTGATTCAATTTTTAGTTCTATTTAAATTGTTCGAATTATTTTGATTCCTTCTAAGGAATCAAAATATTTGAATAGAAGGTGGATAATTGAACCGAATTAATTAAATTAATTCAATTTTATTCTAGTTTAAGCCAAATTAAATATCTAATGACTATTTTTTCTTTACAAATTTACCATTATTATAATAACTGCACTCATGTTTATATAAATATATAATATCTAATTTTATTTTCAAATTTATCACATATGTGTGTGTATATATAAATATCTAACTTGATTTTTAATTTTTTCAATTCTATAAATACAAGAACTGAAACAAAATCAAAATATAATTTGATTAAAAAAACTAAAATTAAACCAAAAATCAAATTGAGTGAATTAAAGAAAAGAAAACGTTAATTAAAAAAGAAATTCGAAGCTCCAATTCCACTGTTCCTTTTTTATTTAATTTTGTACACCTTTTGTCTTAATCATTAATTTCTTACTCTTGCAGAATCACCTTTTCCGTTTAATCTATTCCTATCAGTTTGTCACCCCTTTTTTGTGAAGGGAGATTTGACCAACTTCGAAATTGAACCATCATTTGGTGTGGAGGCATCGCAGATCTATCCTGATGTCAAGTATACAACTGTAGATGAGTATCTTAACCAATTTATCTGAAAATCAAGTTGAGGTAGCAGTAAGAGTTACTATTATTCTCAGTAGTTAAAGTCCCTCAAATCCCCTCCACAGCTTAGAGATATATTTGTTGTATTATATATATATATATATATATATATATATTAGAAATAACACTCTGGTACTCGACCTCTGTTATATTCTAAGTGTATAAGCTGTTGTTTTATGTGATGAATAATGATATGGGCATTTTTCCTTCGTGGAGGCATTCAAGCAAAATTCGTTGCAAAACGCCATAGAAAGTAAAATAAGTCCAAAATTTGAATTGTAAAATCTCTTGCAAATTTGAATTGAGAATTGAAAATTTCTTGGTGTACATGCATATTTCTCTATATCTCAAGGGCAAATAAAAGATGCCAACAGCATCTGCCATTCTCCTTCCACTTTTACTACTTACAAGAAGATTACACCTTTACTGTTCTTTTTTCTCTTGTTTTTGAGCTTACATGGTGGGACATGTGGAACAAATATGGGTTAATGTATTAGCCTAATTGGGTGAACCATAATCACATTAGATCACTAGTTTGAATCGGTCATTAAGAGATTAGTTGATTGTTATTTTAAGAATTAGTCGAGATATTCATAAGTTAGTCTAAACGCTCTAAAACAATTTCTTTGCATCTCTCATCGCATCAGTTTCACCAAAGACATCTAAACTAAACCACTTCCTTGGAAAGTATTATATCTCAAAAAGTCCTACAATCCTTGGAAATGTATCTCTGCATTTGAATGCTTCCTTCGCCTTGTACTTCATTTTTTGCCACATAGCGTTCGTACGCGTGATCAGATCAAGAATGTCTTCCATACGCTTATTGTATCTGAACACAGAATGAATCATTTAAATCTCAATGGCATACAAATTATTTCTCAGGCTTAATTATGCGCCTTTCTAAAACTCAAATAGAGTGATCAAAATGCGTTTCGAGTAATTTTTGACATTTCGAGTACAACTAATAGAAAAACAAAAATGTAGAAATGAATAATAAAAAACTGTTCAAACAGACCATAATATAAATAAAATCCAATTATTTATCAACTGTCATATGAATGAAACTCTGAACCTTTCATTCATCTGGTAACTAACAGTCGCACAAGGCTGCTTCCCCAACCACACGTGGCGCATAAGGGTAACGATGATAGTTTTGTCAAAAATTACGCAAATGGCAGTGCGACTAGAAATGGCAATGCCATTAGATACCAGTCAAGAAGGATGTGCACAAGGGAAACCAATTCATATGGAATGCGCGGGGCAAAAAGCTCGCCGTTAAAGCCAGTAACTCTCCTATAAATATCCTCATGGTCGTTTTTCACTCCCCACCCACCCCCCACCCCCCAAAAACCAATAAATAAATAAATAAATAATAGACATATCAAAAGAAAAGTTGCCCATGTCATCAATAATGAAAACCATTTGCCCATCAACCATGCTTTGCATGGACGGATGCATCCCTCAATCCATGCTTCATTCAGTCAACAGTACATGTAATTTGCAGAAATTATTATATTAAAAAAAAACCAATAAGATGGATTTTAATTACAAAATTGCCATTACCACCTTTTTTTCCCCTAGTAACTTCTTCTAGCATGATAACATTTTCCAAGAGACAGATAATTCTACTCAAATAATCAAGTATCCCACACATTCGGCCAACCAAATTGGTCAAAACCAGCAAAGGAAACAAAAGGGAAGAGATTGAATGAAATTCTTGCACCAAAGCCGAGACGATTACCTTGCCAAGTCACTGCCAAAAAAAAAAAAACACAGGAATTGAATCTTCAGAGCATGTGTATAAACAAGTTTTCACTTTGGCAACATGACTGCACCATCTAGCATATCATCAAATAACGGGGCACAACTGAACTATATGTTTGTAACTCCATGCTTTCAAACCCGGAATAGGTTAATACAACATTAATTGAAATAACATCTATAGCAATGAATGTTTCCAAATTGTCAATTTTCGGCACTCGGATCCTTCTCAATTCGGTCTATCTATAAAACCCACAAGATCTTTAGTCCCCACGAGAGCCACTGCTACTTGCAGCAGATTTCTTGCCACCATATTTCTGTTAAAAGAAAAGGAAAGACAACACTAATTAAGCAACAACACTTACCTGTTAAAACTGTAAACGTTGGCAACATTACATGCAGCAGAGTTTTGGAGGAAGTAAACAAAACCATGTGTAAGCTTACCTGCTTTCCAATATTGAATGGAATATATTTGTATTTAATCATGTGCACGATTTGGCGCTTCATTGTGAGGACAAATAGAACTATCCAGTAACACAGTAATATTGGCCAGAAGACAGGGACATCGAACATGGAAAAGAAGGTCATGACAAATGCTATGCAGAAAGCCTTTGTGATTGCATACCTGGAACCACGAAAAGAAAGAAGAAAATTACTTCCTTGCTTACAACCGAAAAGCAACACGGTTGCCCAACATATTAGCAAAAAACCATCTCAATTGGATGAGGTTTATTCATGTCAGTTAAACACGGAAAATATTCGGCAGGGATCACATCAATTGCTAGAAGCAGTTGAAGGAGGAGAACAACCAGTATAGGTCAGTTAACATTAAGGCTTTCAGAATTTCTCTCTCAATACTTCGATTAGACAATTAATATTTGCTTATTTTGTCTGATAACTGATGAAGGCAATCACTGAAAAGGATTTATTTACTAATAGTTTTCATTTCCAAAGTTTTAGGGGTACCAAAAAAAGTCACACAACCCTTGTCGTATAACACCATGACCACATTGGAAGACACAAAAATATAAAATACCAATAGGAAGTCTCCTAGCCGAGGATATCAAAGCTAAAAAGAAATTCCCAGTGAAGATGGGGAACAGCAGGTGTCTAGTGACATATCAACATCACTTGTTCGATAACGTGTCAAACATGGAATATCAAATCTTAACACATTAAATAAATCGTTAATGCATACATATACATATAAACAACAACTAAAAATTGTTAATTGAATAAACTAAGAAAAAAAAAATAAACATAAGTTTCGAGTTAAATATAATTATAAAAACATTTTGCACGTGTAGAGGACTAGTTATCATTCAATATGTTTCTAGAAGGTGACAAAGTGAGACAATCCAAGTAACCGAAGTGGAACCAAGTGCAAAGTTATCCATGATAAATCGCTTGCAATCATATAGATGGGACAATATATATCTACCTCTATATTATATAGAGAGAGAGAAAGTTAGAGAGGGGGGAGAGAGAGAGAGAGATATTCAGTACAAAAGTCAAATGAGATATGTCTCAATCAAGGACTAAAATATCATTTCGGCAGGGCGTTTCAGTTAGCTCGGAAATGTGATGGAACTGGAAGGAAAAATTGGAAATACAAGGAAACTGTAGGAGAATAAGAGAGGGAGTGTAGTTAGGAAATCAAAATTATTATTCACATGATAAAAATGTGAAGTGTAGTTTAGGAACGTAAATATATGATTCACGTAAATTACACAATCATACATTTATTTTCCATATTTAACTGATCTTGAATGGGCTTATAAGAACTTTAGCGGGTTCTTGTAATTATTGATACTATTCAATAAATCCATCCCTTCCTTAGAATTTCAAATATTTGAAAACATGTACAAGAAAACAAGTTGTTGAGATATCCAGGGTGTCATTTACACGACTGCTCCATAACAATAAGCATTTAGCGATAAGTGGTTTCTTCAAGGCCTCTTTTCATTCAGGTTTGGGAAACTAATCCGATTTGACAGAGTACTGAAGGAAGCGCTATAACCCCGTCTACAATCGAACACTGGTGAACTTTAACCATTTGTATTTTTAAGATAATGTATAAATAACTGAACATGGTCGAGAGGTATATACTCACTGGACTAGAGAAATTATTATAAAATTTAATAGTAACTCCATTATTGTTTCAAATATGATTCATCGTACTCCATCTAATGTTTGCACACTCTCTCTCGCGCGCACGCGTGAGCGCCTTAAAATCACATATTTTCCTTTTTAATTCCATAAGTACGCATACAACAATTGCACAAATAAAAGACTATATTATACGTAACAAAAGTTGTTAACGATTAGAATGTTTATTTTATTTTTCTATAATGGTGAAGTCATTTATCCATCAACTGCAAATGAGGACGTTATCAACCCCAACCCAAAAGCTCCTTGGCGACCTGCCCAGAAGTAGGAGCCAAATAGCGTCAATGGCTTGAACAACCAACCCCTACTTCAATTGGTAGAGACCTTCCCACTAAACTCCCTCGTGTAGGCTTGGATCTAGAATTTTCTTAGTAAAACGAAACGTTAATGTTCTTAACTCAGATTCTTGGAAATTTCTACAACCAATAAATGTCTACATAATATTTGCATAAAGTTAGGAAAACATGTGAAGGAATAAAATTATAAGGAACATGCACCAGAGAGGGTGTCACACAAGTTTGACATAAAGTTTGTGTTTCCAGCCTTGAAAGCGTCAAAAATTTACATTTCTAACAATTAACATATGGAAAGGCAGACTGCAGTCAAATTTACTTGTTGAAAAGTCAAAGGTGCAAATTCACAACTTAAACTTCAATGCCCATCTATTTCCATGGATTAGATATACTAGACTGTAATATACTACGTGCAAAATAAAAATAAAAAAAAATCATCAATATGTCAGATATTTATCAAATTTTCTTAATGTTCACAACTTTTTGCTAATTTTTTATATTCTGGTTTTATCAAAGAAGAAAAAATAAAATCAATAATCTTGCATTAAGCAATGTAAATTACAAAGAAAAAAGGCAAAGTCTTAAAACAGCCAAATCAGGCAACATATAAAGCAATGAAGCATGGAAGATCAGCCATGGCCACAAACAATTTAGTTACCCAAGGTTTTTTTTTTTTTTTTTTGGGGGGGGGGGGGGAGTTGGGGGGGAGTAGTGTATTTACCAGAACTTGAACTCTGGGAGCCGGCGAATGAAAGGCTTGTACTCATCTGAACCTTTTGTTGGTAGCAATGGCCCGTCAGATTGCTCAAGCTCGGGATCAACAAGAGGTGACAAAAACCCAATCAACAAATTCAATATGTAGATACCCAAACCATAGGTAACGATGTAAAACCCTTGAATATAAAAAACCCGCAAAGCATAAATGAATGCCAGAACAAAGGTTCCAACCCATCTATAACCAGCATGAGGAGTAGTTTTATCCAAATAAAACCGAAAGAGCTTCGATGCATCATGCCTCCATTGATTTAGAGGCGCCGCAGCTGAGGCACCACCACCTCCAACGCCCTCCATAAAAAATGAGCTTCACAGTCCTACAAATCTAACAAAAGGTTTCAATCAACTCAAACTATGTATAACCCTGAATAAATATCCAAAAAAATCCAAACCCCTAACAAACACCCGATATACAGTGTGAATCTTACTTTTTTTAGTGGAAGACGGAAAAAGTAGGGAAAGAACCCAATTTGGAACAAAATCCAGTATCTGCTTGGCTATTCTTTTTTTTTTTTTTCCGAGACCCACAAAGCAAAATACCCAAATCCAGCTATTTCACTTACTCATCAGAGTTCCCATTTCTTTATAAAACAGAAACACAACATTAAACAAGGCAATCAAAACTTTATCATTTCCTTTCTTTTTTCCTTACTCTGATACTCATTGGCAAATAGGGGATCAGAATTTCCCGAATACAAATAAAGCCCTAATAATCCAAACAATACACGAAGTTTCGCAACGATTCCACAATGGGAAGTTCGCAACCAATCCACAATGAGAAGATCCTAAATCAGAAACCCTAACCATCCTCGGGAAATGTGAGTGTGTGTATATATATATATGTGGATACACACATGCATCTATTTATAAAACTGTGGGGTTTTATTTTAGATTCAATCAATCGACAATCAGATGAGGGTTAGGAGATCGAAGCTTACCTCCGATGACCGTTAGAGCAGCGGAGAGATTGCGGGGAGAGAGAGAGAGGGAGTTGGAGGCTAAAGCGGAAGAGATGGAGACCTGTTTGGTTTGGGTTCGACCTCCGTCTGGGATAATAGGAAGGGAGACAAAATAAAAACGCCTCATGTTTGGAGACAGACTTTAAAAAAACGGAAGGTGAATATCTTTTCTGGTGTTTGGATAACTGTAACGGAAAATCGAGGATAACATCATCGTCCCATTTGGAAAATCAAGGGTTACGCCATCCTTCTTTTTGGTTTAGAGTAAATACATATGAAATGATACAGTTAACACTTGCCAAAAATTACAGCCTCGTAATTGATAAAAATTATAAAAAATTAAAGCAATTAGTAAAAATTAAAATTTTTTAATAAAACTTAAAAATTCAAACGAATTTAAAATAAGAACGAACATCGGTCAGTATAATTTAAAAATTATAATTTTTATAATCGAATTGATTATTTTTAAAATTTAGAAATGATAATCAAAGTAATCAAAAAATATGTAGTAACCGATTATTAACCAAACTAAATTATATTGGTTTAGTTACGATTTAAATATATGTTTTATAATTTAATTATAAAAATTAAACAATAATTGTTATATAAGTGTTAATTGAGACTTAAAATGCATATTTAATACTATAATAATTTATTAATTTCTTATAACTTTTAAGAATTTGTTAATTTAAAAGATAAAACCACCGAGAGGAGTAGATATCTAGATTAAGTTTATAGATATATATATATATATATATATATTAAATATTAAATAAATTTAATTTGATTTTTTCAATTTATTTAGTTTAAAATTTCAGAGGTATGATCAAAATCGATAGCTATTATATTTATAAAAAATAACTAAACTAACCGCTATTAAATAAATAATCAATTTAAATTTTATAAATTTAGTCAGTGCAGTTGAAAAACCAAAATTTGGTCAATGCACACTCCTAGCATAAAAGAATAGTGCCTCCTATTCATCTTTTTAGGCACGCATCTCTATCTCACATTGGAAGGTAATTAAACATACATATAAAAAATTTTCTCAATACGGAGTTTAATTTTATAATTGACGACTTTTTATTCAGGGTTTAATATGATTTTACTGCAGTTGATAATTGGACAAATCATAATTACATAGAAATAGCAATAGTAAAAAGGAATATGTAACACATAACGTGAAAATCTACCTTACACACACACACACACACACATATATATATATATGTTGGGGGAATTAAATATTTGATTTTTTTTTTGTAAAAATTGAAATTTAAAAAAAATTTTAAAGTCATATGAAAATGAAATAATTAGGATATGACAATTTTAGAAATTTAAATTTCATTGAAATTTTTTATTTAAGGTTCTGTTTGGTTGGCAAAAAAGAAAATGCGTAACTTTTGCCTCTTTTGGTGTTTGACAATACATCATTAAAATTTGTCAAAAATTTTTTCTAGTAACTTTTTACCAAACAACCTAAAGTTAAAAGTTCATAAAAATTCTTGAAAATTTTTTTAACTTTTTACCAAACAATCAAAAGTTATTAAAAATTTTAAAAAATTACTAAAAATTTTAAATTTTTATCAAATGCATAAAAAATACAGCTAGCAATTGCCAAAAAATTTTAAAATATTAGCATCCAAACAAGCCCTAAATGAGTTAAGACATGTAACAGGTTGACAATTGGAAGGTGTGTTTGTTGGAGCTAAAATGTAACACAAGTGCGTATAGGTGGCTCCATCTATGTTCACCATGTCCTTTCTACTTCCTTATTATAATGGGTTTTTTATACTTGATAAAAATTAAGTTTAAAACCTATATACTAATAGTTTAATATTTGAAAACTTAAAAAATATGAATTTTTTAAATTAAAAACTACGCAAATAAAAAAAATTAAATTAGAAACTTTGCATTCATAAATTCTTTTTATTCACTTTTAAAAAAATCTAAAATATCATTTGTCATTATTTTTTTTTTCCTTTTATCTCTCACTTCTTTTCCATTCACTCCCGCCTTTAGCCACCCCACTTCCACCTCAACTTTCAACCCTATCACCCTAGTCCTCAATTGTTCAGTTTTTTATTTCTTAATAAGTCGCTAGAAAATGTGATAATTGCTACAACATAAGACACCAATCATACAAGAAGTGACATGTTTTAATGACTAGGTTTCTGCATTAGAGTAAAAAAAAAAAAAAAAGATCGCATGTTACAATTACTTTCACGGTATAAAGTAACGACTAAAACCTGACCTAGATAAGTAAATTTTTACTTAAAAGTAACTATGCCCAGATGAGCAAACTATTGTTTCATAAATAGGAAAACTACTTGGTTAAAAGTAATAGTAAAAAAATTACATGATTTGCTATTTGCATGATATTTCTAGTCAAGCAAGAAATTAATTTAGTTTCTTTTTTTGAAGACTAGGATAAATATATATATACCATATCAGGAGGTACCAAAATGTGAGAAGGAATAAAAGAAGGAATGTGGAGACTGGTGATTGCCATTTTTTTGCCTCCGTTTCCTTCCTTTTTGTTTCGAACTGATGAGGAAGGCAGGAATTGGGTTTTAATTTCTCCGGGCATCTCTCTTTGGCATCTTCTGGCAAAGTAAAGCAGTCATTTTGTTATGGTGCATAAGGTTTTATGTTGATAAATTTAAACAAATTTTGAATTAAATGTTGTAGATGCGTTTATTTTTTAGTTTGAAAAGGAAAAGAATAATTCAAAATTGAGAGAACCTACATATTATCAAAAGTATAATCTGCAATTCAAGTCAGAACTAAAAACAAGCAAAATTCTACACAAACTATAATAATGCCAAGCCAAATTCACAGAATTCTAATAGAGACCGTAAGGAGCACGAGACTGCGCCCTAAGCTTGCTAGGAACCCCTAAGAAGTGCGAGGGTGAGAGTTAGTTGATTTGAAGACTGGAACAAATTCCAATAAACCCCACAGACTTGGCGCAGGCAACCCGAGAAGTCGAGGTATTTTTGCAAGTAATGCGCTGGGAGCTCGAGAGATTGCTCTAATGAAAATTCTGAATACTACGAATATTTTGTTTCCATTTTGAAAAATCTATTTATTTATTTGAGTCCTACTTTAGAATAAAACTTTGTACATCAATATATATATGCACAAAACTAACTAGGAGGCTTATTATAGTTTTTTGAAAAAGAGATTTTTTTTTTTGGTGAATTTAATAATCTTTTTCTTATTTTTCCCTTACTTTTTGTTGGGTCTGTTTATCTGCTAAGGATTCAGAAAGTCTACTTGATCTATGTTTATCGTGGAATCGAGCAAGAGTATCAAAAGGATTCGTAGTGAGTTCAAGTAGAATTTGTAACTTGATTATATAGATTTTTAAAGGTTTTTCATAGAAAGTGTTTCCTTGTTAATTCTCTAATGTTATCCTCTTTACTATGTGTTCAGATTCGAAAAATTTCATAGTGTTTTCTCAAATTCCCGAACTCACCATACGATATGAGTTGGTGTTTACTTTTGGTTACTCGCCTTTTAATAACTCACTAAATAATTTAATTTTTTCATTAATAGTATTTTTATAAATATTTTAAGTCCAACAGCAAAACCTCAAATTTTTAATATTTTAAAAGAAAAAAAAAAAGTTTCACCAGATCACCTGCATCACCGAGCAACTCCACCTCGCTGCCATTGTGCAACTCCACCTTTGTGCACCATCACCACAGCCCCTAATTCATTTCACCAAATCCATCATAGAAAAACTTTCTCTTTTCTGATTACCCTCTCTCTTACTCTGTCAACCCGCCTCCATAGACCCCTTGTTTTCTTCCTCAACAACTCCATGGGTTGTTCTTATTTTTTTTCTTTTAAATTTTTCTGTGAAGATTTTATTGGGACCTTTTTCTTTTGTTTTTTAATCAAACATTGCTCGTTTGTATGCAATTATCGAGAGGCCTGTTTGGTGTAGGTCTTATCCCTTTCTTTTACAGCTTTCATGTTCATGTATGTGCATTTTACTACTTCTATGTATCACATCCCGACGTGTCAGTGCCTTCCTAGCACCCCATAGATACTTGCATGGCCACGTAAGGTGACATTACCTCTAGGTTATGCTAGACAAATCTTGTATATTTTAGACCTCTCATATATTCTAAGTAATTCTTGTAAATATGCTGACACTTCTAAATAATTTTGGAATAGGTAAGAGGCTTCCTTTAAAAGGTTGTCGTGTAAATATCTTAGATATTTTAGTCGAAAATTTTAGAACATTAATTTTACCGTTGAATTAATTAGATCACCACCGTCCACTATGGAGATGGAAGGTTATAAATATGGGGCCACCCCCTCATTTGTAATCATCCAAGTTTGAGTGAAGAAAAACATTCTCTACTTTATCTCGTGTGTTCTCCTATTCCCTCTCTTGAGTGTCTTTCTTATTAAGTTTCTTTATGAATTTTGTAAGTGTTGTTGGCTTCCCAACAAGAATTAAGCCAATTTAATACTTCAACAAAAGTCAAGCGTCTAAGTGTCATATGGGTGGAGGTGTAAAAATTCTAAACCCGTGACATATGGTTCTTGTTCTTTGTTCGATTTAATATTAATCAAGCTCCAACATGCTTCTCTCTCCCCGTTAGGGTCACTTCTAGAAATTTGGGGCTTTTGATGAAACTTGTAGAGAGGCCTAACCTGTAGAATGTCTGTTTGATATAATTTTAAATAAAATTAAAAAATAAAAAATAATAATTAATGCATTAAATAGGAATTTATGACATGTATAGATATATATAGAGTATGAAGTTCAGAAGTCTTTTCTTGAGTTAGTTGGAACACTTATTTGGGAGAGTAATTTGCAATTAATGGAAAAATAAAAAAAAATGGATGGATTTTTGATCAACTGGGTTAGTTGAAAGTATTAGCACCTTGAAGTTCTTAAAGACAAGAAAAGTAAATTCTAGGAGATAAACTTTGAAATAAAAAAAGAAAGTTAACTAGTTAATTTAAAGTAAGACAATCAAAGGGTTTTGACTCCGAGCCAAGTTTAGTAGTGGTACTATATAATGATGATTATCTCAAACACTTTTATAACTTAACATAGTTTCATCAAAAGTGATAGTAGGTTAAAAGAAGATTGGTTATGGAATATTCAAAGTAGTTAGGGTTTTGAAAATGGCCAGTTTTAAACTTATCAAGACATTTAATCAAATACTTGATATACACAGACTAAAACTTATCCGTATCCAATTTTAATTATAACATTGATGGTTGATTTCTGAAAAAGCTCTAACTACCAAAAAATTCCATTGGTTAAATGAATAAACTAAAAGAAAATGATAAATGTATTTTTCCATTAGCTTTCCCTATTCTATATTACTTTTTTATCACTTAATAAATTATAACTATTATGGAGTGAAAGAACAAAAAGAAAGAATGTAAATATTCTCAGCTTAAAATAAAATATTAAAAACTACTAGTATTTAAGTTAACTACCATAACTATCAATTTCATTGGCTTAAAGCCGAGAAAGAAGTCAGCCAACTACCATAATGAAAGTATTAAATGTAAAGAACGATATTGATGAAAGGAAACATATTAATAATGCAATAAATATAAAGAAAAAAAAAACTAAGGGGAGATTCAATTTAAAAGGACAAACAACTTACAAAAAGGAGAACCAAGACTTAGAAACCCTAGGAAAATGAACTCTATCCCAAGAACAATCAAAAGGAACACCGAGGCAAGTGTTCTTATTTATATAAAACATGATTGATGGGTATTTTTATCTATAAATACAGCTGACAAGGGTGAAGGAAAATTTCCACCGGTCGTGCATGCGGGGTATTTTTTTGAAATTTTCTCTTTAAAACATTCATTTGTCGTGCGCCCAACAGGACCAAATATTCTTAGTTGTGCGCACGGGTATACATCATCACCTGTTTGACAAAATGCGCAACTGAACTTGTAGAGTTGTCCTTTAATTGATTCCTCTGTTGTGCATACCATTCATCATTAGTCATGCGCACCTGGTTGGATCATGCACACAAGATTCCTTTTTCTGTGCACACGGAATGGTACATAAGCAGTATCAACTGATTAAGCTAAAATTGGTCTTTTGGCATGCACACAAAAATTCATTAGCCGTTCACACTTTAGTTCTTGTTAAATATCTACCCGCTTACTGGTCCTCAGATTCGTCTATCCGTTAATTTCTTATGATTTCCAATTGGGCCAAAATTTTAGTTCATTTCTGTGAATGAATGTGCTTGTTTGAAGGTGCTTGCTTGCACCTTGTATGGATGCATTAAATCTGGTTTATCTGTTGATGCTTTATTTCTATATTTGGTGGTCTTCACAGGGTAAATCCGTAAATGCATATAAAGTCCTCCATGGTGGGGACAAGTACATGCTGGCTGTTGCAAGATTGTAGAAAATAGTGCAGGAGCTGAACCCGCTAAGCTCAATGACATTAATTCTATTACATGCAAGTTCAAACAAATAGTGCTCTGATGGGGAAGGCCATGACTGGTTTTTGACCATTTTACCGTTTAAGCATCTACACTATTTTATTTTCTTGATTTTTTTTTTAATGAAAAATAAGTCACTTTTTTATATCAAATTTTTAGTAATATGATGATTCTGTGAGAAGACTATTCCCATTGTACTGTATCTCAGAGTACAAGCGTATCGCATTCTCATTTTCGATCTATGTAAAGAAACGATCCACATTCTAGATCAAGTTGTAATCCAGAGACGTCATATTCCACTCATGACAAGGTACTACTTTCGTAAGATATCTTGGTGGGTTAATATCCACCATCCAAAACTACAATTGCCTTGCCTGCAGAGAAAGTTGAACCCAAAATTAATGAAGCAATCCCTGTCCATCAATCTGCAGTGAGGTCAATGGAGAATGTAGACCCAAGCACTTCAAGAACTCAGAGTTTGGATGCTGATCAGTATCTCCTTTCAGATGCTGAACTGCCAAGTAATCCAAAGTCAGGCCGCAGATTGCTTAAGCGTCTAAGAATAAGTGCTTCCGATTTGTTTGGACTTGGCACTAAATGCTCGAATTTGGAAGAAGCCTTGTCTCATGGAAAGGTAAATAAGTAATTCAGCAAAATTATGACCGGCATCAAAAGTAGTAGCGTGAAACCAACATTCCAGAAAGGCGATGGCAAAGAAAAAATGGCTAGAGATTATCCTACTGCAATTTTTTTTGCAGAATGGGGAGTCTTCTTATGCGGACCCAGCAAAGAAAGATCAAGATTTGATGCTTTCTCATTATTGGATAAAGAGATGGTGTCATAATCGAGATGCAGCTCAACAGAACTACGTGCGCACAAAGGTGGAATTCGATGAGCTTCAAAAAAAAAAAACAGTTTCCGAGAGTTTCCGAGCATTGCTACTATGACTCTGATGGGGAAGGCCATGACTGGTTTTCGAGCATGTGAGTTGTGGAGAAATGGTTCCTTTGTAGTTTGGAACGCCAATTGAGTAAGCTTGTTCATATGGAGAAGATGATTCGTATGTAGGTTTTTGAGATTTGTTCAAGATGGAGAAAGATATATTCTCTTGCTGCTGGGTGGTACTAGGAATATCATGAATACTAACTTTTTTATTTTATGACTTTTTTTCACTAAAAAATATTTTTTTCCTAACATGTTAAAAGCCTCTTTGGAGTATTGAAAAATAGCGAAAAGTTCTTAAAAATTATATAATTCTCTATCAAACTTTTTTTTACCTCGAATTATATAAATTTATATAAATCTCTATAAATTTATACATAAAAAATTTACTTTCACCGCTCTGAAGTCCTGCACCATCCACAGCTCGCCTATGTGGCGGTGGACTCCACCTAATTATCATTAGGAGAGTTCTACGTGTAGACAGACACATAATGTCAGGTGTCTTGTGACTTGTCCAATATATCTTGTAGTGGGTCTACTAGTTGATAATTAGGTAGGGCTCACCACCATGTAGGCGAGCGGTGAATGATGCCAAATTTAGAGCAGTAGAGGTAAACTTTCTCTATCTATATCAACAAATTTTTACAAATTTTAATAACATTTCTATAAATTTAAAAAAATTCTAACAAAAAAGTTAAAAAACTTTTATCGAAATTCATTCGAATGAAACTATTTATCTCAATTTTTTGTGATTGGTAGTTTACACTCTAAAAGGCAAAAAATAACTTAAATCATATTTTATCTCAACTTTTGTAACTATAGGTGCCCCTAAGTTTGAAAAAATTTTAAGTAGTTGTCATGTGCTGGTGTAGGCTGCATTTGAAGTAATTAGTATTTTTTATCAAATGCAAGCAAATTGTAGATTTTTTGAGTAGTGGGCAGGCAGGCAAGCAAAGACAGTCTGCATTACAAAGATAATATTATTTTTGAGCTCAATAAAAGAGACGGTAATATACTCAAGTTGAATACAAACTTCAATCAAGAACCCAAGGCCAATCCATCCAGATACAAATTTCCAAAAGAACTCCTATACGAGGGAACAAAAGCAAAAGTTTGTGCAGCCTCAAATTAGCTAGAATTTTCAGCTACCAACTCTTCACATGCTCTTCTTCCTTAAATTTGGAGCCTCTATTATACGCACTTGAGACAAGCACCCCCAGATCACCCTTGCATGAGCTATTCCGAGGCTTTTGGGCAAAGTATGCATCAAATCAGATGACATGTTTTCCCTCATGCCAGCAAAAGACATTGTCCATGAAGACGTTTTCAACATTCAGTGAGCCTGAAGTTATCATTTCAAACGATGGCTTTGTCCAACATATGATTGGCACCAAAGTCGTCACTCACAAGGATGCTTTTAGTCCATTTTTTAAAGAGTGTTGAAAATGTCATTGTGAACAAAGTCTTCTACTAGTACGTGCATTAAAGAAAACAAATTTTCGACTGAATCAACCAAGGAATTGATCCTGTTAGATGCATGCTTGGGACAAGAGCCTCAGATAATTCTCCTCTACCTCCAATTTAACCATATTATAAGATCTTCAAGATCCATCTATATAACTGTGCCATCATTGATTGTAGCTTTCTCCAATACAATCGTGATCCCCGATCGAATGTAAAATCCTTCCTCGGGTCTATCAGCATCTTGAACACCCTAAAATGCCAGATAATTCAAACGCGTGTATAAAACTCAAGATTCTATATCTTATTTCTCAAAAAAGACACAGAAGAAAGACAAAGAATCATGTGCACTAGCACTTACATCTTTGTTCATGATGATGACATCTTTCCCTATCCTTGCATTCTTATCGATAATACAATTTCTTCATATTACAACCACCAAGTCGATGAGAGGGGAAGGGGGAACAATTTGTCAGAATCGTAGTTAACAGACTCATAAATGCTTTAATTAGGAATTTCTATTTATTTACCAAGTTACCTGATCTTTGTATTCCTTCCAATTCCCATTGGGACATTGCCCTCTGCCAGTAAAGATGCAATTTCAGATTCTGTTTGGTAATAGTCTGCCCCCAACATCAAGGTCCTCTACAAGAACAAGTTATAAAGAAGGTAAAAGAAGGCATTTTTGTGGTATACACGTTGTTAGGCTTTGTGTATGTGTTTTTGTGTGTTCAAGAAGAAATTTTGGGATTATAATATTCTTACCTTGAGCTCAACACCAGTGTCCAAACGTGAGCGCTCTCCCACAATAGAGCGTTCAATGTCACATTCTCTCAAGAAACAACCATGTGAGATTATTGAATCCTTAATCTGCAAAATCACCTAAAACTTAATATGCAATATCCTTAAATAATCCACAAATAAATCTCAAGTATACTATAGTACCTGGCATTTGTCAATTTTTGTTGGTGGTAAGAATCGAGGAGATGTGAAGATTGGTGTCTTTGGATCATAGAACTCAAATTTTGGAAACTGCATTGGAGAGAATAATCAAATCACTTTAAGATGGAAGAACCACTTTCAAGAAGATAATCTAGACAATTTCGCTGGAACAGAATTCTGCAATTGATTTTCAAAAGGGAAACCAGATTTGATATCGAACTTAAAAAAAAAAATGCAATAAATCAACCTCCTCCACAAGGGCCAAGTTAGCATTATAGAAAGACTTTATTGTTCCAATGTCTTCCCAGTAATCTCTGAAAATATAAGCCTGACAAGACAATATACAAATTTAGTACACGGATACTGACAGCATAAACTATGAAGAATGAATGATTAGACAATTCAAATGTAGGGAACTCAGATTAACTTGCTAACTGTCTAATATAAGAACATACAGAGAGCAAGTTTGATCGAAGAAAAGCCAGATTTTTAGAGAATTAATCTATTCTTACTTGGACGTTGTGCTCCAAAACAGCTGAAGGAATGATTTCAGATCCAAAGTCATTGGATGTAGGATATCTCCACCTGAGAAGATTAAATAAAATATCTGTTCTGAACACATAGACTCCCATTGAAGCAATGTATGGAGATTTGACAGCCTCCTGTGGTGTCAAACCTAGGAGAGTGGTATCCACTTCCTGCATGAGCCAGCGGGAAGCACTATCAAGAAAAAGTTGATTAACATTGTTTGGAATTTAAGTCACTAATATGAGCTACATATGTGAAAATGAGCACAAGTCATCTGGAAACTTCAGAATTCAGCTTGTCTAATTTGCGCAATGAACCTCCTAAAAAGATGGAAGCAGGACAATGGTTGATAAACTAACCAAACAACTCGAGCTCAGTTAGTGTTTCGCTCAGTAAGAACTAATTCAAGACTTGTTATGAAATCAAGCCAAGCTTGATTAAAATTTATAGCCTGTTTACTTGAAGCTCAATTCAAGTTTGGCTCTATAACTTTAAATCTATGTAAAATAATTAAGCTAATTGAGCCTTAAGACAGGCTAAAACAAAATTTCAAGCTCGATAAGAATTTAAATCAAGCTAAGACAACCTACTACTCGGCTCAACTTAGCTCATTTACAGCCCTAAGCACGACCAAGTTGGTAGTTATTGCTCATGATGGTCTTAAAAATGGGAAAAACAGTGTCTATATCCTTCCTGATCTGTGTAAGTGATAAGTAAGCCTTTGAAAGTGGGCGCATATTCATATATAATGAGATTTTAACAACAGTGCAATGATGCCACAGATCTTTGCCTTAGCAGATTGCACGTAGATTTACTTAAACAAGGACCAAAGGAAACCAATCAAGCTTCCTTTTCCTTAATCAAGTGTGGTAGGTTCTAACACTAGCTCCAAAATTGGATGATGCAAAGTAGATTCAAGATTCGTTACACTTTACCATTGCTTTCAGATCAGCACCTCTTGGTTTTTCAGCAAATTGAACAAGTCGTCCATTGCGGCCAATCTTCATCAGTCCAAAATCTGATGCACAGCTGAGAAAAAAAAAAAAAACTAAAACTTTACTTCATATGGAATACAACTCTTGCGAGGCAAACAGAGAAAAACACTGAAACTAAAATGTCTTTCTCTCTCCTTACTTCCATTTTCTAAACAAGAGTAACAATGAAGTAGTTTGGACATTTAAAATGGCCCTAAAAATAAAACCAACAACACCATGTCTAATTTTAAAGCATAGCAGAATCATGGAAAACAAAACCCAGGACATAATTAATGGAGCCAACCCCAACTAATTTGAGACTAAGGTTTTGTAAGTTGAGTTAAGCAGTATCAAGTATAAATAGAAGAGTTAACCAACCTGTTCCCCACAGGTACACAGGAAACTGTAATATCAGCATTTCTGTCAATGTGATTCTGATAGTGCATTTCAAATAATTAGCAGAAGTTGAGCAAATTCAAGAGAATATTGTGCATTCAAGCAAACCAGTAAGGTATACCTGCACAAAGTCCATATAATCCATGCGGTAAAGATGATCACCCGACAAGATTAGTATATTCTCAATGTCCTTGTTCTTGGGATCCTACCAAAAAAAAAAAAAAAAAAAAATTCATTAGATTGCATTTTTAGTTGAAAGAGGATGAAATAAGTTTTAAAAATCCATCCATTCAACCCACCTCAAATACCCAAATAAATTGCCTTACAGCATCTGCAGTCCCCTGGAACCACATCTTACCTGCTTCCCCCGATGTTTGAGTGGCTGCAAGAACCTGTTCAGCAAGTAGATTTAGTTAAACACAATTGATATTAAAAAAAAAAAAAGTAAGAAAAAATCTAATGCAACATGTATGTAAACTTCCAGCTATGTGCTTTACTCCTCTTTTCAACCTATGAGATATGTTTAAGTTCCTTGTGCATTGGAAATTGTATTGTATCTCAACAAGTCCAATGGAGATTATTCAAATAATAGTCAGGCTTTCTCTTGTACGATGCATCAATCTTCAGTTTTGCCTTGAGGTAAAATTCATACGTATCTAATTTATTTAATATAGTAAAATCTTCACAAAGAAGGCATCACTTTAGATTGTCATGTTCATAAATAAAAAACATCTCAGTTGAGAATTCATACCTCCACGAATCCATCACCAAAGTTCACCCCGTTTCCAAAATATGTACGGGCAATATGCCGGTTGAGTGAAGCGGAGTTGAATTGGGTTAGTACAAAAATCTTGTTTATGCCACTGTTGATGCAATTGCTCAGTGGTATGTCTATGAGCCTGTAGCACCCTCCAACTGGAACCTGCAGATTATACCAATCTCAACATTTAGACAAACAATAAAGCATCCCAAAAATCAACATTTAACGTCAACATTTGATCATTAAATTTACATCACAACATATGCAATGTGAGAAGGCTACTCTATCCAACAAACAACACTAGCTTCTTTGAGCATGCTTCATTTATTATTATCCCAAATATATGCGTATCAAATATACTGAAATATCAACATTCACCATAACCAGGCTTATGAGAGCAAAAAGTAAATTCCAAGCGTAGATCATACATCCCAAATCATTGTATTACCACACCCCAGATCTTTTGGAAGATTTACACAAATTTTCATCAAAAGATCAACCTCTGGAGGATCAGTAGGTTTATATACATGTATATATACACATACATACATACATACATACATACATATTTCCACAACCAAAATGTTATAATGTACCATATAACTCAGGCTCATGAAACCAGAAGTAATTTCTTACCGCGGGTGTTGCCGTTTTGCTAGTGAGAGGAAAGAGTTGAGCCCCTGCACCTCCTCCCAATATGATTGCAGCCACATTTTTGGGGTCCACTCTTCGTCTCTCAAACCGGGGTGCATGTATGGTCTAAAAGTAAATTAATAACTTCAAAAATTGAGATACAAATTTAACAAATAACTCCAGACAAATTAATAGTCAAGCAAAACGTACAACCTCTTCCCATAATTTAGTAGTGATACAACCCACAGCAAAAAAATCATCAACACACAAGAAATGATGCATTTTTTATCAAGCAAAAACCAGCCTGTGCCCACAGTTTGAGATATTCAAGATTATCAAGATTGATCTTAAAAAAAAAAAAAAGGAAGGAAATAACTTACTAGAGTCTCTCTGCCATTTTCTGATGTAATAACAGAGCAAGAAGCCCCAGGTTTGATCTTCCTCACCCTTTTCTCAGTTCTTAAGCACGTTGCCAACTGACTAACCCAAAGACTTTCCTTCAGATTTCTTCCGATTCTCTCCTCCCAAAAACCATTCTCTCCATCAATGAGACCACTTTTTCTTACTTTTGCCAAGTGGGTATTGGCTCCCAAGATTGCACAACAAGAATCCATTGCAATTAGATCCACAAATACAACTGACCCAAGAAAATCAGTAAACCCCCAAGATGAAGATTATGGATCCCAAATGATCCGCCAATACACTGCACAAATCCCAGTAAAGCTGACATTCAAGAGCTATAATCTAAGAATCAAGTAAGCATAGATTACACTATTGTATTAAAAAGGAAATGGGAGACAGTTGTGACCCATACTCAAAGCTACACAATGTTCAATAAATAAATATATCATGAAGTCCTAGTACAATGCCCAAAGGGAAAGTTACAGAATCCAAGCCAAATCTGGGAAGCTAAGAGGGTTCTCTTTGTTTGGTAGATTAAAAGTGGAGGAAAAAATATAAGATGTGACTTTTATAAATGACAGATGAAAAATTTTGATTAGAGGGAAGTATAAAAGTTAGTTAAAATTGATGAATTTTGGTGAAATTTAGTGTGACCAAATATGTTCAAAATTCCTAACTCACGTGTCAAGATTAATTAATTAAAAATTTGAAATACCGAGATCATGGAAGTTACCAAGAATTAAAAATGAGAAGTACCCAGAAGTTGAAAGAACTATCAAAGGAAGGTTTGAAGATTGGGACGACCAAAATTGACAGAGGTGAATATACCAGTGGAAGTGAAAGGAGAGGCTTTAAGGAGTGCTGAAAATGCAGAGCAGAGACTTAGAAGGAAGAAATGAGCAAGTCGGTGATGTTGAAGACGAAGGTGGTGGTGTTTTAACGAGAAGGGGGAACGTAGTAACCCAAAACGACGCTATTTTGATGTTTTGTTCTAAATGATCTTGTTCCATCTAAATTTTTTATATTTAAATAAGAAAATTTAAGTAAAATAACGTCATTTTAAATGAAAAAACGATGAAATGACATCGTTTTGGATTCACTGCATTTAAAATACGATGAAACGGTATCGTTTTGGATTCACTGCCGCGACTGCAATAAATCCTTAATTGCAGCCCTAGGCCGGTGTTTTATAGCTTTAATTTATTCGAATAAAATTGTTTTTAGTTTGAAAAAAAAAGTTAGTAAGTCATATGATTTTTATTTAAATATTATTATTTTTTAAAAAATTATTTTAATATTTTCTTACAATTTTTTTTAACGTAATCATATTTTTGAAGTTTAAGGAACTAATTCAGTGAGCGCGAGGTGAAGTACATAAATGTTCTGGGTAAATTACATTTAATTTCGCTTAATATTTGAGTAATTACATTTAATACTTATAATATTTAAAAGTTATATTTGTCTCTCTTATTTTTTAATATTGACACATTTTCGATAAAATTAACTATTAAAATTTAACAGAAATATTAAAATAATTAAAATTTTAGGTAATTTTATCATTTTATCTTTCTATTTCTTACATTTTCGGCAATTTTTTTTTATAAAAATCTCCAAAAACAAATAAAAATAAATAAAAACAAAAAAATTTTGAGAATTTTTGTAAAAAAAAAAAACTAAAGAGATATGAGAAATAGAGGAGTAAAATTAAAAAAAAATCTAAATTTTTGATTAATTTGATATTTGATATTAGGTTTTAATGACTTGTTTTATCAAAAGAGGTCAATATTAATAACATTTCAAAATAAAAGAGGGAGGCAAGTGTAAATTTTAAATGTTATATGTACTAAGTATAATTACTTAAATATTAAGAGGAGATAAGTGTAATTTAACCAAATATTTTTCATTAAGACATCCTGCTAACAAAATTATTATGAAATATAAATATATTTAACTATATATAAAAAATATCTAAATGCAATACATACTTAATTATTTAATTTTATTTTCTGTATATTAACTTCTTGAAAAAATTCACCACATATATATTTTAGTAAGAATAATAGAAATATCTAACAAATGAATAAAAAATAAATATGAAGAAATAATATCACTTTAAAACTTGTTAAATTATTACTGAAATTTTGTGGTAGAGGTTTCACATTTGAAATTTCCAGCTAAATCTTGTAACTTATGGTAAAAATTTAGTATATTTTAAATTATTATAAAATTATATGTGTTTATTATAATGAAATAAATTCATTTTTGAGAATTTAACCAAATTAATTCACAAATTCAATCAAGTTCATATTGGATTCGTAAATTTGAAAATTGAATCACGATCCATTACTTAGTTGGTGTTTGGCATATCAAAATAAAAAAATAAATAATTTTAATTAATGTTTTTCAATTTCTTCCACCAAATATAAAAATAATTTTTACTAATTTTCTTTAATTTTATCAACTTTGTCAAACTTTCTTCAACTTTTACCATATTTCTTCAAATTTTTATTAATTTTCTCTAAATTTATCAAACTTTGTCTAATTTTTTCAAAGTTTTACAAAATATAATCAAATACCTAACTAACTATTAAAATATTACGTGTCAATCCCATATGCAAAGTTGTATTTTTTCTTTTTGATGCACCAAGATGATCCCACAAGTTAAAATGCAAAATGGATGGAACTAATTATATATATATATGAACCTTGGAAAAGAAAATTAGTGTCGCTATTCATAATTTTATTTTTTTTTCCACGCGGTCCAATTAATTCATGTATCCTATCTTTTTCTTCAAGCAACCCAATAATTTCTCCACACAACTCACAAATTGTAATTAAAATTTCAAAAATACCCATTGATCAAAAGGACAAGAGTTTGCTAAAATATTTTAATTTTTTTAGTAATCAATTGTTGAAATGTTTCGTTTGTTTTGATGTGAAAGTATCAAAAGTTTATGTGGTTAGTTGTTAAATTTTTTTAGCAACTAATTGTTGAAATTATTTGATTTTTTTAGATAATATTTATTGAAAGTTTTTAATTTTTTTCAGTAATTATTTGCTGAAATGTTTTATTTATTTGTCAAAAATTTATTTTAACAAATGATTATCGAATATGTTCAATTTTTTCAGCAAGTGGTTGTTGATTTTATTTAAGGGTGACAAAATGGGCGGGTTGGGCGAGTTAAGGATGAGTTTAAGCGGGTTAGCGGTTAAATGGGTGCAACTCAAACCTACCCATTTAAAAGGCGGGTTAGATATGGCGGTTTGAATACGGGTTATTACAAACCAATGAACCCATATCACAACCCATTTACTTATAACCTAACTTACTTTAAAAAAAATTAAAAATTTATTTCAATTAATGTGTATATATATAAATACATCAATATTTTTTTAATATAATATTATACATATTATATAATATTATATATTATATTTATAATTTTCAGTTAATTTCGAATTTATATAAATCGATTTATTTTTTATTCAATTTTAAATCAATAACTCTCTCTCTCTCTATGGGTGTGTGTGCGTCTGCGCGTGCTCGAGTGCGCATGCGCATGCGCGTGTGTGCGTGTGCGCATGCGCTCACGCGTGTGTACGTGCACGTACGTGTGTGCGCGCGCACATGTGTGCATGCATGTGTGTGAGTGTGTGTGCGTGTGCACGCGTGTGTGCATGCGTGTATGCGCGTGGATGTGTGGGAGTGCGCGCGCGCGCGCGCGTGTGCACATTTGTGTGTGTGCATGCGCGCATATGTGTGGGTGTGCGAGCTTGCGTGTGTGTGCTCGTGTGCGTGTGTGTGTGTGGGGGGGTGTGTTGGCATGTGCGTGTGAGTGCGTGTGTGTGTGTGGGAGTGAGTGCGCGTGCACGTGTGTGTGGGTGTGTTTGTATGTGTGCGCGTGTAAGCGCGCGTGTGTGTGCGTGTGTGTGTTTGCATGTGCGTGCTTGCGCGTATGTGCATGTTTTTGTGTGTATGTGTGCTCTTTTTCTATGGAGAGAGAGAGATGGGAGAGAGAGAGTAATGTAAAGAGGAGGATTAAACTAGTTTTTTTTAATTTAAATTGGTGTTTTAACGGATCCCATTTCATAACCAAATTGCATCTGTTTATAAAATGAGTATTTTATAAGTTACCCAATTACAACCTAATTAATAAAATAATAGGACCCAAACCCATTTATTATGAGTTTAATTAGACGGGTTGATGGGTTTAAGTCGATTTTGTCACCCCTAATTTTATTTGCATAGGATTTTTTTAGAATGTGAGTAATGTATAGTAAATATGGGGGTAAGGAGATTATTTTGTATTAGAATATTTTTGTCTTAAAATAAAAAAAAATTTAACAGAGTTACGAAAAAAAAAAAAAAAAAGTGATTGTGAATAATCGCACCTAAGTAAAATTCAAGACTTTCTTGAGGCCACAAAACCAAGGATGGAGTTAGACACGTCCAATGGCAATTTTCGCGGATATTGCTTGGCTTGATCCCTTCAGTTTTTTCAGAATAGTATTGAAATGGCTTCACATCAGTGGCATTATGGAAATCAGGTGCTCAAATAAATAATTTGTTTCCTACAAATAGGAAAAAGACCTTACCTGTAAAAAGTAAAAAATATAAATAAGAAAAACAATAGGAAAGGGACAAAAAAGGTCATTCCAAAGGGCGAGGAGTGCTTGCGGTCTTAGACTGCCAGCGCAGCTTGGGAGTTTTAGGGAATTGAAATAGGTGCCTTGGTTTAGATTTGTAAATGACCACTCCAAATCCCAAGGCTTAAGAGAGTTGGTTTAGGGCAGAAAGATAGGGACTTACCATCCTTTAAGTT
This sequence comes from Vitellaria paradoxa, assembly GCA_019916065.1. Classification (NCBI taxonomy): domain Eukaryota; kingdom Viridiplantae; phylum Streptophyta; class Magnoliopsida; order Ericales; family Sapotaceae; genus Vitellaria; species Vitellaria paradoxa. Next base: position 45,330,526 of record CM034238.1, read on the forward strand.
TGAATTCTCTCCCTATTTTTGGAGCTAGTCACCGGACGGACGTAAAAGGCAGTAAGATTGGTGAGATGGATTTTTTTAATTAGATAAACCGTACTTAATTATTAGGTGTGGTCTAAATTCTCGTCGCTCCGCAAGTCTACGAATTATTGCTACACATGTATGTTAAAGGACCAGTATGTACGGCACAAATCAAAAGATATTTACTGTTTAGGAGTTTGGCCTGAAGAGTGAATCTCTCGGAATTAAATCTTTTTTTTAACCACTCCAAACAAAGCCGAGCAAAAAAATATTATACATATATATATATATATATATATATATATATATATATATATATTTGTACAGAAATGTCATACGGAATGATAAATTTAAAAAAGATTTCATTTGAACTCAAAATTGTGGGTGACTTTATAAAGATGATGCTAGGTATAGTCGTAGTTGTTGCAATTGTTTATTTTTGAGTATTAATACACGAACATCTGTTCATAATCGTATTTATTTCAATTTGAATACATTTCAGTTTAATAACTATAATTGAATTTTGTGAACGCATGTCGACATAAGAGAAAAGAATAGGGAAAACCAAGTGGGATATTATTGTTGGGTAATAAATCTGGACTCGTTAATATCCGTTAAGTTATAAGATTCCTAAACGTAACTATAGTTTATAAAGTTTGATTATATGTAAAAATGGTTGAAGACACTCCTAGTAGAGGAGTTCTTTTTTTTTTTTTTTAATTTTTTGCGGAGTTTTTTTTTTTTTTTTAATTATTCAGAAATAAATTTGGAGGATGCATTTGGTTGGATCAATTAAGCCCGAACGCAAACGACCAGATGGATTCCTTCAATCATGTGGCTCAACTTGGCCCATCACCTCTCAGGCATAGAAACCCACGACCTAATTGGATGGGTGGCTCAAAATTAAATAGGCCCATTACTGGGCCCACACTTTTAGTCAAGGAGGCTATCTTTTCCTCCTCATTACTGGCCCCCTCGCAGTTATCATTTGACCCAGATGGTTAGCTCCATGCAAATCTTCATCATACAAAATCAACGGCCACAATTAAACTTATTATTAGTGGTAGTCTAATCACGGGCCCTACATTTCCTAGCAAATCATGGGCTTGGTATCACATTGATGGGACAGGTCGGGCCCAACATGGATGTGAATGGAAACAGAGGATCTCAAAACCTTAACGGCATGTTTGCCTCCACTCCACAGCTCAATTGTTCCGTAACCAAAACCAGAAGCGAAGACAAATTTCTGTGTCAGTTTCTCATGGCAGATTAACAATGTTGTTAATGAGCTCTTTGATGTCACATAAACCATACAAGAAGTTTACTTGCCCAAACACAAATATGAAATTTTATATAATCTCCAGAATCTACATCAAAATCTCACTTGTCGTTCACTGATTAATGACTAATTAGGTTTTGACATGCATGCTAGATCTTTTTTTCGCTGAAACCCACATACGCATACCGAGAGACAGTAGGTGAAAACTAGAAGTAGCGAGCAGGCTCGAGCTCAATTAAAAGAATAGAACCAAATAGAACTCGAGCTTGAGTTTGTCATGATTATGAGAACCAAACACCTCGAGTTCGCTTATTGGTTTACCATAAGCAAAATTTAAACCAACTATACACATATTTTATAATATCTTAGAATAAAACAACATTTAATTAAATGAAACCATATTGTTTCAGTTTGCAAGCTATTTAATTTTTTTTATAATATCTTAGAATAAAAAAAATAACATCATTTTAATTAATCAAACTATTTGAGACAAATATGAGCCCATATTGTTTTTCCTAAGCCCGCTATTTGTTCAAGCCAAAGTTGGTACTCCATACAAATGTGAGCTTTAGCCCACTGCTACTTGAGAACAAGTAAATTATACCTCACAAACAAAGCAAAACACGAAGTGAAGATTTTAGTTTCAGAGAATTCAACATAAAAACACCATGCTAAAAAGGTTTACATATTATCCAGAAGAACAACAAATCTGGTTTTCATAAAACCCAAACAACAAGAAATCCTTCATAACTCAAAAAAATAAAACTCATGGAAACAAAGCACGGGACGAAAACTAATTAAGAAAAGCAATTCTACAAAACAGTAAAGACCTCCTAGGTGTTTGTGGCTCTAGTATAAATCTGCTGGCTTGCATGAGCAGATACCAGCCTAATCAGACCTCTAGCCATCAGTTCCTTAATGGCCTTCCTTGCAAGTGATCCATTAATCTGCAAGTTTCACAGAAAATCGAACGAACAAAAAGGCCATATTAGGACAATCGACTTTCCAAAAGATAAAATATGACCATTTAAAGTGAACAAGAGAGCATTTAAGCAAAATGCAGGCACAGACTAGTTAAAACAAATGCAGGTACTCAGACAGACTAGTATAACAAATTAGACGGCCACGCGCATCCAGATGACGATTAAACTTTACTAACTGGGCAAGGCTATCCATTAGTAGCACATCTGCCAAACATTTGGCGGCGGTAGCTTAAGCTTGATGTCTGCTTTGACAGCCTATGGCATTTAATTCTGGCCAAGGCTTCTCCAGATAACAAAATTTCACGTTACATGAACTCATCTAAACTTTAGTACTGTGTTGGACACTCGTTTTAAAAAAAAAAAAATGTAACCAATATTATAATTGGTTATTCATCCAGTAAAGAGGTTCAATAAGCACATTCATCCTATATATACATATATATAATTGGTTGGTGATTTAAGGCTGAGTATCAGGAGCATGAGATCTCAGGTTCAACCCCACCGAGCCTTTGAGGGGCCACCTCAAGAGTGGCAGGCCTCTAGGGTTTAGACCTAGAAAAGTCACAAGGCTTTGTAGGGTGGTGATTACTTGGGATATATATATATATATATATCCAATTTACCATATAATTATGCATAAAATCCCCATATTGTATATGAAATAATTTATGACACCTTATAGCATCATTTTAGCCTAAAAATAATAAATGTGACAGAAACAAAATCAATGCATATCTCTAACAAAGTACATTTACTGTGTATAAATACTACTAAAATTGTGTGCAGGCTCAGCTGAAACTACATGGCATCTATTTGCCAGTTTTAGGAATCAACTAACATGCAATATAGCTCGAATCACTTGCAAAATCTGTACTTGACAGTGCATTCAGTTTGAAAATATACATCTCAGCTCATGCTCACAAAGCTAAATTTAAAGCTCAAATAAGTACAACATACAATTTAAACATAAAACAAAAGGATATAAATAACCTAATTTACATTTGATATTGATGTTGATTTAGACAACTACTTTACCAGACTAATATTTTACAACGAAACAACGAAATAAAGAGAGTTTGTTATGAGCAATTGGATAAGAAATGAGAATTTCCATCTGTCAGCCTTAATTCAACAAAGTTTAGGAAACCAAAAAACATAAAAATAAAAAATTCAGTACAAACTGAAAAAATCCTAAAATGCGAACCACAAAGTAATAGTATACAGCGGTACAATTTATTTTTATTTTTCTGTGGGGGAAGGAACAGGTATGCGGAACCAATTTTACCTTAAACATAGATTGTTTCGAAACATGGTTTGAAAACAAGACTGAAGTAAACTTGCACCCTAACATATGGTGCAACAGTGAATAGGTTTCTCATATAGTAATATATATTATTAAAATATTTTGACGCATAAAAAGTGATTTACTTTTAGAAAACAGTTAATCAAGAAAATGGAACAACTTATATTATTATTCTATACGAACCTTTGTTCATTCTCCTCTAATAAAAACTTAAACTTACCGGTTATTGTCATACAATTTGTTACTAATTTGCTATTTTCGCAAGTTTTTCTAATGAAATTATAACATAGGTACACCGTTTTCAGATTTTCAAATTTAATACACTGGAATGGAAGTGTACCACGTTTCAGACTGACAACTGAAGACAGAGATTAATCACAGAATTGTGCAATTGGCAATAATATATTCAGCGATCAATTTAAAAAAGATTAAACATTGAAGATAGAACACAGAAGAAGAATATTAAGATTACCCTCAAACGATCCGAGAGAATGGAAGGAGTGATGAGCTTATACTTGGGAGCTTCAGAGAGGAGCTTGTCATAGGTGGCCTTGTCGAACAACACCATGTTGTTAACCTTCTCCTTCTGCTTTCCCTTGCTCCACTTCTGCACATTTTTCACACACGCAAAATTCATCAGCAGTTTAACAAATCACCACTAAAATGGGAAAAAAAAAAAACCACCAAAAAAACAAACAGTTACAGAAGAACGAAGGAGGAGAGATGAATTCTATGACCTTCTTCTTTTGTTTTCCGCCGCCGGACTTGGCCGGCTTGGAAGACGGCGGAGGAGCCTTGTCCTTCTTCGGGGCCTGCAAAACGAAAAGTCAAAATCAAAGATTTCAGTAGGAGAGGAGATTGAAAGAAGGAAAGATCTAACGAGGAGCTATGCGACGATGCGTACCATCGGATCGGTTCAGAGACAGCGGCGAGGGTTTACTTCAAAGGCACCGCCGAGAGAGGAAAAGAGAGGAAGGAAGGAGGAGACAGCTTGTAACCCTAAGGAAGGAGGCCAGGGTTTCTATACTACAAGATTTGGAACTTTGAAGCAAGTGAAACTCATCGTGAAATCAGGGCCACTGTAATGAGCTTTAAGGAGCCAGTGAAAGCCCACATTAATGGGCCATCAAGAGAGCAAGTGAAAGCCCACATATATGGGCCTTCAAGATGGCACATGCGTCTGAATAAGCGCTTAACACTGCTCCACCGTTGGATTTTTAATTAGTGCAGTGATTATTCAATTTTTTTAGTTGGGGTTATTTTTTTATTTTATCTAAACTATTCAAATTATTTCATTTAGGTCCTGTTTGATTTGTTATAAACTTCTAAAAATTTTTAAAAATTATTCACCACGACTTACGAATTCACACTTTATCTCACTTTTAATCACTCTAAACATACCTTTAGTTGTTTTTGTGGAGTGTTCACAATAGGTGCATCAAGAGAGCAAGGAAAAGCCCACATTAATGGGCCATCAAGAGAGCAAGTGAAAGCCCACATTTATGGGCCTTCAAGATTGCATTGCGTCTGACTAAACCCTTATGTCAGATTTTTAATCAGTAGAGTGATTATTCAATTTTTTAGTTGGGGTTATTTTTTTTGTTTTATCTAAATTATTCAAATGATTTCATTTAGTTGTTTTTGTGAAGAAGTGTTCACAATAGTTTTGACACTAAACATCTTGTGATAATAATTATTTTTTTGTCACAAATTAATTATTAAATTCTTATGTGATTAATTAATTCTTATAAATTATTAAAATTAGTAATAAAATTATTAGTGATGAAATATACCATTCATAAACGTAACTCTCATTTAGTGTTGAAATAATCAAAATTTTATGACAAAATACTTTTAGTCTTGGATATGTTATAAATAATATGTGATAATAATATTACACCGATCATTAAAAAAATCTTTAATGACAAACTTTGTATTATAATAATTAAATTATTTTATTTTCTTTATTATTTATCACTATATGACCCTAATCTCTTGTAATGAATATATCTCCATGTGTAACTGCAAGGGTGTTACATTCACGTTTTCTCTTAGCAATTTGTATTATTGATTTGGTGGTGTTTAGGTCATATCAATTAACAAAGTTACAAACGGATTAAGCGTTTGATAAGTTGTTAGCGAATGAACTCATTTTTGTTTGTTTAATAAAGTAAAGAAACAAGCTTAAATGGATGTTTCAAACTTAATAAGTAGAATTGTTAAGCTCATATAAGAGTAAACTTTTTTGAGTGCATACTCTCGTTAAAATATTTGTGCACAAGCTTGATTGTAACTCGTTAATAGTTTTGTTTACATAATTATTTATTACTCGTAAACAATTTCGTTTAAATATTTGTGAACAAACCCATTGATATGAATATTCTCATTTAAATATTCATAAGTAGTTTGTGAAAACACTTTTTTACTGTTCAAGGAATAATGTTAAAAACTAAAAGATTAAATATGTTAATTTAAAATTTATTTGCTTTAATTTGTTTGCTTGGTAAGTTTTTCATTAATGGATATAAGCTTAACAAATAATTCGCGGACATACCTTATAAAAGCTCACAAAACAGGCTTGACAATATCTTACAAATGGGTTCATTTGTCATAACTCAACCAAGTTCATATTTGCTTATGGACAAACTAGTCAAATTCGAGCACAAGATTTTCAGCTTGTCAAAAAATTTAATAAACAAAATTAAATATAAAATTTTAAGCTCGATAAAAGTTTAAGTTTTGAAAATGACAACGGTTGGGTAGGGATGCATTGAGAAAAAAAAAAAAAAAAAGATGATATGAATCATTCCAAATTAACATAAAATGGTAATTAGAATTATATAAGTTTTCTTATTACATTTTGTGGTAGCAGTTCGTCCTAAATTCTATCCATGGTAGTTTGGCAGCAAGTAGTTATTAGGGTACTTTTATTTTGTTTGGTTTTTTTTTTTTTTTTTTTTTAATCTTGTATAATTTTTTTATTAAAACTTAATTTTCTTTTTATTTTTTTGTAGTTTTTAGACATATTATTCATATCCCTCATATGTAATTATTTAAAAAAAAAAAACTAAAAAGAGAAAAAATCACTTACGAGTAAAAAAAAAAAAAAGAAAAAAGAAAAAAACTATTTTTTTCGAATATACTGACTTTTTTACCTGTACATAATTTTTTTGTTTTTAATTTTTTTTTTACAATCTAAATAACATACCTAAAAGTTATTAGAAAAAAAAAATCACAACAATAAAAAAGTCGTATAGAAAAAAAATTAGGCCGAAAAAAAAAACAAAAGAAACTAGGTTAGTTTTGAATGGTCAAACTGAGATTTGCAGCTGCCTAAGTGAATGCAAGTCTTTTTATGGGTAAAATTATAGTGAGTATATAAATAAAAAATAAAGAATACAAGTATCGGGGCGTCCCCGCTTCTCCTAGTTAATGAACAAATTCATTGGAGGATCAAACTATACAAATTGGTGTCATAAGATAGTTAACAAGTTAATTAGATGCCTAATTAAGGATACCAACTATACAAAATCAGCTAACAAACAAAAAATTATACGGTAAAAACAATAAACATATATCCGGAAAAGCGAGGGAAGTATCCGAATACACCAAGCCAAAGGGTGTTCAAACAAGAGAGTGAATGCAATTTGTTTTATATAAAATTGTTGAAATATTAATCTTTGTTGTAATACTCCGTTCGGAAATATTACTTTTTTAGAATTGATTTAATTTTAAAATAAAGAATTGATTTGGTAAATAAAATTTCGTGTTTGAAATAAATTTTGAATTTAAGAATTAAATTGATTTAGTCTAAGAAATACCAATTTTAACAATGTTAATATGAAATATATAATATAGTAAATATAATATATGAGAATAAATTTGTCCACTTACTTAAATAGTTTAAGAAAATAATGAATTCTTATCAAATTTTATTATTTTAGATTGAATTTAAATAATTTAAAAATCTCAAAATTTAAATTATAAAATGAAATAAAATTCAATTCAAAAAATTTTATTTTATGTTAGGGATTAGATTCTAAAATTAGTAAATACATGATTAAACAAAAAATTCTGTAATATCTAGACTTAATATAGGTTACGGCACTATAGTCTTGACTCAAGTAGAAGTATAAGGGTCTAAGAAAAGCTATTTTTGCATAATCTTGGAAGTTTGAAAAAAGTCAAACAGAGGCAAAGCACCATAACGCAGGAAGACCACTAAAAGGCTGCAGGTAGCCGTGGGATGAAGCCAATAGCTATTTGTTGAAAATTGGCTGTGCGAGAAGACTGCATTGATTTGCGAGATCTCAGTGGGAAGGTCGTGGGTGCGAGCTTCCTGCGAAGTTTATGGGCCTTCTGAGGTTCTGTTTTGAAACTTGTGCATCCTAAGTTTTATTATATATTTTTGGATGTACTTAGGGTTTAATATATAAAGAGAGTAATCATTAGATAGTGAGCCAGACAGTTCCATTATTCTTTCAACCACTTAGCCAAAAATCTGTGCATTAGTGTGATTCGAAGAAATTCGAATATTTGAACGTTGAGGATTCAGCAAAACTACTGAAAAGTCTATATTGTGACTTCGAAAAGTCAGAGGACTTTTACTAAAAGAGTTGATGCACCGAGGATTTGAGTAAACGTCAATAAAGTATAGAGTTGAGGAGTCGATCTATCGAGAGTTTTGAGTTTGTAACCAACGTTTTGTTTTAGTGAAAGTTTTTGGATTTCCTTGTGTGGGCTTCCTCGTTTATTATACTGCATTCTACATTCATGTGTGTGTGATTGATTGATTGGGATATCTAACACTTAGGAGATTACAAAATTTCATTTTAATTTTAAATATAATAATTAGTGAGAATTCTTATCAAATAAATTAAAAACCTATTAAATTAATGGTTGTAAATAGTGTGTAAAGGAAATTGAGAGACCAACAACTGTCAACTTTCCCTAAGGCTAGTGGTGTGTCATTATTGCTTTAAGTGATTAGTAAAGATACGTATGCACACGATAAGCTTTTCTAAGCATAAATAAATACAAAGAGAACATTGGGGAACATTAATTAGTAGTTACAAAGATTTTAACAAGTGTTAAGGTCTTCTTGTTCTAAAATGATTTTTTTTAAACATTTTTATAATGTGCTACTTGAACATTTAAATGGAATAGTTGTTACTGTGATAATTGTTTTTTTATTTCCTATACTTAAAGTAAAAATTACTTACACCCTAAATTTTAAAAATTTACATTTTCATCTGTTATATTTTGAATTAAAATAGAAACGTTAAAAAATCCGACAAACATAACAATTTTAACTCTAAGTAAGTTTAAAAATTATATTTATACCCCTTAAAAATTACATTTATACCCTTATACTTTATATTACCTACACTTATACCATCTGATTCTATTTAATTTTTAATGGGTATTTTTATCTCTTTATTTTAAAATTTAACTGCGTTTACAATTTCACTTTTGCTTAAAGTACAAGGAATATAAAGTTAAGTTTTTAATATTTAGGGGGTGTAAGTGATTTTTATTTTAAGATTTGACTACTTTAACACTTAAAGTGGTTTATTTATTTATTTTTATTTTTGAAAAAAAAGGTCTTCTCGTTCAAAAACGACTTTTTTATTTTTATTTTTTTAACAGTTCTAAAATATGCCACTTGGACATTTAAATGAAATAGTTGTTATACATTATATATCATAATGTACATATGTACAAATGACTTGAGTAATATTCTCAGGGATATGCCATTCCAGAACACTGTGATCATTATTATTATTTTTTTTGGTAATTAACACTGTGATTATTAATTAAGTGTAATTGTTAGTTGACCATCTCGAAGTATTTTTTTGGCCCAGTTTCATATCATCAAACGAATCCTATCAAGTTACAAAATTTATCAGTTGCTATGCTAATGTCACCACTGTGATAGTGTGATGCAACTTATCAAAAAAAAAGATAGTGTGATGCACAAAGGCAAGCCTGCCAAGAACATTAATTATCAACAGAAAAGAGAAATCAGATCATCCTAATTTTTGTTTACTCATTGCGTCGCTACCCTATTGTCGTCATTACCAAGACTTAAAACCGTGATTTTGCACTATAAATACCTCGCCACATGTTACTTGTTCTGCACCAAGCAAAGCTAATTGTTGAAATATTAATCTCTGTCGTAATATTTCGTTTGGAAACATTACTTTTTTAGAATTGATTTAATTTTAAAATAAAGAATTGATTTGATTTGATTTGATTTAGAAAATAAAATTTCGTGTTTGAAATAAAATTTGAATTTAAGAATTAAATTGCTTTAGTCTAAGAAATACCAATTTTAACAATGTTAATATGAAATATAAAATATAGTAAATATAATATATGCGAATAAATTTGTCCACTTACTTAAATAATTTAACAAAATAATGAATTCTTATCAAATTCTATTATTTTAGATTGAATTTAAATAATTTAAAAATCTCAAAATTTAAATTATAAAATGAAATAAAATTCAATTCAAAAAATTTTATTTTATGTTAGGGATTAGATTCTAAAATTGGTAAATTCATGATCAAACAAAAATTTCTGTAATATCTAGACTTAATGTAGATTAAGACACTATAGTCTTGAGTCTAGTAGAAGTATAAATGTAATAACCTGAAAATTTTTTTTCTTAATTAATTTGCTTAAGTGTGTGGTGATATTTGTTATAGTAAAAATCTAGAAAATTGAGGATTTGAAAATTTTTGAAATGATAAAATTAGTTAGAAAGATTTTCGGATTTAATTTCACCATATGTGGGAGTTTAATGTAAAATTTTTAAAATTTTTATCCAAACACTTCTTAGCCCAATTACCAATTTTGTTCAAACCAAGCCCATTAACCCATGGGTTAACCATTTTCTTTGACTCATCTCAACTCACTTCAACTCACTTTATCACTCACTAAGTTGACTCATGAATAGTAGCTCTAAATTATTTTCCGGTAAATTTTGTTTCTATCCAACCTTTCTTCCATATATCTCTCACAATCTCTCAAATTATTTTGCTAATTAGACAAAAAGAAGACTCTACATTGATGACTTTAAAGTATTCTTCCAAATAATTTAGCTAGCATGATTTAAAACATTTTGTCAAAAAGCTAGCATGATTTAAAGCATTTTGTTTGATTTGTCAAAAAGTAAGCATGATTCCTGGATCATGCCACCCATTCTCATCCATCCTCCAACACCTATCTTAAATTATGTGACTAGATAGTCAAAAAGGCTAAGCTAGATTATTTAGATTATACTACCTAATGCATAATACTACTTTAGTGCCTTTCAAGTCTAGGAAATGGAGCTTGTTTTTCTCTACCGACACTTCCTTTATACTCCCTATAAATTTGTGTGCCTTCAAAGAAAAAAAATAAGAGAGAAAAAAATATATATTTTTATCAAGTGTGGTTGGATATTTGGTGTTGTTTGGAGGAAGAAGAAAAGTTTGGAATTTTTCAATTGGGTGGTGTTTAAAGCTCAACTCCTTTTTCCTTCACAGGCTTGGTCACCAATATCTTCATTGAGGTAGGATGACGAACCTCCTAAAATATATTTGATGCATTTTCTGGTTTGAAGTATGAAACTTGATTGTGATAAAAATAAATACCCATATATTGGGGTAGGGAAGCCAAAATTTTGACTGATGTAACTCAGTATGCTAACATCTCTCTATTTGTAACTTCTAATGTGCTTCTGACCCCTCAAACGGTAGAATTAGGTTTTGGCTAAAACATAAAAGTTGTAGCCCTTTCAGTTTTCTTTCCAATCCAAAAAAAATTGCATTAATCTGATTTGTGAATAAAAAGTTATGCCCAAAATACTGAGCATATGTAAAACTGTATTTTCTGAACAAACTGAATTCAAGACTGTTTTTGCACCTTTAGACCTTAGAATTTTAAAAAGTGTAAAACATGAAAGTTGTAGGTCTTAAAGTCTAGTTTCTACAGATATAAAGTTTATAGATATTAGAGTTTTGCTCTATTTTATATGAATTTTCATTTAAGCTGCTGTCTCTGTTTAGCCCTTAATTGATGTTTGTTTGGATTTTTTTTTTGAATATTATGTTTAAAGATTTATTTAAATTTCTAATTCCCTTCTTTTAATTATTATCATGTTAATAATTTTTATTGATGTGTAATTTTGTTCACAAGACCTGATATAGTAAAACACTTATACTATTTGATATAATACTGAAGTAGATTGTTAAGTTGATTCTATTTAGTTATTTTTCAATTGATATGAAATTATTTTAAACTAGATATTATGTATCATTTAACACTCTAATATTTATGATAATTGACTTAGACAATCAGTTTCATCATAGATAGTTGGATGACTTATTCAAACTAAAATGACTAATTAGAACCAAGTATTTGATAAAAATGCCCAAATGAAACAATGGACTTATTCTTTCCTCATTTGGTCTTCCTTAAATAAATTTGATTTATTTTAATTAATTCTTTTAGGTATTATTTTGTCAACCTAGCAAGTTATATAACTATATTTTTATGATTAAGTGAATTTAATGAAACTTATTTAATATCTTCTTAAATATTGGAATAATTCTATGGATATTTGTGAATATCTTGAAGCCAAAAACCTATGATAAGAGTTTGGTTATAAATAAGATGTTAATTGAAAATTTATTAAAATAAAACTTATAAATTTTTCTAAAATTAAATATAAGTCCAAAGAGCTATTTTTATTTTTATATTCCATAAAATAATAAAATAAAAATGTAAAAGAGGCAAAAAAAAAAAAATCGAGATCCCAGCCAATGAGGTTCGAACTCGCGACCTCAAATCGCAATTAAGGTCGCCCACCCACTAAGCTGCCAACCTTGGCTTAATTAATATACCATTAGAAATAATTTTATTCTTATCAAAGATAGTACGGAAAACTTTTCAAAATAATTAACTAAAATACTAATTTGAATTTTAAATTATTTCCAGCTACTTGCTACTTGTTAATTTACATGTAGTACCTACCTTTGTGATGATAATATTGGTGACTATGTTAAATCTTTGATTTATTAATAATTATTATTGAATTATGGATTTAGATAAAGTACTTGAAAATATACTACATGTGACTGAATAATCTCACTTTTGAGTCATTGCCTGGGGACATTGCTGATTATAATTAAGAATATCTTATTACCATTGGGAATGTAAAAGGGTGAGAAAAAAAAATTTAAGGCACTCGGTACCAAAGTTATTTTTGGCAATGGGGTGATGGGTGGGTAGAAATGGCCTTTTAGATGAAGAAGCGAACACGCATTTTATTTGGGAGATGCTCCCTTTTGACCTGGACAGTCAGGTAGCCGATCGCGACGGCTAGATTTTTGGTGGGTGACACTGTCGGTATGCATTGGATGCTAAGCCCGTAAAGTCACTTGTTCCCAAGGCTGGGGGTAGAGGAGGATAAGAGTATGATTATCCTAGGAGGATTTAGATTAAACTCCTTTACCAAATTTTACTGTGACTAGCAACCTCTCTTGTTTATGTATGAATGATGTGTTGGAATTATTTAATTATATTTAATTTTTCTTGATAAATATTTTATAAATATATATATATATATATATATATATATATATGAAACTTGTATCGTTACAGGGTTTGATCCCGAGACCTTGAAGATCTGAATCTGAGATCCCTACCACTGCGACACAGACTTCATTGTGATACACACATTAATATTTAACTATTTTTACATGTAAGTAAAATAGTAGTTACGGTGATGGTTTTATCGAACCGTTGTAAATATAATTTACATTATTTAGTTGGGATCTATTGAATTAATTGTTGCATAAATAGTATGCCATCTAATCACATTCACTGTAGTGGGTCACTTAATACAGTGTAGCATTAAAACCACTGCATATAGGCACTTAGGAGATTTTGATTACTGGGCTTTAGTAGCTCACCCCCTGTGGGAATATTTTTTAAGCACATGGATATTGAAGATGAGCTGGAAAGAAGTTAATTTCTCTTAAATATTCCATCAGAAGAGTTATCTATTTTTTTTCTTTCCTGCACAGAGTTGGAAGACTTTATTTTTGTGGTCTATATTAATAATTGTTGGATGATTGTAATTATTAAGTTTAGACCTAATTTACTTTTATTTGGTATGTAATGTTAATCGCATGGTTGGGACACTTAGATGGCTCCATAATATTTTTCTCTATCTTTATTTTGTGCCCTGTAGTTAAAATCCCATCAAATGATTCAGTCCAATGACTTATAAATATTGTTTGGGATAAACAAGGGATTTTGAATATCTTAAATTTTTTTTGCGGGTCAACCCCAGTTTGGAGGAAAATTTTGGGGTGTGACAGCGTGTTATTATCATCTTTTTTTTATACCCAACAAATAAATCCCAAGTCACCCCTGAGCATTCGGTTATGAAAATCCGGGGTGTGACAATAAAGGTCTCAGGAAAACTATTTTTGCATAATCTTGGAAGTTTGGAAAAAGTCAACTAGAGGCAAAGCACCATAATGCAGGAAGATCACTGGAAGGTCACAGGTAGTTGTGGGATAAAGCCAATAGCTGTTTGTTTAAGATTGGCTGTGCGGGAAGACCGCATTGATTTGCGGGATCTCTGCGGGAAGGTTGTGGGTGCGAGCTTCTTGCGAAGTATATTTTTGGGCCTTCTGAGGTTCTGTTTTGAAACCTGTGCATCCTGACCGCTTCTAGATAGTGCGTCTAAACTAATCCCTAAGTGCAAGGCTGTGCGGTATAGTTTTAACTCGGTGAATCCGAGGTCGAATCCACAGGGAGCCTAAAGTTTTAGTTTCTAAGTTATCAAGAAAGTTTAAGATTCAAATGCTAGGAAATTTCAACGATTGCCAAGAAAACTAAAGTTAGGAGTTTTGCAAATTTAAAACTTAACTAAACCTAACAAGACTTAACTTTGATATGAATTCAAGAATTTAAAGAAAGTTATCTAACCTAATCAAGATTTTAAGAAAAGAACATAAATAATGCAAAACCAAAATTAAAGCAGATAAAAGATTTCAAGATTAAAAGGTTCTTAATCCAACTTCACAAATTCGGGTAGTTTACTACTTTACTACGGGATGTGTTTTAATCACAATCTATAGTTCACGTAAAAGGATTTATAGATTAGAAAGATACTATTGTTAAAACTCAAGAAATCCCCAATGCACAGCTTTAAAATCACGTTAATATGGATGATAAAATCAGAAAGATGTTCTAATAAAACCTTTTGGGTGCAAATCTGATTAGGGTTTATTTAAGAATTATGAAAAAAATTATAATCAAGAGTTTCTATCTGTGATTTCAAAGAATATAGTAAAAAACTCCTGTTTTTGAAAGCTTCTCAAACAAACAAAATCAGATTTGTTTTCAAAATCAATTTTTAATTTGCTCAAAAGTATTGAATCAATTGTTACCGAAAACTTTTACCCGTGATTACAGAGAATGTAGTTAAAGGTTTTCGTTTTCGAATGTTCTTGAAATAAAAGAAAAACGATTTGAAATTCGTAGATCACTACACATGATTTTACAAGCCATACGAATGATATATGCACATTCCTTAATTCATCATAAACTACCTTTTCTTGATCCGTTGAATCAAGAACTAGGGTTTTACACTAGTTTCATATTTAAATCCATACGCATCAACCAATAAATAAACAAGAAATAAGAAGATTGAATGAATAAGAAATCTGGAATATTTATCGTACTTCGAAGAATAGAAAGAACGACGAACAATCAACGAAACTGAAACGAATCCACAAACTGCTACACAAATCCTGTAAAACATCTTCAAAATAAATGGAGAGACTCACTCTCTAAACCCTAAAACACTCTCTAAAAGTCTGGAAGAAGATGCCCTAGATGGATGCTCATGGGGTTTTTATAACCCATGCACGAAACCCTAAAAACGGAACAAAAAAAGACGCTCCCGCGTGTCCCAGGTGTCCGGACACCCAAATGGGGGTGTCCGGACGGCAGTGTGCTCTAGACTCCAATTTTTCCTACTCTGCTTTTTGTGGTCCTGAAGGTGTCCGGACACCCTTGCTATGCAAGTACACCACGAGCTATCCTTCATCGTTTTTTTCGTCTTTGGTACTCCCAATTGCTTCGATTGAACCATTTTCACTACAATTAAGAAAAATAAACCGTGGTAGTGTAAAAAGTAACAAAACGCGTAATTAAATTAAAAAAATACATGATTTTATGTTAAAATAGGGTTATTGTAATTATACTTTTCAAGTGTAATCACGTTCCAGGTTTTATTCTATATTTTTTGGATGTGCTTAGGGTTTAATATATAGAGAGAATAATCATCAGATAGTGAGCTAGACAGTTCCATTATTCTTTTAACCGCTTAGCCAAAGATCTGTGCATTAATGTGATTCGAAGAAGTTCAAATTTTTGAACGTTGAAGATTCAGCAAAACTATTGAAAAGTCTATATTATGACTTCAAAAAGTTGGAGGACTTTTGCTAAAAGAGTTGATGCACCGAGAATTTGAATAAACGTTAACAGAGTATAGAGTTGAGGAGTCGATCTATCGAGAGTTTTGAGTTTGTAACCAATATTTTGTTAATTTAGTAAAAGTTTTTGGGTTTCCTTGTGTGGGTTTCATCGTTTATTATACTGCATTCTACATTCATGTGTTTGCAATTGATTGATTGGGATATTTAACACTTAGGAGATTACAAAATTTCATTTTAATTTTAAATATAATAATTAGTGAGAATTCTTATCAAATAAATTAAAAACCTATTAAATTAATGGTTGTAAACAGTGTGTAAAGGAAATTGAGAGACCAACAACTATCAACTTTCCCTAAGGCTAGTGGTGTGTAATTATTGCTTTAAGTGATTAGTAAAGATACGTATGCACACGATAAGCCTTTCTAAGCATAAATAAATGCAAAGAGAACATTGGGGAACATTAATCAGTAGTTACAAAGATTTTGACAAGTGTTAAGGTCTTCTTGTCCTAAAACGAATTTTTTTTTTAAACATTTTTATATTATGCTACTTGAACATTTAAATGGAATAGTTGTTACCGGGATAATTGTCTTTTATTCTCTATACTTAAAGGAAAAAATTATTTACACCCTAAATTTTAAAAACTTACATTTTCATTTGTTATATTTTGGATTAAAATAGAAATGTTAAAAAATCCGTCAAGCATAATAGTTTTAACTCTAAGTAAGTTTAAAATTATATTTATACCCCTTAAAAATTATATTTATATCCTTATACTTTATATTATCTACGCTTACACCCTTTGATTATATTTAGTTTTTAATATGTATTTTTATCTTTTCATTTTAAAATTTAACAGCATTTACAATTTCACTTTTGCTTAAAGTTCAAGAAATATAAAATTAAATTTTTAAAATTTAAGTAGTATAAGTGATTTTCATCTTAAGATTTGACTACTTTAACACTTAAAGTGGTTTATTTATTTATTTTTAGTTTTGAAAAAAAAGGTCTTCGAGTTCAAAAACGACTTTTTTTTTTAATTTTTTTAACAGTTCTAAAATATGCCACTTGGACATTTAAATGGAATAGTTGTTATACATTATATATCATAATGTACATATGTACAAATGACTTAAGTAATATTCTCAGGAATATGCCATTCCAGAACACTGTGATTATTAATTAAGTGTATTTGTTAGTTGACCATCTCGAAATATTTTTTTGGCCCAATTTCATATCATCAAACGAATCCTATCAAGTTACAAAATTTACCAATTGCTATGCTAATGTCACGACTGTGAGTGTGATGCACAAAGGCAAGCCTGCCTGGAACATTAATTATCAATTGAAAACAGAAATCAGATCATCTTAATTTTTGTTTACTCACTACCCAATTGTCGTCATTACCAAGACTTAAAACCGTGATTTTGCACTATAAATACCTCGCCACATGTTACTTGTTCTGCACCAAGCAAAGCAATATAAATACCTCGCCACATGTTACTTGTTCTGCACCAAGCAAAGCTAATTAACTTCGAGGCAAAAACTAAGTGGGAGCAAACATGGCCAAGATCACCTCTAAGCTCATTCTTGCTTTTCTCCTGCTTTTCATCTTGGCAACCGCTGGTGAGTAGTCAGTGATTTATACATACACATAAAGTTATGTTCTTTGGTAACCAAAATACAAGTCGTTCTAGTAGTGGTTTATAAATATATATATATATATATATATATGCTGCATAAGTTCTTTCAAAGATATTGCTAATTTCAGTATCAGATTTTTTGTTCAATTATGATTTTGTAATAATTTTAATCTAACTAGCTACACGTGATATCATATTTAATTTGTTTCTATAATTGATGATGCAGAAATAGCGGCAGCACAGCGACAGAGGTACTGCCCTTATAAGGCGAAGAGACCAGTTCCGTGCCCGAGATGTAACAACTATTGCATCGAAGCGGAGAAGGCGCACCACGGAAGATGTCTTGACCGTGGAGGGAGACGCTCATGCTACTGTTACAAAAAGTGCAGAGGTTGTGATGATCTTGAAGATTCCGAAGAATTTCTTGAAGGAATTATTGAACTTTATTAAACTATCAACTTTACTAAATAAATTAAGTACTAAATAAAACGCTTCTGATCATTCCCACCCGAAGCATATATATATATATATATATATATATGTATCTATATATATGTATGAGCTAGGTTCGGGCTAAAGAAGCAGCTGTTGTAATATAAAGTTAATGTAAAAACCAAGACCACCTTATGTGGGTCTCTAGTGTACGTGTGGCTTGTCGGGCAAGCTTAACATAAATAAAACCATGATTTTACACTCGAACCTTAGACACGAATAAATAAAACTCTACTCTTCTTTTCTTTTCTTTTGTTTTTTCTTTTTTTTTTTATATAGTAGCAGGGCAGACTAAAAAATTTTAATGGTGGGGGCAAAAATAAAAATATACACAATCTTAAAAAAAAAAAATTAAAACTTTAGTACTGTTAGATTATTTCTAGAATATATATATATATATATATCCTATTATAATTAGGATTACTATCTCATTCCTTATTTTATATATCTTATTATAATTAGGATTACTATCTCCTATCAGGATTAAGATTATTGTCCTCTTATATAAGGGACCTTGTAACCTTATATTCATACATATATCATCAATATTAATACATAATTCTTTTTTTCATCTTTTATTCTAACATGGTATCAGAGCCTATGGTTTTTGATCCTGGGTAGACTAGGTATCCAACAACCCCATCTTTTGCCGTCGGTGTTGCCCTTCCTGCCATCACAGTCGCCTCCGTTGCTACTTTACCCAGTTCCATATTACTTCCGACGTTAATTTCTTCCAGCGTTGCGCCTCTGTCTCACTCCTAACGTTACGCCTCTATCTGATTCTTGATACTCTTGTCCAATTTTTGGCATTGTGCCTCTGTCTTGTTCCTAACGTTGCGCCTTTGTCTGAGTCTCGATTGCCTCCTTCAACGCACTTTTTTCGCGCTTCCTTCAACGTGTTTTTCTGCGCCTCATTTAATGCGTTTTTCGCGCCTCCTTCAACACGCTATTTCGCGCCTCATTCAACGCGCTTTTTTGCACCTCCTTCAACGCGCTTCAATGCGCTTTTAACTTTTTAATGCGCTTTTCTGCGCCTCCTCCAATGCGTTTTCCATATGAACTCTGTTGCTCAGACTGCTGATTTATTTTCCAAACCTCTCCCTCCTGGACGATTTCATGAATTGGTTTCCAAATTCAAGTTGGTCTCTCCTATACCTCATTGAGTTTGCCGGGGATGTTAGATTATTTCTAGAATATTCATATATATATATATATATATATATATCCTATTATAATTAGGATTACTATCTCATTTCTTATTTTATATATCCTATTATAATTATGATTACTATCTTGTTTCAGGATTAGGATTATTGTCTTCTTATATAAGGGACCTTATAATCTTGTATTCTCATACACATATCATCAATATTAATACATAATTCATTTCTTCTTCTTTTATTCTAACAAGTACAAACATATATAAATAAAATTTTAAACTCAAATAAACAAATATTAACGATCCATCATCGTAACTTGTTGCCTCTATAGGAAAATCTTATTAAAAGAGGAGCCTTGGTTGATGAAAGGTCTCTTTTATGCGGTCAAAGAGAATAAACGCAGGATCATTTATTTTTCGGGTATGAGATGGGTATTAGGGTTCATGAACTTGATCAACATGGTATTGGAGAATGGATCAAACAGATGATTAAGAGAAAGACGAACGAAGACAACGCGAGCAAGTTAATAGTGGTCTTGCAGGCAATTTGGATTGCGATGAATAAAAGAGTGTTCCAGAGATCGGAAAAGGATCCGATTACTATTTTAGACATGGCATGTAATATCACTAGCATGGTTTAATTTGTCTAAAAGAACGAATGCAAGCTATTTGCATGGAAAAAGAAAAGAGAATACGGAGAATCAAATCGCGAAGGGTGAAGAAACAATATTTCTGAACGAGGAGATTGTCCCGGACCGAAATTATGAAATTGTCATATTAACTGATGCGGCGTGGAAATCTGGAACTGGCACGGCAGCAGAAACCTAGATTGTCATGGACACAAGGTGAAACAGTCGCGGAAATAGAAACTGGTGGGGCAAACTTAAAAAAAAAAAAAAAAAAAAAAAAATTACGTTGTGACTGTATATAAATATAGTCTGTATTGCAGCAGCGGAGCTCCGAAAAATCGAATCCAATCTATTTCAGGACAATCAAACATTTATTTTTATATATTCAATTAAACACTTATACAAATATATATATACATGTATACAGGGGCGGAGGCGAGTGTAAATTGTGGTGAGTTATATCTCGGGTAAGATTTTGACCTAAAAGTTTTTTTAGTACTAATATTATATAAATTTTAGTCTAACTGTTAATAATTCAATTTAATACTTAGTTATAACTCAAAATAGTTAGTACAAGAAAAATTCTTAATCCAATTTAATGTCCAACTTATAAGCAGTTTAGGTGGTGTTTAGTTTGTCAAAAACAATATAAAAAACTCTAATTTTTACTAATTTTTAAAATTTTCTTCAACCAAATTTTGTCATGCATCATTTTCACATCAACTTTTGATTTTTTTTTTTTTTTAGACAAACCAAACACCAACTTAATACCCAACTTATAGCCTAAGGTAAAAAATACTCCTAGCTCCGCTCTTACCTGTATAGGCTGCATTGCAGCAAAGGAATGGAGCTCAAAAAAATTTATAGTTTTTACAAAGACGGAAGAGAAATGATGGGGGAGAAGGTGTAGAGTTTTATCCAAAAAAAATTATTTGGCTTTTAATTTTCTAGAGACAAATTGAGATAATATGGTCAAAAAAATTTAGAGAGGGCAATATTAAAAAATATATATATATATAATTAATTTTTTTCAAAAAAATAAGTGCGGGCAATTGCTCCCACTTTGTGCCTTTATCTCCGCCTCTTGGAGGAAATATTCTTTGATTTAAAGCCAAGGAGTTCTTAGCCTCATTAGTAGGAACGAAGATAGGATTTCTTGGTATGGGGGACTAAAACTTTTTCAATAAAAAAATTAAATAATCACAATCTAAAAAAATTAATACCAATTCAAAGTTGAAGATTTTGATAAAAAGAGAATTGGAAATGTGAATTTCGCTAAAGATCGAATTATATCTATAGTTCTTGTTATACTTGAAAAAGAAAATTGATAGGGAGATAAGATAACGTGGTAACTAATAGTTAGGGGGAATGTAAAATATAGAGGTTACATAGAGATATTTGTAGGTTTCAGTTAAAAAATATGAAAAAAAATTTATTATTTTTATCATTTTTTATATTTATAGTACTACAAAAAATTAATTAAATTGTTTAGCGACTTTTCATTTGTCAAAATTAGAGAGAGAGAGATTTGAGAGTTTCTATTAAAAAAAGTAAATAATTTTTGCAAAAAGAATATATTATTTTTTATTAATTTTTTTGGTGAGTTTTAATATAAAAAGTTAAGTTGATTGTGCCTTTTCATTTGTCAGGAATCCAATATTAAAGAAAGAGGCTTTTTATTTGCCAACGGGAGGCCATTCTAGAGAAATATCTATTTTTTTAGTACAATATAGTATGTAAGTATAGGTTTATATTAAAGTTAGGGAAGTTATCTCCATCCGTTCATTTACATTTGCTAGAGAGAGAAACAAGCAACGACTATTTCATAACTACTGTTGATTCACTTTTATAGGCTTATAATCCAATTCAAATATTAAAATTTCGTTAATTGAAAATAGAAATCAAAAAAATAAGGAATATGTCTGTCTTCACTAAAAACCCAAAAAAAAAAAAAAAAAAAAAAAAAAAAAAAACAAAGACCAACTTTATCACTAGCATAACACTATATGTAATTTGGAAATAGAAAATATTCTTAGTGATATCTTTAAGAGTGTGGTAGGTTTCAGTTATTAGGAAGGTCCCTAGAAAGATGGTTGAGAAAGCACATTTTAAAGCAAAATCTCTAATTACCAAAAAAAAAAAAAAAAGAAAAGCAAAATCTCTAATAGATACTAGATAATTTATTAATATAAGATTTTTATGGTTGATAAAAAAAAAAAATTAATGCAAGTGTGTATGCATATGAAAAAATATATATTTATATAATATATATATATATCATATCTGAATTTCTTCACGACCACCTCTACACTTTCGGTAACGGTACGTACAGCGAATGCCCGCTTTCACGTTTTGGATATTCTCCTTACTCTTGCAATAGCTGTTGCATTTTGTGCAAGAACCTATTTCTGCATCAACATATATGTCAAACAAACTAGCATGGAGGAAAATTTGCTTGCCCTTAAATGCCTCAAAATTTATTAAAAATGTTAAAAACAATGAAGTTAAATTTTAAATTAATGTGTTCATATCACGTTACATTTGAGTTTTCTCTTAATAATTTGTGTTGGATCGGGTAGTGTACAAGCTATCTCAAATTTCATAAAGTCACAAATGAACTAAGTGTTTGATAAGTTGCTCATGAACAAACTTGTTTATATTCATTTGATAAGGTAAATGAACTAGCTCAAATATATTTTTCGAGTAGGTACGTAAAAGAGTCAAACCAATATAAGGGTGAACTTAGCTCGATAAGGTTCAAGAACATGCTCATTAAAATATCTGCGTGCAAATTCATTTGTAACCCATAAATATATGGTCTCGTTTGTAAGGTCAAAAGCAAGTTTGTTTATTACTCGTGAATAAGTTTATTTAAACATTTGTGAATAAGTTTATTCTCATGAACATCTTTATTTAAACATTTGTAATAGCTCGTAATAATATTTTTTTACTATTCACGGATAATGTTAAATATTGAAAGATTAAACATATTAATCAAAAGTTTATTTATTTTGTTTGCTTATTAAGCCTATTTATTAATAGGTACATGCTTAACAAATAATTTTTGAAGTGACTTATTTAAAGCTCACAAGCAAGTTTGGCAAAAACTCGTGAACAAGTTTATTTCTTGTAATCGAACTAAGTTTATATTTATTTATGAACTAGCGAGTCAAATTCAAGTACAAGATTTCGAGTTCAACAAAAAACTTAACTAACAAAATTAAATATAAAATTTTGAGCTCGATAAAATTTGGCCTAAACTTGAGCTAATAAAAAGTATTAACAAACAAGTTTGAACACTTTCATCCTAAAACACTTTTGTAACCTTGCTAACTTACCACGGTGATACTGAAATTAGCACTATATTTTAGGGTGTGTGCTAGGAACAAGGAAATACTATTATATACACATATTTTTTGATTAATTAAATAAAAAATAATTTATATCTTCTATATATACATATTAAATCTGTGAATTACTACATCTAACAAATATCTCATAGTGTTTGACGTATTCAATATATATTAGGGTTACATTTGGTTTGCTAAAAAATTTTAAAAATTTTTAAAAATTATTCACTTTTTATCTCATTATATGATGAACCATAACTTATCTCATTTTATTATACTTTATCTCATTTTTTATCATTTCTAACGCATCCTAAATAGGATAAAATATTTATTCTAAAGCCTCCATTCTTCATTAACTATAATGGTCTCCTCACCAGCGCTTGCCGTCAGGGAATGCAATAATAGCCGGGAGGTAATCTTAAACAAAAGGAATAATGCTGGGTAACATTAATTGAGTTAGTTACAAAGATTTGACAACTTTTAGCACTTGCGTGGTCTTTTTTATTTTATTTTAGACAAAGGTCTTCTGGTTCCATGACGACTTCTTTTTTTACTTAAATTTTAAAATATGCCACCTGGACATTTAAATGGAATAGTTGTTATATATGTACATAAATATCAATAGCGGAATAATCAGGGCATTGCTCTTGATTTTTATGATATATTTAATTTTATATAAAACAAATAAATACATACAAAATATAAAATAATATTTAATGTGACAAATGGGTGATGTTTACATATTTAAAATAATTTTAAATACCTAATTTATAATAAAATAATTCATTATAAATTTACGAAAAAAAGTGTGATACATATAAGTACTCGAAACAAAAAATGAAAAGTGAAAAAAAAAAGCCACACCTGTTGGTCACCAATAATTTTTTAAATACCTCCAACAATAGTAAAATAATTTATTATAGATTTATAAAAAATAAAAAATACAACACTTGTCGATCCTAAAAAAGCAAAATGAAAAAAAAAAGTAAAAAATAAAGTACGCATCGAATTGCTAATAATATCTGAAATTTTTAATATGAAAATAACATTTGTGTCTAAATAAAAAAAAAGCAAAAACATAAAAAAAATCCTTAAAATATGTGTGTCAAAAATCCTTAAAATATATGTGTCGACTTATGGTATAACTACGTACCACTCTCACACAAATCCCTTTTATATTAATGTATTGGTATAGATTAATAAAATGTCTATGTTTTGGTATGAATTTTTATAATATATTCAATTTTATGATATATGATAAATAAATATATGTAAAATATAAAATAAATAAAAATATCTCCAACAATAATTGAAAAAGTATAAAATAAAACAAAAACACGCATCGCAAGAAAAAAAAAATCACTAGCCATGTATCACCCTCCCATTTGGTCCACAGAATTATTGAGTAAATATTCCTCATGAGCCAACTCGGGGGTTACAATAGGGGGTTACTACAAGTGCTGCAATATCTTAAAACGATGTCATTTCTCTATTTTTTTTCTCTCAAAACAATACTGTTTCACTTCAATTTTCAGATTCAAATACATTAATTCTATTCAGATATGATATATTCGAATATGCAGCCCCCCTTTCCTCATGGGCTACAAAACCGAAATCATAATAAAAAAAAAATAAATAAATAAATAAAAACTGCCAACCACGTCTCATCCTATCCTCACTCCCTCACATTTTAATATATTAGTATAGATAATGTACATATTGTTAGGCTATATCTACAAATGACTTCTGTGTATTCGCAGGCATATTCTATTCCAGAACACTGTGATAGAGTGTATTAAATTTGTTGGTTGACCATCTCGAACTATTTTCTGGTCCAGTTCCATATCATCTCATCAAACGAATCCTACGATTTAAAATTACCCAACTGCCATTCTAATGTCACTGACTGTGATGTACAAAGGCATGATTTCAATTCTCTCTATGTGGTGGCCTGGTTTTCCAACAGACTCATAGGTTCATAACCTCATCCCCTGAATAGGTTTTCTTCTATTTTAATATATATATATATATATATTTGTTTTTACAACATGAGATAGGCCAAACACCGGTTCATTTACATTTATTAGAGAGAGACAGATTACGACGACCGTTTCATAACCACTGTTGGTTCACTTTTATAGGCTTACAATTCAATTCAACTACTAAAATTTCGTCAATTGAAAATAGAAATTAGAAAAATAAGGAATATGTTTGTCTTCGGCAAAAAAAAAAAGCAAAGACCAAGTTTTTCCCTTCGTTAGATATTTAATTTGCGTCCCAACGAAGATAATGAAGTTGTTGCTTGTTTCTATGAGATTCAAGTGATGGCTCCTCTTGACCAAACATTGACTAAAAATGCCTTTTGAAGTGCTTCTTTTATCATTAAGGGAGCCTGCCCAGTTGCAGTAGCTATCTGTAAAGCCAAATAACTGTTGAGTTTTTCACATCAATTGTGAAAACAGATGGTAAGTATATATAAATGTAAAGAGAAATTTCACCTTAGAACTAACTTTTGAGGATGAAGGTCCAAAACCACTCAACTGGTACCTAAACTAAGGTATACCATCAATATGAGTCTATTCGGATCGTGTGTTCCTCTGACCAAAGGGTCTCTTGTGAAAGGGACTGATAGTAAATATATAGGTGTGAAGGAAGAAAGTCTCAGCTCACGGTGTGTAGATTCCATAGTTTACAATTCTAACAATGTAACATATCAAGCCAAGATGTTACTTTGTATACTGTGATAACACGTAAACTTGGAGACTAAAACGACAGAGAATACTATATACATCAAGCCATTATATATAGAGCCAAGTATATGAGCCAAATAATTAAATCAAACCATCAACCAAACTTCTAAACTTTCTTGTATTGGCTTTTTTTTTTTTTAAATTCCATCGATCTATTTGCAATTTTTCACTAACACTAGTATGATTGTCCCTTCAAAGGCACATGATAGCTTTTAAAGGATAAAACAAAATTTTGTTAAGTTTGGATATAGAGTCAAATCGTTTAAACCATTAAATCAGATTAAATTGATTTTTTTTTAGATCGATTTGATTTTGTTTTTTGAATCAACTATTCAGTTACGATTTAAAAAAAATTAGAAAACTGAATGGTTCAATTCGATTTGCAGCTTTGGGTGTTCAGTTGACTAATATAATTAATATATATAACTCTGGTTATACTAATTATAGTTAATATATAATTAAACCAATAATATTTAGTGTTGTATCATATGCTAATATACAAGGTTTTTAAAAAAGAAAACATAAAGTATGGAATTGGATTTGTAAAATAATTACTTTGAATGAATAAACTCCGTGTAACTTTTTATTTGAAAAATTAAACCCCCTTTTTTTCTAATTCAAAACTATACATTCAAAAATGTCTTTCTTTCTATATTTTTAGGAAAAATAGAAATATTAGTTGTACAAGTGTGTGTATATCACAGGGGAATTATAGTAATGAATCAAGTTAAATTTAGTGATAAATTATATTTATATAATATGTATATATATATTTCTTATATAAAACCATCAAACCAGATTGAATCAAATTGAAATTAATAGTTTTGTTTAGTTCAATCTTTAATTGAACAGTTTGGTTACGGTTTAAAACATTCTAAATTGAAAATTAACTTGCAATTGGATTCAGGTTTTAATTTCAGATCAAACTATGCGTATACCTATTATTAATTAAGGATATGCTTGGAGTGAGGATTTGCTGAGGGAAAAGAAAAGTGAAAAAAATAATAATAATAATAATACAAAAAAATAAAAAAAAATCACAAAATCTCAAATATATGTATTTTTATTTGAATGAATAAAAAAATATAATAAAATAAAAGACATCCATCAGCGTATATAACCCTTGGAACTAATCTCGTTTGATTTGATCACGTTCCAAGCGAAAAGACCGTGCAAATAGGTTGCAGTTTATTTAGGGAAATCTCATATACTAAACTCACAGCTTAATGGGGAACTGATCTGGCTATTATAGAATGCGATAGTCTCACTGTCATAAACTCCCTCAACTCCAGCACCCTTGCCTCTCATTGGAAAATCTCATCCATCTGTGATGATATTCGAGAATGAAAGTCTAGTAGGCAATGGATTTTTTTCCGGGTGTAAAAAAGAAAGCTAACTCAACAGCTCACCTCCTTGCATCAAATTGCTCGAACGGCTTAATTGCCCACAAAATTTCTTTCGCTGTTATCTCTAAGGACTTGTCTTTTATTATTGAGACCCTTGACTTTCTCACTTTAATATATATATATATATATATATCTGTCTTTGGTCTCAAAAAATATAGTAAACACACAGTTTATTTTACTTTTCTGTCAATGTTATTAGAGAATGATTGCCACCCTTACTCTTATGGACGCTTGGTACCTCATTTAATTTGTTGATCTTACCCACTAACTTACATTATATGTCAATGAATAAGACGACTTTCTTTTTCTTTTTTTTAATTATCACTAATTTACTGCTCAGAAAATAAAGTTAAATACTGAAAGATTAAACATATTAACTAAAAGTTATTTATTTTATTTGCTTGTTAAGCCTGTTCATTAATAGGTATACGCTCAAAAGATAATTTTTGAAGTGACTTATTTAAAGTTCACAAATAAATTTGGCAAAAGCTTGCAAATGGGTTTATTTGTTATAATCAAATCAAGTTTATATTTGTCTATGAATTAACAAGTCAAATTCGAGTACAAGATTTCTAGCTTATTAAAAAATTTAACTAACAAAACTGAATATAAAATTTTGAGTTTAATAAAACTTTGGCTTGAACTCGAACTAATAAAAAGTATTAACAAACAAGTTTGAGCACCCTTATACTCGGCACTTTCGTGCCCTCGCTAGGTTACCACGGTAATACTGAAATATGCACTATATTTTAGGGTGTGTGCTGGAAGCAAGGAAATACTACTATATATACATATTTTTTGATTAATTAAATAAAAAATAATTTATATCTTTAATATATATATATATATATATATCATTGAATTATTTCATGTAACATATAGTGTTTGAGGTTTTCAATATATATTAGATATGATAAAATATTTATTTTAAAGTCTCCGTTCTTCATAAACTATAATGGTCTATTCACCAGCGCTTGCCGTCAGGGAAAGCAATAAGACAGCTTTCTTTTTCTTTTTTTTTTTTTTAATTGTAACTAATTTACTGTTCACAAAATAATGTTGAATACTGAAAAATTAAACATATTGACTAAAAGTTTATTTATCTTGTTTGCTTTTTAAGCCTATTTATTAATAAGTACACGCTCAACAAATAATTTTCAAAGTGACTTATTTAAAGCTCACGAGTAGGTTTGGCAAAAGTTCGCAAACGAATTTTTTCTTGCAATTGAACCAAGTTTATGTTTGCTTGTGAGCTAACGAGTTAAATTTGAGCGCAAGATTTCGAGCTCATCAAAAAAACTTAACTAACAAGATTAAATATAAAATTTTAATCTCAATAAAAGTTTGTTCTAAACTCGAGCTAATAAAAAATATTAACAAACATGTTTGGACACCCTTAAACTCGACACTTTTGTATCTTTGTTATCTTACTAGGGTGATATTGAAATTAGCACTATATTTTGAGATATGTGTTGGAAGTAAGGAAATATCACTGTACATACATATTTTTTCGATTAATTAAATAAAATATAATTTATATCTTTTATATATATATATTTAAATCTTTGGATTATTACATTTAACATACATCTCACAGTGTCTGATATATTGAATATATATTAGATATGATAAAATATTTATTTTAAAGTCTATTCACCGGCGCTGGCCGTCAGGGAAAGCAGTAATGAGCTGGGAGGTGATCTTAAACAAAAGGAATAACGTTGGGAAACATTAATTGAGGTAGTTACAAAGATTTGACAACTTTTAGCACTTGAGTGGTTTTTTTTTTTTTTTTTTTTTTTTTTTTTTTTTTTCATTTTAGAAAAACGTCTTCTGGTTCCACGACGACTTTTTTTCCACGACGTTGCAGGGTATACCTCGAAGTTTTGTACATTTTTTAGTAATTAATTAATTCTTATCTTTCAAAAAAAGACTTCTTTTTTTTCTTTAAATTTTAGAATATTCCACTTGGATATTTAAATGTAATAGTTGTTATATATGCATCCAAGTATCACTAGCAGAATAATCGGGTATTTCTCTTGATTTTTATGATATATTTAATTTTATATAAAAATAAATATATACAAATATAAAATAATATTTAATGTGACAAACCGGTGATGTTTACATATTTAAAATAATTTTAAATTTCTGATTTATAATAAAATAATTCACTGTAAACGTACGAAAAAAATGTGATACATATTCGCACACGAAACAAAAAATGAAAAGTAAAAAAAAAAAAAAAGTCACACCTGTTGGTCACCAACAATTCTTTAAATATCTCTAACAATAGTAAAATAATTTATTATAGATTTATAAAAAAAATAAAAAATACAACACTTATCGATCCTCCAAAAGCAAATAAAAAAAATAAAATACGCATTGAATTGCTAATAATTTAAGAAAAAAATAATTTATTAGATTTAATATGAAAATAACACCAAAAAAAAACACTAAAAACATAAAAAAAAAAAAAATCCTTAAAATATGTATGGACTTGTGGTATAGCCACGTATCACTCTTGTGCAAATTCCTTTTATAATAATGTAATGGTAGAGATTAATAAAATGTTCATGTTTCGGTATGAATTTTTATAATATATTCAATTTTATAATATATGATGGATAAGTATATGCAAAATGTAAAATAGACAAAAATATCCCTAACAACAATTGAAAAAAATACAAAACAAAACAAAAACACACATCACAAGGGAAAAAAAAATAGCCACGCATCACCCTCCCACTTAGTCCACGGAATTATTAAATAAATATCTCTCATGGGTTGACTCGGCAGCTACAATAAAGAGTTATTATAGTCACTGCAGTATCCAAAACGACACCATTTCCACATTTTTTTCCTCAAAATGATGCCATTCCAGTTAATTCTCTCCATATTCAAATATGAATTAATATATTTGAATATGTGTTTTTTCCCCGACTGCTGCCCCTCTTTTCTCATGGGCTGCAAAACCGAAATCACAATTAAAAAAAAATAAATAAATAAAAAATAAACCGCCGGCCACGTCTCGTCCTATCCTCAACCCCTCACATTTTAATATATTAGCATAGGTAATGTACATATTGCTAGGTGACGTTTGCATATTTAAAATAATTTCAAATACCTAGTTTATAATAAAATAATTCACTATAAATATATGAAAAAAAAATATGATATATACCAATACTCCAAACAAAAAATGAAAGTTAAAAACCAAAAAAAAAAAAAAAATTGCCACACCTGTTGGTCACCACCAATTCTTTAAATGCCTCAAATAATACTAAAATCATTTATTATAGATTTATAAAAAAATAAATAATATAATACTTGTCGATCCTCTAAAAGTAAAATTAAAAAAAAAATGCGTCGAATTGCTAATAATTTTTGAAATTTTTAGTATGAAAATAACATTAGTATCAAAAAAAAAAAAAAAAAAAAACAAAAAACAAAAACTTATAGAAAATCCTTATAATATATATGTCGACTTATGGTATAAATACGTATCACTCTCGTATAAATCTCTTTTATATTAATGTAATGTTATGGACTCATAAAATGTTCACGTTTTGGTATGAATTTGTATAATATATTCAATTTTATGATATATGGTGAATGAGTATATATAAAATATAAAATAAACGGGAATATCACTAACAATAATTTAAAAAAAAAGTACCAAACAAAACAAAAACATACATCACAAGAAAAAAAAAACCCACTGGCCACATGTCACTCACCCATTTGTCCACGGAATTATTGAATAAATATCCCTTATGGACCGACTCGGGGCTGCAGTGGAGCGGAAGAATTACTGCAACTGCTGTATTATTTCAAAACGATGACGTTTTGATATTTTTTTTCTTCAAAACGATGTTATTTTACTGAAGTCTTCATATTTAAATATAAATATATATTCGAATATGAATTCCAATATGCATTTTTTCCCTCCTACAGCCCCCTCTTTTACCATGAGCGGCAAAACCAAAGTCACCAAAATAAATAAATAAACCATCAGCCACGTCTCGTCCTATTCTCACTCCGTCACATTTTAATATATTATTATAAATAATGTACATATTGCTAGGCCATAGCTACAAGTAACTTCTGAGTATC
Organism: Vitellaria paradoxa; assembly: GCA_019916065.1. Taxonomy (NCBI): domain Eukaryota; kingdom Viridiplantae; phylum Streptophyta; class Magnoliopsida; order Ericales; family Sapotaceae; genus Vitellaria; species Vitellaria paradoxa. The sequence continues at coordinate 45,362,160 of CM034238.1, forward strand.
CTCAGACATATTCCATTCCAGAACACTGATAAAGTGTATTAAATTTGTTAGTTGACCGTCTCGAACTATTTTCTGGTCCAATTCCTTAAATCATCTCATCAAACGAATCCTACGAAATTTTAAAATTACCCAATTGCCATTCTAATGTCACGACTGTGATGTACGAAGGCATGATTTCGATTCTCTCTATGCGGTGGCCTGGTTTTCCAACGGACTCATAGGTTCATGACCTCATTAACTGAATAGGTTTTCTTTTATTTTCGTAAGTATATATATATATATATATTTGTTTTTACAACATGAGATAGACCAAGCACCGGTTCATTTACACTTGCTAGAGAAAGAAACAGGTTACAACGACTATCTCATAATCACTGTTGGTTCACTATTATAGGCTTACAGTTCAATTTAAATATTAATATAAAATGGTAATTACAATTATTTAAGTTTTCTTATTATATTTTGTAGTAGCAGTTCGTCCTAAATTCTATCCATGGTAGTTTGGCAATAAGTAGTTATTAGGGTACTTTTATCTTGTTCGGGTTTTTTTTTTTTTTAATCTTATATAATTTTTTTATTAAAATCTAATTTTCTTTTTATTTTTTGTAGATTTTAGACATAATACTCATATCTCTCATAATTATTTAAAAAAACTAAAAAGAGAAAAAAATCACTTACGAGTAAAAAAAAAAAAGAAGAAGAAGAAAAAAAACTAATTTTTTTCAAATATACTGACTTTTTTTACCTGTACATAATTTTTTATTTTTAATTTTTTTTTACAATCTAAATAACATAGAAATAGTTATAAGAAAAAATCACAACAATAAAAAATTCATATAGAAATAAAATTACCCCTCCCCCCAAAAAAAGAAACTAGGTTAGTTTTGAATGGTCAGCCTCAGATTTGCAGCTGCCTGAGGGAATGCCAGTCCTTTTTTTTCTTTTTTTTTTTTTTTTATGGTAAAATTATAGTACGAATATAAATAAAAAAAATAAAGAATACAAGTATGGGGGCGTACCCGCTTCTCCCAATGAACAAATTCATTGGAGGATCAAACTATACAAATTGGTGTCATAAGATAGTTAACAAGTTGGTGTCATAAGACACCTACCCAATTACGGATACCAACTATACAAAATCAGCTGACAAACAAAAAATTCTACGGTAAAAAACAATAACCATATATCCGGACAAGCAAGGGAAGTGTCCGAATACACTAATCCAAAGGGTATTCAAACATGAGAGTGAATGCAAGTTGTTTTACATAAGACTGTTGAAACCTTTGTCCTAACATTCCGCTGGGTAACATTACTTTTTTAGAATTGGTTTGATTTTAAAATAAAGAATAGAATTTGATTTGATTTGATAAATAAAATTTTGTGCTTGAAATAAATTTTGAATTTAAGAATTGAATTGATTTAGTTTAAAAGAAATATCAGTTTTAACAATGTTAATATGCAATATAAAATATGGTAAATGTAATATATTTGTCTATTTACTTAAATAATTTAAGAAAATAATAAATTCTCATCAAATTCTATTGTTGTAGATTGAATTTTAAACAATTTAAAAATCTCAAAATTTAAATTATAAAATAAGATCAAATCTAATTTATAAAATTTTATTTTAATTTTAAATATAATAATCAGTGAGAATTCTTATCAACTAAAATAAAATCCTATTAAATTAATGATTCTAAACAGTGCTTTAAGGAAATTGAGGGACAAACAAGTATCAATACTTTACCTAAGGCTTATTTCTCTAAGTGATTAGTAAAGACACGTATGCACACGATAAACCTTTCACAGCATAAATAAATACAAAGAGAACATTGGGGAACATTAATTAGTAGTTACAAAGACTTTGACAAGTGTTAAAGGTCTTCTTGTTCTAAAACGATTTTTTTTTAAACATTTTTAAAATATGCTACTTGAACATTTAAATGAAATAGTTGGTATTAGAATAATTATTTTTTTTTTTATCCCGTAAAAATCACTTATACCCTAAATTTGCAAAACTTAACTTTACCTTTCTTATATCTTGGATTAAAATGGAAACATTAAAAAAATTGTCAAATATAACAGTTTTAATTCTAAATAAGTTTAAAAATTACATTTATACTCATTATACTTTATATTATATACGCATACACTCTTGATTCTATTTTTTTTTTTCATTTTAAAATTTAATACCATTTACAATTTCACTTTTGCTAAAAGTACAAGGAGTGCAAGGGTAAGTTTTTAAATTTTAGGAGATGTAAATGATTTTTATCCTAAGATTTGATTACTTTAACACTTAAAATGATTTTTTTTATATTTATTTTTGAAAAAAAAAAAGTCTTCTTGTTCAAAAACGACTTTTTTTTTTTCAACATTTTTAAAATATGCCACTTGGACATTTCAATGGGATAGTTGTTATATATATAACCATCATAATGTACATATGTACAAATGACTTGAGTAATATTCTAAGGGATATGCCATTCTAGAACACAGTGATTATTAATTAAGTGTATTTGTTAGTTGACCATCTCGAAGTATTTTTTTGGTCCAATTTCATATCATCAAACGAATCCTATCAAGTTTTAAAGTTTACCAATTGCTATGCTAATGTCACGACTGTGATAGTGCGATGCACAAAGGCAAGCCTGCCGAGAACATTAATTATCAATTGAAAGCAGAAATTAGATCATCTTAATTTTTGTCTACTCATTGTGTCGCTACCCAATTGTCGTCATTACCAAGACTTAAAACCATGATTAATTTGCGTCCCAACGAAGATAAGGAAGTTGTTGCTTGTTTCTATGAGATCCAAGTGATGGCTCCTCCTGACCAAACATTGACTAAAAACGCTCTTTGAAGTGCTTCTTTTATCATCAAAGGAGCCTGCTCAATTGCAGTAGCTATCCGTTAAGTCAAATTACTATTGGATTTTCACGTCAGTTGTGAAAAGATTTGATAACCAGTATATATAATTGTGAGAAAAATTTTACCTTAAGAGTTAATTTTTGGAGATGAGGGAGATCCAAAATCATCAAATAACTGGTATCTAAACTAATGTATATCATCAATCTCAGTCTATCGAGACCGTGTGTTCCTCTAATCAAAGGCTCTCTTGTAGAAGGGGTTAATGGTAAGTATATAAATATGAAAGAAGAAAGTCTCACTCTACAACGTAAAAATTTCATAGTTTGCAATTCCACCAATGTAACATAATTATTTCAGCTACTCCAAAATGTCGCTTTGTACACAGTAACAGCACGTAAACTTGGAAACTAAAACGACAAGCAATGCTATATATGTCGGGCCAAGTATATGAGTCAAATAATTAAATCAAACCATCAACCGAACTTTTGAACTTTCATGCATTGGCCTTTTCTTTGTTCCATCGATGTAGTTGCAATTTTTCACTAACACTAGTACGATTGTCCCTTCAAAGGCACATGCTAGCTTTTAAAGGATAAGAAAAAAATTTGTCAAGTTTGGACATAGAACCAAATCGTCTAAATCATTAAATCAAATTAAATCAATTCTTTTAGCTCGGTTTGGTTTTATTTTTTGAATCAACTATTTAGTTACTATTTAAAAAATTAGAAAATTGAACGGTTCTATGCAATTTGTGGTTTGAGGGTCCAATCTACAAATATAATTAATACAACTATACTTATACTAATTATAGTTAATATATAATTAAACCAATAATATTTAGTGTTGTATAAGATGTAAATATCTAAGGTTTTTAAAAATAAAAAAAAATTAATTATGGAATTGGATTTGTAAAATACTTAATTTGAATAAGTTCCTTATAACTTTTTATTTGAAAAATTAACAACTTTTTTCTAAATCAAAACTATGCATTCATAAATGTCTTTCTTTTTATACTTTTAGGAAAAATAGAAAAATTTGTTGTACATGTGCGTGTGTATATGTATATCATATGGGAATTATTGTAATGAATCAAGCTAAATTTAATGATAAATTATATTTAGATAATATGTATATATATTTCTTATATAAAACTATCAAACCAAACTGAACCAAATTGAAATTAATAGTTTGGTTTAGTTCAATCTTTAGTTGAACAGTTTGGTTAAGGTTTAAAACATTTTAAACTAATAATTAACTTATAATTTGATTCAAGTTTTAATTTCAGACCAAACTTTGTACACACCTATTGTTAAGGGTATGCTTGGAGTAAAAATTTGTTCAAGGAAAAGAAAAGAGAAAAGAGAAAGAGAAAAATAATTAAAAAATATATATAAAATTCCAAATATATATTTTCTTATTTGAGTGAATTAAAAAATAATAAAATAAAAAATATCCATCAACGTATATAACCCTTGGAACTAATCACGTTTGATTTGATCATTTTCCAAGTGAGAAGACCGTGCAAATAGGTTGCAGTTTATTTAGGGAAATCCCATATAGTAAACCCACAGCTCAATAGGGAATTGATCTGGCTATTATAGAAAGCAATAATCTCAATGTCATAAACGCCCTCAACTCCAGCACCATGTCCCCTCATTGGAAAATCTCATTCTTCTGTGATGATATTCGGGAATGAAAGTGTTGTTACGAAAACCCTGGATCACCTTCTGGCAACACCTCTGCAAATAATAGCAAACACGAACACAAGAAAAATACACAATAGAAGAACACAAGATTTACGTGATTCGGCAATTTGCCTACGTCCACGGGCACTCAGAGAAAAAATCCACTATGTGAATAATATTACAATCACACAATATTTCCTCTCACCCAATACCCCAATACACCCCACAAAGCAATTCCCCAAGCAAAACTACAACTCTCACCTCAAAAGAGGAATATAACTAGAGTACAAGCTTGCTACCCAAAGTTTTGACTGGTGTGTCTTTTCCAAAAAGAAGGACCCTCTGTTTATAACCTCACAAGGCCCCCTCTGCCTTTATGAGAAAACCGATGTGGGACAGGATTTACAACCTCACAAGACTTCTGCCTTTATGAGAAATCTAATGTGGGATAAGATTTATAACCTTACAAGACTTCTACCTTTATGAGAAAATCAATGTGAGATAGGAGCCAACAAATTAACAATCTCCACCTTGGCGACTGCTCACCCCTTAGGAAAGTGAATACTGGTAACTCCACCACGAACCCCATAAGCTGGGGTCGTCTCTCATCTAGCAACTGGAGACATGAATCAAGTTCAAACAATGTTTGAACTTATCTACTATGAGGGACTTCGTCAACATGTCTGCAGCGTTGTTAGAAGTGTGAACTTTCTCTAGCACTAGTTCACCTGAAGACACCAACTCCCGAATCTTGTGGAACCTCACATCTATGTGTTTGGTTCTAGCATGATACACCTGGTTCTTCGCCAAATAAATGGCACTCTGACTGTCACAATAAATCTCAACTCCACTTTGCTGTAAACCCAACTCCTTAACTAGTCCAGCATCCCATAATGCTTCCTTGGCAGCCTCGGCCACTGCCATGTATTCTGCTTCAATCGTAGAAAGAGCAACAAGAGACTGAACCACGGACCTCCAACAAATAGGCCCTCCTGCCAGAGTGAAAACATACCCAGTAGTCGACCTCCTGTTATCCAAGTCCCCTGCATAGTCTGCATCCACATATCCTACAACTGAAAGCTCTTCTTGTTGTCTGCTGAACATGATGCCATACGTCGTGGTACCCCGCAAGTATCTAAAGATCCACTTGACTACACTCCAATGCTGTCTCCCTGGATTAGCCATAAACTTGCTCACCACACTAACCGCATGTGCCAAATCTGGTCTGGTACAAACCATTGCATACATAAGGCATCCAACTGCACTGGCATATGGAACTGACTCCATGTCCCTGATCTCATCTTCGGACTTCAGGCACTGATTTGCAGACAGTCTAAAATGACTCGCCAAAGGTGTGCTCACCGGTTTTGCTTTATCCATGCTAAACCTCTTTAACACCTTATCCACATAAGCTTCCTGAGATAACCACAATCTCCCTGAGCTTTTGTCCCTGTGAATCTCCATTCCAAGAATCTTCTCGGCTGCGCCCAAATCCTTCATTTCAAATTCCTTGCTGAACAAGGCCTTTAACTCGTTGACTTCAAGGATACTCTTTGCAGAAATCAACATATCATCCACATACAATAGGAGATATGTGAAAGAACCATCATTAAGGCGTTTCACATAAATGCAACAATCATACTCACATCACACGTAGCCAATTCTGATCATGAAAGAGTCAAACTTCTTATACCACTGCCGTGGAGACTGCTTTAGCCCATAAAGTGACTTCGTTATTTTGCAGACTAACTGCTCCTTCCCGGGTTGTGAAAACCCCTCCGGCTGCTCCATATAAAGATCTTCTTCAATGTCACCATGAAGAAACACAGTCTTTACGTCCATCTGTTCCAACTCCATGTCAAAATGAGCTACCAAGGCCAGCATCACCCTGACAAAAGTGTGTCTAACCATTGGGGAAAAAATCTCATCATAGTCAATTCCTTTCCTTTGTGAGTAACCTTTTGCTACCAAGCGAGCCTTGAATCTTTCACATTTCTTTTCTGACACAGCTTCCTTGCATTTGTACACCCATTTGCATCCTATTGCCCGCTTTCCCTCTGGAAGCTCCACTAACTCCCATGTCTTGTTCTTATGCAGAGACTCCATCTCTTCTACCATAGCTTGCATCCATTTGCTCTTCTCCTAACTGCTGATAGCCTCCTGAAAAGTAACTGGATCCCTATTACTGGTAACAAGTGCATAAGAAACTAAATCTTCAAAACCATACCTAGTCGGTGGTTTGATAATGAGTTTGGTCCGCCTGAAGCTAAACTCTGGTGCTGTTGCTCCTTTGAACTGGAAGCTTGCTCTTCCAAACTAGGAGCCTCTAAACTCTGAGTAGAGATGTCCTTAGCCTGATTCTCTACCTCCACCTGCACCACTTGCTTACTGAAATCATTGCATTTTGGCTTCTGCTTCTCTTGTGACTGAGTACTCGTTAACATGGACTTTTCATCAAATACCACGTCTCTGCTGATCACCACTTTGTTTGCCTTAGGATCCCAGAGTTTATACCCCTTGACCCCTTTCTCATACCCGAGAAAGATACACTGTCGCGACTTTGGGTCAAGCTTGGACCGCTCATCACTAGAAACATGCACATATGCAGGACAACCGAAGACTCTCAACCCAGAGTAGTCAAGTTCCTTCCCTGTCCACACTTCCTCTGCAACCTTCCCTTCTAGTGTTACCCTTGGTGATTTATTGATTAAGAAGCAAGCCATACTAACTACATCTGCCTAGAAGTTCTTTGTAAGCCCAGCATTCAACCCGAGACATCTTGCTCTCTCAGCAATTGTTCGGTTCATCCTTTCCGCTACACCATTCTGCTGCGGTGTCTTGCATGCTGTGAAGTGTCTCTTTATTCCTTGTTGCTCACAAAATTGCATGAACTTCTTCTCCTTGTACTCAGTGCTGTTATCTGTCCTCAAACACTTTATCTTCCTCCCAGTTTGGTTCTCCACTTCAGCTTTCCACACTTTGAACTTGGCAAACACGTCTGACTTGTGCTGCATGAAGTAAACCCAAACTTTTCTGGAGAAGTCGTCAATAAACGTGACGAAATACTGATGTCCCTGCCGTGATGCAACTCTCACTGGCCCCCAAACATCTGAATGGACATAATCAAGAATGTCTTCTGTCTTGTGCGCAGCTGTCTTGAATTACACCTTGGTCTACTTTCCAAGAACACAATACTTGCAAAAATCAAGCTTACAAGTCTTTATCCCTTTGAGCAAATTCCGCCTGTGTAACTCTAACATGCCACGTTTCCCCATGTGCCCTAACCGCATATGCCACAAGACTGTGCTATCAGAATCAGACTCTGCTGCGGCAACTCCACCTACAACTGTACTTCCCTAACAGTCTGTAGATATTCCTAGAAACTTTTTGCCCTTTCATCACCACCATCACCCCTTTTGAAACTTTCATTGCTCCGCCCTCAGATTTAAAACTGAATCTGTTTGAATCTAAGGCACCCAATGAAATAAGATTCTTCCTAAGATCAAGAATATGTCTAAGATCACATAAGGTTCGTACCACACCATCAAACATACAGATTTTGATATTCCCAATCCCAAAAACCTTGCATGAAGCATCGTTACTCATTAGAACTGAACCAGAATCCACTAACTTGTAGGTGTCGAACCACGCCCTGTTTGGCGTCATGTGAAAAGAACACGCCGAATCTAGTATCCAAGAATCCGTGAGATGATCTGAACTTAATGAAACTGAAAGCATGTCGTCATCCTCCGAGTCATTCTCTACAACATTTGCAGACTTTGAACCATCTTTATTCTCGCCGCCCTTATCCTTACTCCACTCTGGGCAATCTTGCTTGTAGTGGCCCTTCTTGCCGCACTTGAAGCATTGAGAATTTTTCTTTTTTCTTGACTTGGATCGAGAATTTTTATTCTCATTTGGTTCCCTTTGTCTGCTCCTTCCTCTATCTTGCTTGTCCTTCACAACCAGACCCTCTCCTTGAGAATTCCCATCACTTTGCTTCCGCCTTTGTTGAAAATCTAACAAGGCTGTTGTGATTTCCTCATATACAAGAGTCTTTTTACCATAAGTAAGGGTTGTGATCAAGTTCTCAAACACTGATGAATCTGGTAGTGAATGCAGTAACATGAGAGCCTTGTCTTCATCCTCGAACTTGACTTCTACCCTCTTCAAATCCCCAATGATTTGATTGAACGCGTTGATGTGCTGTTCCAAGTCTGAGCCCTCCTCCATCTTCAAGCGATATAGCTTTCGCTTAAGATAGAGCTTGTTCGTAAGAGACTTAGACATGTATCTCACTTCGAGTTTCTTCCATACCTCTGCTGGCGAATTCTCCTCAATAACATACTGCATCACGTCATCATCCAAACACAATCTGATTGTAGCCACAGCCCTTTCCTGAAGTTCAAGCAAATCTGCTTCTTCCATCTTTTCAGGCTTCGTCTTCGCCAATGCTTTTGCCATTCCTTGATGCACTAATAGATCCTTTAACCTTTTTTGCCATAATCCAAAATTCCCCGTTCCATTGAACTTGTTGACTTCGAACTTTGCAGACAAAGAGCTTCCTGACATTATGCCTCGTTGAAATGAATAGTACCACTAAGTAAGTTCCCAGGAAAGATTGGAGGGGTCACACTGGTCCCACTTAAAACCCAACCTCCTAGACAGAACTTCCACTAAGTAAGTTCTTAGGAAAGATTGGAGGGGTCACACTGGTCCCACTTAAAACCCAACCTCCTAGACAGAACTTCCTTAAACTCGTACGTATCCACACCACAAACTAAGGCAACCTGAGCTCTGATACCAATTGTTGTTACGAAAACCCTGGATCACCTTCTGGTTACACCCCTGCAATTAATAGCAAACACGAACACAAGAAAAACACACAATAGAAGAACACAAGATTTACGTGATTCGGCAATTTGCCTACGTCCACGGGCACTCAGAGAAGAAAATCCACTATGTGAATAATATTACAATCACACAATATTTCCTCTCACCCAATACCCCAATACACCCCACAAAGCAATTCCCCAAGCAAAACTACAACTCTCACCTCAAAAGAGGAATATAACTAGAGTACAAGCTTGCTACCCAAAGTTTTGACTGGTGTGTATTTTCCAAAAAGAACCCTCTATTTATAACCTCACAAGGCCCCCTCTGCCTTTATGAAAAAACCGATGTGAGATAGGATTTACAACCTCACAAGACTTCTACCTTTACAAGAAATTCAATGTGGGATAGAATTTATAACCTCACAAGACTTCTGCCTTTATGAGAAAATCAATGTGAGATAGGAGCCAACAAATTAACAGAAAGTCTAGTAGGCAATGGATTTTTTCCCTGGTGTAAAAGATAGTAGGCGATGGATTTTTTCCTGGTGTAAAAGGAAAGTTAACAGCTCACCTCCTTGTATCAAATTGCTTGAATGACTTAATTTCCCAACAAAGTTCCTTAGCTGTTATCCTAAGGACTTGTCTTTTATTATTAAACCCTTGACTTTCTCACATTAATATATACCATGGTATTAAAAATCGGCGTTCCGTAATGGTAACACCTGTTACGTAACGGAATTGACAGATGCCGAGACCGTTAAGGTGACGTTACGGGTAGTGGAGCGGCACTCACACCGCGAAACCGCCATCACAGAAGCGTTACGGCCCTGTTAAAGATGAAATCATGATAAAAACAAACCGTTACACCTCTGTTAAAGGTGAATCGTTGCAAAGAAATCAAAAAAAACCCCTCAAAAACTAGAAGAAAATGTTTGATTTAAAATCCTATGAACTTTCAACAGATATACAAACAAAAAAATCCTAATTTTTTAACAAGAGCTCTAAACCAAAATCTGAAAATAAAGTTCCAACCTTTTCAGCAAAACTCTGAATCAAAGTTTTAAAATAGAGAAGAAACACCTGATCTGTGTCTTGCGAAAATTAAAAAATTGTGAAATTTTTTGAACCACTGAAGCTTTCTAGTTCCGGTCGAGACTAAGCAAACAACTTTCAGATTCATCATTTTTCCCACTTCAGCTTTCAAGTACTCAGATTTTCTACTCTCCTCTTCGAATCCGTAGATGATTGCTACAAAAAATTTGAAACAAATTTTGATCTGCAAAATTCAAAAAAAAAAAAAATTAAAGAAGTGCTCGGAACGAAGGACCTGACGAAGAAGAAGAAGTGTGTAGAAGACTGAAGGGCTAAAGCAGCTGCACGATTGTCATTTGGGCAGTCGGTGGGTCGGTGGGTGGGTTCCTTGGTAGTCGCATAGCCTTAATTGTTTTTAGTTAACCGAGATGAGTAATAAATAAATTTTTTTTGATTTGTGTAATATTAATATATAAATATAATATATTATATATCAGTTAAATATATTACATTATTTTTAATTATAATTAAATATTTAATTAAATTTTTATATTAAGATGTAAGTGGTGTTCGTTTGGTAAAAAAATAAAAAATTTGTGTAAAAGTAGTATGTGACAAAATTTAATTAAAGAAAAATTAATAAAAAGTAAAAATAAAAAATTTCTAATATTTTTTGATAAATTAAACACACCCATATTATGTAATTTACACAGTTATGTTAAAAGTTATTAATTAAACATTACTATTATACCATACTACATTAACAAAAATATTAATTATACTAAAAATTATATTAAATTACTGTTGTAATAAATTTAATATAATTAATTATATATTATATTAATTAGGTATTTTGTGTTAAAAATTATTAATTAAACATAGCTATTATATCACAACATATTAACAAAAACATTAGTTATAATAAAAGTTATATTAAATTATAATTATAATAAATTTAATTTAATATAATTGATAGAATTATTATATTAATATGTTATATAATTTATCTAAATTATATTAAACACTATTAATTAAGCATAACTATTATACATAATGTATTAACAAAAGTATTAATTAAAATAATTTTAATAATGTATTATATATTTTATATAAATTATATTAAATTTATTAATTAAGTATGACTGTTTATTATAGCATATTAACAAAAATATTAGTTACACTAGAAATTATATTAAATTAAATTAAATTTACTGTAATTAATTAAATTTAATTTAAGATCTTAGCTTTAAAAAATATATATAACACCAAACATTTATATTTTACATTTTCATGATACAAAGTAATGAAATAATATAATGTTTTATTTTGTAAGTTAACAATGCCATTTCAATCAAATATGGGTGAGTTATAGTAATGATTTTATTCCTAGTGATGGTGATGATGACACTTTTAGAATTAATCTTAGTAATAATATTAATTTTAGATTTTGCAACACCCAATGACACAAGACATAACATGGAATGTAAATTTTGTGAAAAATTTATTACAGGGAGCATTGCATGTGTGAAGTAATATTTGATTTTTTTTACATTTAAATTATTAAAATATCAAAAACTACTTAATTGAGGTGAACTGTGAATATGAAAAAAAAAAATCACGCTATCGATTTTCGTTTCCGTTACGCGATACCCATGACATCCCGTTTCCGTGTTACCGCAACCGTTACCGTTTTTTAAAACCATAATATATACATATATCTATTATTTGTCTCAAAAAATATAATGAACCCACAGTTTATTTTTATTTATCTGTCAACGTTATTAGAAAATGATTGTCCCTCTTGCTCTTGGGGATTCTTGGTACGTCATTTAATTTGTTGATGCTACCTTCTAACTTACATTGTATATCAACGGAGAAGACGACTTTCTTTTTTGCCAATTTACAGAGAATGATAAATTTTACAAATCTTTATGTGTATTCATTATTCCCTTACATCTTCTTGTTTCTTCTTCCAACCCACCCCTAAGAGAAATAAATAAATTCCAAAACTCTTGAGAAAATCTAGAAAGGGTTTTTTTTTTTTTTACCATCATCACAAAATATTTTTACATCCCAATATACCCAATACCAAATAGTTACTTATCGGAGTATAAAATAAATTTGCTTCTCTTTGTTCCCACAAACAGAAATGTTTCAATATTATCAATAAAATGAAACAAATATTAACCCTTCCTCCGAGATAATCCACTGAACAAGGGACATGTACTTCTTTTAACAACTTCTAGAAATAACTATATTTATATATATATATGTAAACCACAATCGTAGTAGGGAAAATACTGATGCCCAGTTAGTCTCTCAACCTTTATGGCTGAGGTTCAAATATTAATTTCAACAGTTATAAGACAAAGTTTGCATTCCCCTAGGCAGCTGCCAATCAAATATTAAATCATGAATGGAATAAGCGGCGAATGCTTGTCAATTAAAAAAATGTTCTTACTCTTATCTAATTCCAAATTCTAATTACCTTTTTATATTATCTTTGGAATGATTCAGATCATCTTAATTTTGTTTACTCATTGTGTCGCTACCCAATTGTCGTCGTTACCAAAATTTGAAAACATGATTTTGGGCTATAAATAGCTCGCCACATGTTACTTGTTCTGCACCAAGCAAAGCTAATTAACTTCGAGGCAAAAACTAAGTGGGAGCAAACATGGCCAAGATCACCTCTAAGCTCATTCTTGCTTTTCTCCTGCTTTTCATCTTGGCAACCGCTGGTGAGTAGTCAGTGATTTATATATACATATAGAGTTATGTTCTTTGGTAACCAAAATACAAGTCGTTCTAGTAGTGGTTTATAAATATATATATATATATATATATGCTGCATAAGTTCTTTCAAAGATATTGCTAATTTCAGTGTCAGATTTTTTGTTCAATTATGATTTTGTAATATTTTTAACCTAACTAGCTACATGGGATATTATATTTAATTTGTTTCTATAATTGATGATGCAGAAATAGCGGCAGCACAGGGACAGAGGTACTGCCCTTGTAAGGCGAAGAGACCAGTTCCGTGCCCGAGATGTAACAGATATTGCATCCAAGTGGAGAGGGCGCACCACGGAAGATGTCTTCGCCCTGGAGGGAGACCCTCATGCTACTGTTACAGAAAGTGTCCCCCACGTTTCGATGATCACGAAGATTCCGAAGAATTTCTTGAAGGAATTATTGAACTTTATTAAACTATCAACTTTACTAAATAAATAAGTACTAAATAAAACGCTTCTGATCATTCCCAACCGAAGCATATATATATATATATATATATATGTATCTATATATATGTATGAGCTAGGTTCGGGCTAAAGAAGCAGCTGTTGTAATATAAAGTTAATGTAAAAACCAAGACCACCTTATGTGGGTCTCTAGTGTACGTGTGGCTTGTCGGGTAAGCTTAATATAAATAAAACTATGATTTTACACTCGAACCTTAAAAACTCTACTCTTCCTTTCTTTTCTTTTCTTTTGTTTGTTTGTTTGTTTGTTTTTTTTTTTTTTTTTTTTTTTTTCTGTATATAGTAGCAAGGCGGACTCAAAAATTTTAATGAATGGGGGCAAAAATAAAAATATACTCAATCTTAAAAAAAAATGAAACCTTTAGTACAAATATATATATAAATAAAATTTTAAACCCAAATAAACAAATAAACGATCCATCGTAACTTGTTGCCTCTATAGGAAAATCTTATTAAAAGAGGAGCCTTGGTTGATGAAAGGTCTCTTTTATGCGGTCAAAGACAATAAACGCAGGATCATTTATTTTTCGGGTATGAGATGGGTATTAGGGTTCATGAACTTGATCAACATGGTATTGGAGAATGGATCAAACAGATGATTAAGAGAAAGACGAACGAAGACAACGCGAGCAAGTTAATAGTGGTCTTGCAGGCAATTTGGATTGCGATGAATAAAAGAGTGTTCCAGAGATCGGAAAAGGATCCGATTACTATTTTAGACATGGCATGTAATATCACTAGCATGGTTTAATTTGTCTAAAAGAACGAATGCAAGCTATTTGCATGGAAAAAGAAAAGAGAATACGGAGAATCAAATCGCGAAGGGTGAAGAAACAATATTTCTGAACGAGGAGATTGTCCCGGACCGAAATTATGAAATTGTCATATTAACTGATGCGGCGTGGAAATCTGGAACTGGCACGGCAGCAGAAACCTAGATTGTCATGGACACAAGGTGAAACAGTCGCGGAAATAGAAAATGGTGGGGCAAACTTAAAAAAAAAAAAAAAATTACGTTGTGACTGTATATAAATATAGTCTGTATTGCAGCAGCGGAGCTCCGAAAAATCGAATCCAATCTATTTCAGGACAATCAAACATTTATTTTTATATATTCAATTAAACACTTATACAAATATATATATATATATATACATGTATACAGGGGCGAAGGTGTGTATATATTGTGGTGGGTTATAACTTGGGTAAGATTTTGACCTAAAAATTTTTTTAGTACTAATATTATATAAACTTTAGTCTAATTGTTAATAATTCAATTTAATACTTAGTTATAACTCAAAATATTTAGTACGAGAAAGATTCTTAATCCAATTTAATGTCCAACCTATAATCAGTTTAGGTGGTGTTTAGTTTGTCAAAAATAATGTAAAAAACTCTAATTTTTATTAATTTTTTTAATTTTCTCCAGCCAAATTTTGTCACGTATAATTTTTACATCAACTTTTAATTTTTTTTTAACAAACCAAACACCAAACTTAATATGCAACTTTTAGCCTAAGGTAAAAAATATTCCTAGCTCCGCTCTGACCTCTATATGCTGTATTGCAGCAAAGCAATGGAGCTCAAAAAAATTAATAGTTTTTACAAAGAAGGAAGAGAAATGATGGGGGAGAAGGTGTAGAGTTTTATCCAAAAAAATTATTTGACTTTTAGTTTTTTAGAGACAAATTGAGATAATATGGTCAAAAAAATTTAGAGAAGGCAATATTAAAAAATATATATATAATTAATTTCTTTCAAAAAAATAAGTGCAGGCAATTGCCTCCACTCTGCGTCCTTATCTCCGCCTGTTGGAAGAAATATGCTGTGATTTAAAGCTGAGGAGTTCTTGGCGTCATTAACAAGGATGAAGTTAGGATTTCATAATATGGGGGATTAAAATTTTTTCAATAAAAAATTAAATAACCATAATCTAAAATTAATACCAATTCAGAGTTAAAGATTTTGATAGAAAGAGAATTAGAAACGTGAATTCGCTAAAGATCGAATTATATGTATAATTCTTGTTATACTTGAAAAAAAAATTGATGGGGAAATAAGATAACATGATAATTAATAATCAGGGAGAACCTAAAATATAGAGGTTACATAGAGATATTTGTAGGTTTCAGTTAAAAAATATGAAAAATAATTTATTATTTTTATCATTTTTTATGTTTAAAGTATTATAAAAAATTAATTTAATTGTTTAGTGACTTTTTATTTGTCAAAATTAGAGAGAGAAAGATTTGGGGTTTCTATTAAAAAAAGTAAAAATAATTTATTGCAAAAAGACTATATTGTTTTTTATTAATTTTTTTTGTGAGTTTCAATATAAAAAAATTAAGTTGATCGTGATTTTTTATTTGTCAGGAATCCATTATTAAAGAAAGAGGCTTTTTATTTGCCAACGGGAGGTCATTCTAGAGAAATATCTATTTTTTTAGTACAATATAGTATGTAAGTATAAGTTTATATTAAAGTTAGGGAACCTATGGCCATCCGTTCATTTACATTTGCTAGAGAAATAAACAGACAACGACTATTACATAACCACTGTTAGTTTACTTTTATAGACTTATAATTCAATTCAAATATTAAAATTTCGTTAATTGAAAACAGAAATAAAAAAAAATAAGAAATATGTCTGTCTTCACTAAAAACCAAAAAATAAAAAATAAAAAAATAAAAAACAAAGACCAACTTTATCACTAGCATAACACTATATGTAATTTGGAAATAGAAAATATTCTTAGTGATATCTTTAAGAGTCTGGTAGGTTTCAGTTATTAGGAAGGTTTCAGTTAATTTATTAATATAAGATTTTTATGGTTGATAGAAAAAAAAAATTGCGAGTGTGTATGCATATGAAAAAATATATATTTATATAATATATATATCATATCTAAATTTCTTCGCGACCACCTCTACACTTTCGGTAACGGTATGTACAGTGAGTGCTCGCTTTCACGTTTTGGATATTCTCTTTACTCTTGCAATAGCTGTTGCATTTTGTGCAAGAACCTGTTTCTGCATCAACATATATGTCAAACAAACTAGCATGGAGGAAAATTTGCTTGCCTTTAAATACCTCAAAATTTATTAAAAATGTTAAAAAAATGAAGTTAAATTTTAAATTAACGTGTTCATATCACGTTACATTTGAGTTTTCTCTTAATAATTTGTGTTGGATCGGGTGGTGTACATGCTATGTCAAATTTGATAAAGTTACAAATGAACTAAGTGTTTGATAAGTTACTCATGAACTAATATATGAATATAAGAAGAAATTTCACCGTAGAACCAATTTTTGAGGATGAAATAGGCCTAAAATCACTCAACTGGTACCTAAACTAAGGTATACCATCAATATTAGTGTATTCGGATCGTGTGTTCCTCCGACCAAAAGGTCTCTTGTGGAAGAGGTTGATAATAAATATATAAATGTGAAGGAAGAAAGTCTCAGCTTACGGTGTGTAGATTCCATAATTTACAATTCTAGCAATGTAACATATCAAGCCAAGATGTTACTTTGTATACTGTGACAGCGCGTAAACTTGGAGACTAAAACGACAGAAAATGCTATATACATCGAGCCATTATATATCGAGCCAAGTATATGAGCCAAATAATTAAATCAAACCATCAACCAAACTTCTAAACTTTCTTGTATTGGCCTTTTTTTTTTATTTAATTCCATCAATCTAGTTGCAATTTTTCACTAACACTAGTATGATTGCCCCTTCAAAGGCACATGATAGCTTTTAAAGGATAAGACAAAAATTTGTCAAGTTTGGATATAGAGTCAAATCGTTTAAACCATTAAATCAGATTAAATTGATTTTTTTTAGTTCGGTTTGATTTTTTTTTGAATCAACTATTCAGTTGTGATTTCAAAAAAAAAAAGAAAATTGAATGGTTCAATTCGATTTGCAGCTTTGAGTGTTCAATTGACTAATAAAATTAATATAACTCTACCTATACTAATTATAGTTAATGTATAATTAAACCGATAATATTTAGTGTTGTATCATATGTTAATATACAATGTTTTTAAAAAAGAAAACATAAATTATGGAATTGGATTTGTAAATTAATTAATTTGAATAAACTGCGTATAACTTTTTATTTGAAAAATTAAACCCCCTTTTTTTCTAATTCAAAATTATACATTAAAAAATGTCTTTCTTTCTATATTTTTAGGAATAATAGAAATATTAGTTGTACAAGTAAGTGTGTGTGTGTGTATCACACGGGAATTATTGTTATGAATTAAGTTAAATTTAGTGATAAATTATATTTATCTAATATGTATATATATATTTCTTATATAAAACTATCAAACCAAATTGAATCAAATTGAAATTAATAGTTTTGTTTAGTTCAATCTTTAATTGAACAGTTTGGTTATGATCTAAAATATTCTAAACTGAAAATTAACTTGCAATTTGATTCAGGTTTTAATTTCAGAGCAAACTGTGCGTACACCTATTATTAATTAAGGATATGTTTGGAGTGAGGATTTGCTAAGGGAAAAAAAAAAGTAAAATAATAATAATAATAACAATAATACAAAAAAAATTAAAAAAAGAAACACAAAATCTCAAATATATGTATTCTTATTTGAATGAATAAAATATAATAAAATAAAAGACATCCATCAGCATATATAACCCTCGGAACTAATCTCGTTTGATTTCATCACGTTCCAAGCGAAAAGACCGTGCAAATAGGTTGCGGTTTATTTAGGGAAATCTCACGTACTAAACTCACAGCTTAATGGGGAACTGATCTGGCTATTATAGAATGCGATAGTCTCACTGTCATAAACTCCCTCAACTCCAGCACCCTTGCCTCTCATTGGAAAATCTCATCGATCTGTGATGATATTCGAGAATGAAAGTCTAGTAGGCAATGGATTTCTTTCCGGGTGTAAAAACGAAAGCTAACTCAACAGCTCGCCTCCTTGCATCAAATTGCTCGAACGGCTTAATTGCCCACAAAAGTTCTTTAGCTGTTATCTCTAAGGACTTGTCTTTTATTATTGAGACCCTTGACTTTCTCACTTTAATATATATATATATATATATCTGTTATTTGTGTCACAAAATATAGTAAACACAGTTTATTTTTACTTATCTATCAACGTTATTAGAAAATGATTGCCACCCTTACTCTTACGGACGCTTGGTACGTCATTTAATTTGTTGATCTTACCCTCTAACTTACATTTTATATCAACGAATAAGAGGACTTTCTTTTTCTTTTTTTTTAATTATCACTAATTTACTGCTCAGGGAATAAAGTTAAATATTGAAAGATTACACGTATTAACTAAAAGTTATTTATTTTGTTTGCTTGTTAAGCCTATTCATTAATAGGTATAGGCTCAACAGATAATTTTCAAAGTGACTTATTTAAAACTCACAAATAAATTTGACAAAACATTGCAAACGGGTTTATTTGTTATAATCAAACCAAGTTTATATTTGTCTATGAACTAACGAGTCAAATTCAAGTACAAGATTTTGAGCTCATCAAAAAATTTAATTAACAAAATTGAATATAAAATTTTAAGTTTGATAAAACTTTTGGCTTGAACTCGAACTAATAAAAAGTATTAACAAACAAGTTTGAGCACCCTTATACTCGGTACTTTCGTGCCCTCGCTAGGTTACCGCGATAATACTGAAATATGCACTATATTTTAGAGAGTGTGCTGGAAGCAAGGAAATACTACTATATATACATATTTTTTTGATTAATTAAATAAAAAATAATTTATATCTTTAATATATATATATATATATCATTGAATTATTTCATGTAACATATAGTGTTCGAGGTTTTCAATATATATTAGATGTGATAAAATATTTATTTTAAAGTCTCTGTTCTTCATAAACTATAATGGTCTATTCACAAGCGCTTGCCGTTTGGGAAAGCAATAAGACGAGCTTCTTTTTCTTTCTCTTTTTCTTTTTTTTTTTTTAACTGTAACTAATTCACTGTTCACAAAATAATGTTGAATACTGAAAAATTAAACATATTGACTAAAAGTTTATTTATCTTGTTTACTTTTTAAGCCTATTTATTAATAGGTACACACACAACAAATAATTTTCAAAGTGACTTATTTAAAGCTTACGAGTAAGTTTGACAAAAGCTCGCAAACGGATTTTTTCTTGCAATCGAACCAAGTTTATGTTTGCTTGTGAGCTAACGAGTTGAATTTGAGCACAAGATTTCGAGCTCATCAAAAAACTTAACTAACAAGATTAAATATAAAATTTTAATCTCAATAAAAGTTTGTTATGAACTCGAGCTAATAAAAAGTATTAACAAACATGTTTGAACACCTTCAGACTCGACACTTTTGTACCTTTGTTATCTTAACAGGGTGATATTGAAATTAGCACTATATTTTGGGATATGTGTTAAAAGTAAGGAAATATTACTATACATACATATTTTTTTGATTAATTAAATAAATAATAATTTATATCTTATATATATATATATATATATTTAAATCTTTGAATTATTACATTTAACATATATCTTACAGTGTCTGATATATTGAATATATATTAGATATGATAAAATATTTATTTTAAAGTCTATTCACCGGCGCTTGCCGTCAGGGAAAGCAGTAATGAGCTGGGAGGTGATCTTAAACAAAAGGAATAACGTTGGGAAACATTAATTGAGTTAGTTACAAAGATTTGACAACTTTTAGCACTTGAGTGGTTTTTTTTTTTTTTTATTTTATTTTAGATAAACGTCTTCTGGTTCCACGACGACTTTTTTTCGACGACGTTGCAGGGGTATACCTCGAAGTTTTGTATATTTTTTATTAATTAATTAATTCTTATCTTTCAAAAAAAGACTTCTTTTTTTCTTTAAATTTTAGAATATTCCACTTGGATATTTAAATGTAATAGTTGTTATATATGCATCCAAGTATCACTAGCAGAATAATCGGGTATTGCTCTTGATTTTTATGATATATTTAATTTTATATAAAAATAAATATATACAAATATAAAATAATATTTAATGTGACAAACAGGTGATGTTTACATATTTAAAATAATTTTAAATATCTGATTTATAATAAAATAATTCACTGTAAACTTACGAAAAAAATGTGATACATATTGGCACACGAAACAAAAAATAAAGAGTAAAAAAGAAAAAAAGTCACACCTGTTGGTCACCGACAGTTCTTTAAATAACTCTAACAATAGTAAAATAATTTATTATAGATTTATAAAAAAAATAAAACATACAACACTTATCGATCCTCCAAAAACAAATAAAAAAAAGAAAAAAATAAAATATGCATCGAATTGCTAATAATTTAAGGAAAAATAATTTATTATAGATTTAATATGAAAATAACATTACTATCTAAATAAAAAAAAATACTAAAAACATAAAAAAAATCCTTAAAATATATGTGTAGACTTATGATACAACCACGTATCACTCTTATACAAATTCCTTTTATAATAATGTAATGGTATAGATTAATAAAATATTCATGTTTCGGTATGAATTTTTATAATATATTCAATTTTATAATATATGATGGATAAGTATATGTAAAATAAACAAAAATATCCCTAACAACAATTGAAAAAAATACAAAACAAAACAAAAACACACATCACAAGGGGAAAAAAAGCCACGTGTCACTCTCCCACTTAGTCCACGGAATTATTGAATAAATATCCCTCATGGGTTGACTCGGGGGCTGCAGTAAGGAGTTACTATAGCCACTGCAGTATCCAAAACGACACCATTTCCATGTTTTTTCCCTCAAAATAATGCCGTTCCACTTAATTCTCCCCATATTTTAATATGAATTGATGTATTCGAATATGTGTTTTTTCTCCAAACTGCTGCCCCTCCTTTCTCATGGGCTGCAAAACCGAAATCACAATTAAAAAAAAAAATAAAAAAATAAAAAAAAATGAACCGCCGGCCACGTCTCGTCCTATTCTCACCCCCTCACATTTTAATATATTAGCATAGGTAATGTACATATTGCTAGGTGACGACTGCATATTTAAAATAATTTCAAATACTTAGTTTATAATAAAATAATTCACTATAAATTTATGAAAAAAAAGTATGATATATGCCAATACTCCAAACAAAAAATGAAAAGTAAAAATAAAAAAAAAAAAAAAAAAATTGCCACACCTGTTGGTCACCACCAATTCTTTAAATGCCTCAAATAATACTAAAATCATTTATAATAGATTTATAAAAAATATGCGGTTTTTTCCCTCCTACAACCCCCTCTTTTCCCATGAGCTGCAAAACCAAAGTCACCAAAATAAATAAATAAACCACCAGCCACGTCACGTCCTATTCTCACTCCCTCACATTTTAATATATTAGTATAAATAATGTACATATTGCTAGGCCACATCTGCAAGTAACTTCTGAGTATTCGCAGGCATATTACATTCCAGAATACTGTGATAAAGTGTATTAAATTTGTTAGTTGACCATCTCGAACTATTTTCTGATCCAATTCCTCAAATCATCTCATCAAACGACTCCTACCAAATTTTAAAATTACCCAATTGCCATTCTAATGTCACGACTGTGATGTACGAAGGCATGATTTCGATTCTCTCTATGCGGTGGCCTGGTTTTCCAACGGACTCATAGGTTCATGACCTCATTAACTGAATAGGTTTTCTTTTATTTTCGTAAGTATATATATATATATATATATATATATATTTTTTACAACATGAGATAGACCAAGCACCGGTTCATTTACACTTTTTGGTTCACTATTATAGGCTTACAATTCAATTTAAATATTAATATAAAATGGTAATTACAATTATTTAAGTTTTCTTATTATATTTTGTAGTAGTAGTTCGTCCTAAATTCTATCCATGGTAGTTTGGCAATAAGTAGTTATTAGGGTACTTTTATCATGTTCGGGGTTTTTTTTTAATCTTATATAATTTTTTTATTAAAATCTAATTTTCTTTTTATTTTTTGTAGATTTTAGACATATTACTCATATCCCTCATAATTATTTAAAATACTAAAAAGAGAAAAAAATCACTTACGAGTAAAAAAAAAAAAAAAAAGAAGAAGAAAAAAAACTAATTTTTTTCAAATATACTGACTTTTTTACCTGTTCATAATTTTTTATTTTTAATTTTTTTTTACAATCTAAATAACATAGAAATAGTTATAAGAAAAAATCACAACAATAAAAAATTCATATAGAAATAAAATTACCCCTCCCCCCAAAAAAAGAAACTAGGTTAGTTTTGAATGGTCAACCTCAGATTTGCAGCTGCCTGAGGGAATGCCAGTCCTTTTTTTTCTTTTTTTTTTTATGGTAAAATTATAGTACGAATATAAATAAAAAAAATAAAGAATACAAGTATGGGGGCGTACCCGCTTCTCCCAATGAACAAATTCATTGGAGGATCAAACTATACAAATTGGTGTCATAAGATAGTTAACAAGTTGGTGTCATAAGACACCTACCCAATTACGGATACCAACTATACAAAATCAGCTGACAAACAAAAAATTCTACGGTAAAAAACAATAACCATATATCCGGACAAGCAAGGGAAGTGTCCGAATACACTAATCCAAAGGGTATTCAAACATGAGAGTGAATGCAAGTTCTTTTACATAAGACTGTTGAAATATTAATTTGAGCCTTTGTCCTAACATTCCGCTGGGTAACATTACTTTTTTAGAATTGGTTTGATTTTAAAATAAAGAATAGAATTTGATTTGATTTGATAAATAAAATTTTGTGTTTGAAATAAATTTTGAATTTAAGAATTGAATTGATTTAGTTTAAAAGAAATATCAGTTTTAACAATGTTAATATGCAATATAAAATATGGTAAATGTAATATATTTGTCTATTTACTTAAATGATTTAAGTAAATAATAAATTCTCATCAAATTCTATTGTTGTAGATTGAATTTTAAACAATTTAAAAATCTCAAAATTTAAATTATAAAATAAGATCAAATCTAATTTATAAAATTTTATTTTAATTTTAAATATAATAATCAGTGAGAATTCTTATCAACTAAAATAAAATCCTATTAAATTAATGATTCTAAACAGTGCTTTAAGGAAATTGAGGGACAAACAAGTATCAATACTTTACCTAAGGCTACAGTGGTGTGTAATTATTTCTCTAAGTGATTAGTAAAGACACGTATGCACACGATAAACCTTTCACAGCATAAATAAATACAAAGAGAACATTGTGGAACATTAATTAGTAGTTACCAAGACTTTGACAAAAACGACTTTTTTTTTTCAACATTTTTAAAATATGCTACTTGGACATTTCAATGGGATAGTTGTTATATATATAACCATCATAATGTACATATGTACAAATGACTTGAGTAATATTCTAAGGGATATGCTATTCTAGAACACTGTGATTATTAATTAAGTGTATTTGTTAGTTGACCATCTCGAAGTATTTTTTTGGTCCAATTTCATATCATCAAACGAATCCTATCAAGTTTTAAAGTTTACCAATTGCTATGCTAATGTCACGACTGTGATAGTGCGATGGACAAAGGCAAGCCTGCCGAGAACATTAATTATCAATTGAAAGCAGAAATTAGATCATCTTAATTTTTGTCTACTCATTGTGTCGCTACCCAATTGTCGTCATTACCAAGACTTAAAACCATGATTAATTTGCGTCCCAACGAAGATAAGGAAGTTGTTGCTTGTTTCTATGAGATCCAAGTGATGGCTCCTCCTGACCAAACATTGACTAAAAATGCTCTTTGAAGTGCTTCTTTTATCATCAAAGGAGCCTGCCCAATTGCAGTAGCTATCCGTTAAGTCAAATTACTATTGGATTTTCACGTCAGTTGTGAAAAGAGTTGATGATCAGTATATATAATTGTGAGAAAAATTTTACCTTAAAGAGTTAATTTTTTGAGATGAGAGAGATCTAAGATCATCAAATAACTGGTATCTAAACTAATGTATATCATCAATCTCAGTCTATCGAGACCGTGCGTTCCTCTAATCAAAGGCGCTCTTGTAGAAAGGGTTAATGGTAAGTATATAAATGTGAAGGAAGAAAGTCTCACTCTACAACGTGAAAATTTCAAAGTTTGCAATTCCACCAATGTAACATAATTATTTCAGCTACTCCAAAATGTCGCTTTGTACACAGTAACAGCACGTAAACTTGGAAACTAAAACGACAAGGAATGTTATATATGTCAGGCCAAGTATATGAGTCAAATAATTAAATCAAACCATCAACCGAACTTTTGAACTTTCATGCATTGGCCTTTTTTTTGTTCCATCGATGTAGTTGCAATTTTTCACTAACACTAGTACGATTGTCCCTTCAAAGGCACATGCTAGCTTTTAAAGGATAAGAAAAAAATTTGTTAAGTTTGGATATAGAACCAAATCGTCTAAATCATTAAATCAAATTAAATCAATTCTTTTAGTTCGGTTTGATTTTATTTTTTGAATCAACTATTTAGTTACTATTTAAAAAATTAAAAAATTAAACGGTTCTATGCGATTTGCAGTTTGAGGGGTCCAATCTACTAATATAATTAATACAACTATACTTATACTAATTATAGTTAATAAATAATTAAACCAATAATATTTAGTGTTGTATAAGATGTTAATATCTAAGGTTTTTAAAAATAAAAAAAATAAATTATGGAATTGGATTTGTAAAATACTTAATTTGAATAAGTTCCTTTTAACTTTTTATTTGAAAAATTAACAACTTTTTTCTAAATCAAAACTATGCATTCATAAATGTCTTTCTTTCTATACTTTTAGGAAAAATAGAAAAATTTGTTGTACATGTGCGTGTGTATATGTATATCATATGGGAATTATTGTAATGAATCAAGCTAAATTTAATGATAAATTATATTTATATAATATGTATATATATTTCTTATATAAAACCATCAAACCAAACTGAACCAAATTGAAATTAATAGTTTGCTTTAGTTCAATCTTTAGTTAAACAGTTTGGTTAAGGTTTAAAACATTTTAAACTACTAATTAACTTGTAATTTGATTCAAGTTTTAATTTCAGACCAAACTTTATATGCACCTATTGTTAAGGGTATACTTGGAGTCAGGATTTGTTCAAGGAAAAAAAAAGAGAAAAGAAAAAGAGAAAAATAATTAAAAATATATATATATAATCCCAAATATATATTTTCTTATTTGAGTGAATTAAAAAATAATAAAATAAAAGATATCCATCAACATATATAACCCTTGGAACTAATCACGTTTGATTTGATCATTTTCCAAGTGAGAAGACCGTGCAAATAGGTTGCAGTTTATTTAGGGAAATCCCATATGGTAAACCCACAGCTCAATAGGGAATTGATCTGGCTATTATAGAAAACGATACTCTCAATGTCATAAACTCCCTCAACTCCAGCACCCTTGCCTCTCATTGGAAAATCTCATTCTTCTGTGATGATATTCGGGAATGAAAGTCTAGTAGGCAATGGATTTTTTTCCTGGTGTAAAAGGTAGTAGGCGATGGATTTTTTCCTGGTGTAAAAGGGTATCAAATTGCTTGAATGACTTAATTCCCCAACAAAGTTCCTTAGCTGTTATCCCTAAGGACTTGTCTTTTATTATTAAACCCTTGACTTTCTCACATTAATATATACATATATCTATTATTTGTCTCAAAAAATATAATGAACCCACAGTTTATTTTTATTTATCTGTCATCGTTATTAGAAAATGATTATCCCTCTTGCTCTTGGGGATTCTTGGTACGTCATTTAATTTGTTGATGCTACCTTCTAACTTACATTGTATATCAACGGAGAAGACGACTTTCTTTTTTGCCAATTTACAGAGAATGATAAATTTTACAAATCTTTATGTGTATTCATTATTCCCTTACATCTTCTTGTTTCTTCTTCCAACCCACCCCTAAGAGAAATAAATAAATTCCAAAACTTTTGAGCAAATCTAGAAAGGGTTTTTTTTTACCATCATCACAAAATATTTCTACATCCCAATATACCCAATACCAAATAGTTACTTATGGGAGTATAAAATAAATTTGCTTCTCTTTGTTCCCACAAACAGAAATGTTCCAATATTATCAATAAAATGAAACAAATATTAACCCTTCCTCCGAGATAATCCACTGAACAAGGGACATGTACTTCTTTTAACAACTTCTAGAAATAACTATATTTATATATATATGTAAACCACAATCCTAGTAGGGAAAATACTGATGCCCAGTTAGTCTCTCAACCTTTATGGCTGAGGTTCAAATATTAATTTCAACGGTTATAAGACAAAGTTTACATTCCCCTAGGCAGCTGCCAATCAAATATTAAATCATGAATGGAATAAGCAGCGAATGCTTGTCAATTAAAAAAATGTTCTTACTCTTATCTAATTCCAAATTCTAATTACCTTTTTATATTATCTTTGGAATGATTCAGATCATCTTAATTTTGTTTACTCATTGTGTCGCTACCCAATTGTCGTCATTACCAAAATTTAAAAACCATGATTTTGCGCTATAAATACCTCGCCACATGTTACTTGTTCTGCACCAAGCAAAGCTAATTAACTTCGAGGCAAAAACTAAGTGGGAGCAAACATGGCCAAGATCACCTCTAAGCTCATTCTTGCTTTTCTCCTGCTTTTCATCTTGGCAACCGCTGGTGAGTAGTCAGTGATTTATATATACATATAGAGTTATGTTCTTTGGTAACCAAAATACAAGTCGTTCTAGTAGTGGTTTATAAATATATATATATATATATATATATGTGCTGCATAAGTTCTTTCAAAGATATTGCTAATTTCAGTATCAGATTTTTTGTTCAATTATGATTTTGTAATAATTTTAATCTAACTAGCTACACGTGATATCATATTTAATTTGTTTCTATAATTGATGGTGCAGAAATAGCGGCAGCACAGCGACAGAGGTACTGCCCTTATAAGGCGAAGAGACCAGTTCCGTGCCCGAGATGTAACAGATATTGCATCCAAGTGGAGAGGGCGCACCACGGAAGATGCCCTGGAGGGAGACCCCCATGCTACTGTTACAGAAAGTGTCCCCCAGGTTTCGATGATCTCGAAGATTCCGACGAATTTCTTGAAGGAACTATTGAACTTTATTAAACTATCAACTTTACTAAATAAATTAGTACTAAATAAAACGCTTCTGATCATTCCCACCCTAAGCATATATATATATATGTATCTATATATATGTATGAGCTAGGTTCGGGCTAAAGAAGCAGCTGTTGTAATATATTGTTAATGTAAAAACTAAGACCACCTTACGTGGGTCTCTACTGTACGTGTGGCTTGTCGGGTAAGCTTAATATAAATAAAACTCTACTCTTCTTTTCTTTTCTTTTCTTTTGTTTTGTTTTTTTTTTCTCTGTATATAGTAGCAGGGTGGATTCAAAAATTTTAATGAGTGCGGGCAAAAAATAAAAATATACCCAATCTTAAAAAAAAAAAATTAAAACTTTAGTACAAATATTTATAAATAAAATTTTAAACTCAAATAAACAAATTAACGGTCCATCATCGTAACTTGTTGCCTCTATAGGAAAATCTTACTAAAAGAGGAGCCTTGGTTGATGAAAGGTCTCTTTTATGCGGTCAAAGACAATAAACGCAGGATCATTTATTTTTCGGGTATGAGATGGGTATTAGGGTGCATGAACTTGATCAACATGGTATTGGAGAATGGATCAAAGGGCGAAGAAACAATATTTCTGACCGAGAAGATTGTCTCGGATCGAAATTATGAAATATTGTCACATTAAGGGAATGTTTAGTGTCGCTACCATTTTTCTATTTGTATTTATATGTTTGTATTTTTTATTTTTTGATTTTTGTTGTATTTTTCTGAAATAAAAACTGAAATTGTATTTGAGAATATAATTTTGTTTACAGTTACTAATTTTTTATTTTCATAAAATATTTAATTTTTTATTTTTTAAAAATTAATTGAATTTAATAAATATATTTTATATTAATTTAATTTAATTATATTATTTATTAAAAAAATTGAATAAAATTTAAGCCTTATATCTTTAATCCATTAAATACAAAACATATTAATTATAATTTTATTATGGTATTTGTTAAAAATAATTTAATAAAATATATTTAATATTAGTTAGATTAATTATTTTAAATCAATTATTAAATTAAATTCAATAATTTAATTATAATAATCACTAAAATAATTTAATAATATATATTTTCTATTAATTAAATTAACTAATTTAATTATTTATTAGAAATAAATTAATAATATATATTACATATTAATTTAATTTAATTATATTATTTTAAAAATAATTTCAGTTTAATAAAATATTTGAATAAAATAATTTATTTTAATATGATGTAACAAAAATAGATAAATTAAGTATTTGAATTCAAAAAATGTTTTAACAGAAAAAATAAAGTGAAAGTATTTTTTTCCTGTCTGTATTTTTCTGTTTAAGTTTTTATTTTTTTAGAAAATAAAAAAAATATAAATAGATTTAACAAATATAATTTTATTGCTAATTTATAAAATTTTAAAAATACAAGTGAAAAAATAAAAAATAAAAATATTACCAAACAAGATTAGCTGATGCGGCGTGGAAATCTTGAACTGGGACGGCAGTAGGAGCTCAAATTGTCGTGGACACAATATGAAACGGTAGTGGAGATAGAAAATATTGTGGTGGGGCAAATTATAAAAAAAAAGATTAGTATTAATAGTGTATAAATTTTAGTTTAATTGTTTATAACTCAATTTAATACTCAGCCATAACTCAAAATACTTAGTACGAGTAAATTCTTAATCTAATTTAATGTCCAACCCATAACCAGTTTAGGTGGTGTTTGGTTTGCCAAAAAAATATGAAAAAACTTAATTTTTTACTAATTTTTTCAACTTTCTTCAATCAAATTTTGTCATGTGTCACTTTTACGTTAATTTTTATTTTTTATTTTTTTTAACAAAACAAACACCAACTTAATACCCAACTCATACCCCAAGGTAAAAATTTTCCAAGCTCTGCTGTTACTTGTATAGGCTGTATCGCAGCAAAACAATGGAGCTCAAAAAAATTGATAGTTTTTACGGAGAAGGAAGAGAAACGATGGGAAAGAAGGTGTAGAGTTTTATCAAAAAAATGTTTGACTTTTAGTTTTCTAGAGATTAATTGGGATAGTAGGGCAAAAAAATTAGATGGGGCAATATTAAATAATTTATATAATTAATTTTTTTTTAAAAAAATGAGTGGAGGCAATTACCCGACTCTAGTACCTTTATCTCTGCCTTTGGTAGCAAATGTTCTGTTATCCAAAGCCAAGGAGTTCTTAGCGTTATTAGTAGGGACGAAATTAAGATTTTATGATATGGGAGGCCAAACATTTTTCAATAAAAAATTAAATAATTATAATTTAAAAAAATTAACACCTATTTAATTAGAGTTAGAGATTTTGATAGAAAGAGAATTGGAAACGTGAATTTTGTTAAAGATCAAATTATATTTATAGTTCTTGTTAAACATGAAAAAAAAAAATTTATGGGGAGATGAAAAAAATGTGATAACTAATAGTTAGTGAGAATGTAAATATAGAGGTTACAAAGCAATATTTGCAGGTTTCAATTAAAAAAATATGAAAAATAATTTATTATTTTTATCATTTTTTATGTGTATGGCATTATAAAAAATTAAATTGGTTGGTGACTTTTCATTTGTCAAATTTAGAGGGAGAGTGCGAGAGAGAGAGAGAGAGAGATTTGAAGGTTTGTATTAAAAAAAAGTAAAAATAATTTATTGTTTTTATTAATTTTTTTTGTGAGTTTCAATACAAAAAGCTAAGGTGATTAAAACTTTTCATTTGTTAGGAGAACATTCTTGCAGAAAGAGACTTTTTATTTGCCGGGAGAGGTCATTCTAAAGAAATATTTAATTTTTAATACAATATAGGGTACGTTTAGAGTAACAAAAAATAAGATAAAGTTAAGATAAAGTGAAATAATTTGTGAACTTGTAATTCGTGCAGTAAGATAAGAAGTGAATAATTTTTAGAGAATTTAAAAATTTTTTAGAATTTTTTAATAATTTTTAACAAATCAAACGCATCCCATAATATGTAAGTATAGGTTTACATTAAAGTTAGGAGAGTCATGACCACCCTTTGTCCTATATTAAATTCGTCCGTGATCATTAGCAATATTAATGGCAAAGACGATCACAGGTTTGGATGCCTTGGAATGGATATGACGTAGCTCGGTTATGAAGGAACAAAAAAAATAAAGAAAACGAATAAGAAAGGCTGAAAGAAATATTCTAAGGTTTCAATATCATCAAATCTGTCTAAAAACAATAACATAAGGTGCTATTTATAGGCACCAACAGAATACCCTAACCCTAATAGATAAATCCAAAACAAATACAATTAAATAAATAAACTAATAATTATCCAAAAATATAATTAAATAAATAAACTAATAGTAATAAAAATCATCATTGGGCTTGGGTTTCCTATCTCGTTTAGGCCTAAATATGGGCCTAATCCACGCTCCATCATTCTCCCCGGGTTGAAAAGAACTCTGCACCGAAGAGTGGGAGGAAAGGTAACAATCCAACAATGAAGGATCCAAATGACGAAGATCATCCTCCAGTATCCAAGTAGTATCAAAATCAGGACGACCATGCCATTTGACAAGGAAGCGACGAAAACCACCATCTCGAGAAGTCACGAACTCATCATCAAGAATCGTGTCCACTATCTCATTAGAATACTGTAACGAAGGCACAGAGGGTGCACATTTGCTAGCTCTACCTGCAGACATACTAGAAGGCAAAGTAGGAGGCTCAAAAGTGACTCGGTAAGGTAGCAAATCCTCTACATTGAAAACATGACTAATATCTATGTCATTAGGCAAATCAAGAAGATATGCATTAGATCCCAGTTTACAAATGATAGAATAAGGGCCCATGGCTCTTGTATAAAGTTTATTTTTTAATACTCTTTATGCTATATCAAATAAACTAGAATCTAAAACACTCAAACAAAATATACCTAAATATCACAAATATTAATCGAGTTTTCAAAATAAAAGAAAAATTTACCTCGTTGAAGGAGCTTTGAGACGCCTACAATACCTTAGTATTATTGCGAGAGAACCAAACAAGGTGTATATTTTTTTTTTTCGGTGGGGTGTTGTCAAATACCTAAATTCGTCTACTACCAATTGCTGCGTCTCGGCATCGAATCAATGCATGTTGCGAAGCACAAACTGTTCTAAGGAAGCACAAACTGTCATTTGAAAGAGTGAGTTTCTGACGGATATTGAGAGTTGTAGGATCTTTCGACTTTGATACCAAATTGACGTAGCTCGGCTACGAAGGAACAAGAAAATAAAGAAAACGAATAAGAAAGGTTAAAAGAAATATTCTAAGGTTTTAATATCATTAAATCTGTCTAAAAATAATAACGTAAGGTGCTATTTATAGGCACCAACAGAAAACTCTAACCCTAATAGATAAATCCAAAACAGATATAATTAAATAAATAAACTAATAATAATCCAAAAATATAATTAAATAAATAAACTAATAGTAATAAAAATCATCATTAGGCTTGGGCTTCCAATTTCGTCTAAGCCTAAATATGAGCCTACTCCATGCTCCATCAGGATACAAGGTGCCGATTGCGTAAGAGTAAGTGTGCTATCAGATTGTGAGCCAATGGTGAAATATTTAAGCACAACACTATATGGTTGAGAAAGGACATTCTATCGCAAAATATCTAATAGATACTAGCTAATTTATTAATATAAGATGTTTATGGTTAATTAAAAAAAAAAAAAAAAGAAAAATTGCGAGTGTGTATGCAAATAAAAATGTGTATATATATATATCATATTTGAATTTCTTCGCGACCATTTCTACACTTTTGGTAACAGTACGTACAGTGAAGTTCGCTTTCACGTTTTGGATAGTCTTCTTGCTCTTGCAATAGCTGTTGTATTTGGTGCATAGAACCTGTTTCTGCATCAACATATAAGTCAAACAAAATAACATGGAGGAAAATTTGCTTGCCTTTAAATTTCTCAAAATTTAATAAAAATGTTAAAAAAAATTAAGTTATTGAATAATTGCAAAGATTAAATTCATATTAAGTCATGTAAATTTTGAACTAATGTGTTCATATCGTGTTACATTTGAATTTTATCTTAATAATTTGTGTTGGATTGGGTGATGTACATACTATGTTAAATTTGCCAAAGTTACAAATGAATTAAGTGTTTGACAAGTTACTCATAAATAAACTTGTTTATGTTCATTGCATAAGGTAAATGAAACGGTGCAAATATATTTTTCAAGTAAGTACGTAAAAGAGTTAAACCCACAGAAGGATAAACTCCGTTCGGTAAGATTTGAGAGTATGCTCGTTAAGATTTTTTGGGTAAAAGTTCATTTGTAACGCACAAAATAAATAGTCTCATTTGTATGGTCATGAACACATTTTTTCATTACTTGTAAATAGTTTTGTTTAAACGTTTGTGAATAAACTCATTCTCATACATATCTTTATTTAAACATCCGCAACATCTCGTAAAAATTCTTTTTTATTGTTCATCAAATAATGCTAAATATTGAAAGATTAAACATATTAACTAAAAGTTTATTTCTTTTGTTTGCTTGTTAAGCCTGTTCATTAATAGGTACACACCAACAAATAATTTTCGAAGTGATTTATTTAAAGCTCACAAGTAGATTTGGCAAACAATCACAAACAGGATTATTTGTTGTAATCGAATCAAATTTATATTTGTCTATGAACTAACAAATCAAATTTTGGTGTAAGATTTCAAGCTCCTCAAAAAACTTAACTAATAAAATTAAATATAAAACTTTGAACTTGATAAAAGTTTGGCTTAAACTCAAACTAATAAAAAGTATTAACAAGGAAGTTTGAACACCGTCATACTCAACGCTTTTGTACCCTTGCCAGCTTACCACAATGACACTGAAATTAGCACTATATTTTAGATTGTGTGCTGGGAGCAAAGAAATACTATTAAAGGTCCGTTTAATGTACTAAAAAATATTAAAAAATTTTAAAATTTTTGAAAATTTTTAAATGTTATATACTTTTCGTCTCATTACACGAATTACGAACTCACAAATTATTTTAAATTATCTCAGTTTATCTTATTTTTTATCATTCTAAATATTCTCTATGTATAGATATTTTTTGATTAATTAAATAAAAAATAATTTATATCTTTTACATATATATATATATATATATATTTAAAACACCTAACATATATCCCATTGTGTCTGACGTATTCAATATATATTAGATATGATAAAATATTTATTTTAAAGTCCCCATTTTTCATAAACTATAAAGTTGGGAAATCTTAATCGAGTTTGTTGCAAAGATTTGACAACTTTTAGCCCTTGAGTGGTCTTTTTTACTTTATTTAAAAAAAAAAAAAAAGGTCTTCTTGTTCCCCGACGACTTCTTTTTTTCCTTAAATTTTAAAATATGCCACTTGGACATTTAAATGGAACAGTTGTTATATATGTATATAAATATCACTAGCAGAATGATCCGGGTATTGCGCTTGATTTTTATAATATATTAAATTTTATATATAAAAATATATATACAAAATATAAAATAATATTTAGTGTGACAAATAGGTGACGTTTGTCACATCTCGTCACATTTTAATATATTAGTATAGATAATGTACATATTGCTAAGCTATATCTACAAGTAACTTCTAAGTATTCTCAGGCATATTCCATTCCAGAACACTGTGATGAAGTGTATTAAATTTGTTAGTTGGCCATCTCGAACTATTTTCTGGTCCAATTCCATATCATCTCATCAAACGAATCCTACGAAGTTTTAAAATTACCCTATTGCCATTCTAGTGTCACGACTGTGATTTACAAAGGTTTTCCAACGGACACATAGGTTCATGACCTCATTAACTGAATAGGTTTTCTTCTATTTTAATATATATATATATATATATATTTGTTTTTACAACATGAGATAGGCCAAACACCGGTTCATTTACATTTGCTAGAGAGAGAAACAGATTACAACGATCATTTTATAACCACTGTTGGTTCACTTTTATAGGCTTACAATTCAATTTAAATATTAAAATTTCATCAATTGAAATCGGAAATAAAAAAAAATAAGGAATATGTCTGTCTTCGCAAAAAAAAAAAAAAACAATGACCAAGTTTCCCTTCGTTAGATATTTAATTTGCGTCCAACGAAGATAATGAAGTTGTTGCTTGTTTCTTATTCAAGTGATGGCTCCTCCTGACCAAACATTGACTAAAAACGCTCTTTAAAGTGCTTCTTTTATCATCAAGGGGAGCCTGCCCAATTGCAATAGCTATCTGTAAAGTCAAATAACTATTGGGTTTTTATATCGGTTACGGGAGGAGTTGATGGTTAGTATATATAAACGCAAGAAAAAATTTCACCTTATAAGTTAACTTTTGAGATGAGGGAGTCCAAGACCACCTAACAACAGATATTTGAGTCAAGACATACCATCAATCTCAGTCCATCGAAACCGTGCGTTCCATCGACCAAAGACTCTATTGTGAAAAGGACTGATGGTAAGTATATAAGTACGAAGAAAAAAAAACTTACTCTATGATGTGAAGATTCCAAAGTTTACAATTCGAGCAAGCAATGTAACATAATCCTTGTGGTTGCTCCACGATGGTGCTTTATATACTATGACAGCACGTAAACTTGAAAACGAGAACGACAGAGAATGCTATATATATCGGGCCAAATATGAGTCAAATAATTAAATCAAACCATCAATAAAAGTTCGGAACTTTCGTGTATTGGCCCTTTTTTTTTTTTGTTCCATCGATCTAGTTGCAACTTTTCACTAACACTAGTATTTAGTTAACTATACTTATATTAATTACAGTTAATTTGTAATTAAACCGATAGTATTTTGTTAATATGAATTACATATATTGTATAATCTGTCAATAAATAAGATTTTTAAAAAAAGAAAACATAAATTATGGAATTGGAATTGTAAAATAATTAATTTGAATAAATTCCATACAACTTTTTATCTGAAAAATTAACCTTTTTTTTAATTCAAAACTCTACATTTAAAAATGTCTTTCTTTCTATATTTTTAGGAAAAATAGAAATATTAATTAGTTGTACATGTGTATATATATATATATATATATATATGGTCTGGGAACTATTAATGAATCAAGCTAAATTTAGTGATAAAGTATATTTATATAATTAATCTATATATATATTTCTTATATAAAATCATCAAACCAAACTGAATCAATTGAAATTAATAGTTTGGTTTAGTTCAATCTTTAGTTGAATAGTTTGGTTACGGTTTAAAACATTCTAAATTGATAATTAACTTACAGTTTCATTCAAGTTTTAGTTTCATACTAATCTGTGTGTACACCTATTGTTAAGGATATGCTTGGCGTAAGGATTTACGGAGAAAAAAGAAAAAGAAAAAAAAATTAATACCAAAATAAAGGAAAAAAGAAACATAAAATCTCAAATATATATATTCTTATTTGAATGAATTAAAAAATATAACAAAATAAAAAAACATCCATCAACATATATAATCCTAGGAATTAATCTCGTTTGATTTGATCATGTTCGAAGCGAAAAGACCGTGCAAATAGGTTGCAGTTGATTTAGTGAAATCCATGTAGTAAACCTACAGCTCAATGGTCAATTGATCTGGCTATTATAGAAAGCGATATTCTCACTGTTATAAACTCCCTCAACTCCACCACCCTGGCCCCTCTTTGGAAAATTTCATCCATCTTGTGATGATATTCGGGAATGAAAAGTCTAGCGGACAATGGATTTTTTTCCCGGTGTAAAAGGTAGTAGGCAACGGATTTTTTTCCTGGTGTAAAAGGAAAGTTAACTCAACAGCTCACCTCCTTGCATCAAATTGCTTGAATGAGATAATCCTCCCATAAAAGTTCTTTAGCTGTTATCCCTAAGGACTTGTCTTTTATTATTGAAACCCTTGACTTGCTCACATTAATATATATACATATATGTAAATATGTTATTTGTCTCAAAAAAATATTGTAAACCTACAGTTTATTTTTATTTATCCATCGATGTTATTAGAAAATGATTGCCCTTCTTACTCTTAGGGATGCTTGGTACGACATTTAATTTGTTGATGCTATCCTCTAACTTACATTATATATCAACGGATGAGAGGACTTTTTTTTTTTTTTTTTTTGGGGTCAATTTACAGAGAATGATTAATTTTACAAATCTTTATGTGTACTTATTGTTCCCTAACATTTCCTTGTTTCTTCTTGTTCCTTTTTTTTTTTTAATCTCTAATTAACTATATATAAATGTATGCGCACTATACTCTTAATTTTATGAAACCCATACTTTAGAACTATATAGGCCTGTTACATGAAATGCATCAAAATCGAAACAAGCCACCCCTAAGAAAAATAAATAAATTTCAAAATTCTTAAGCAAATCCAAAGAGGGTTTTTCTATACGTTCATCATAAAATATTTTGAGATGCCAATATACCCAATGCCAGATAACTACTTATCAGGTATTGAATGAAATTGTTTCTTTTTGTTCCTACAAACAAAAATGCATGTTCCAATATTATCAATAAAATAAAACAAATATTAACCCTTGCTCCAAATAATCCACTGAACAGAAATAACTATATTTATGTATATATGTATACCACAAGCCTTGTTGGGAAAGTACTTATAGTTAGTCTCTCAACATTTATGGCTGAGGTTCAAATATTAATTTTAACAGTTATAAGACAAAGTTCACATTACCATAGGCAGCTGCCAATCAAATATTAAATCATGAATGGAATAAACAGCGAATGCTTGTCAATTAAGAAATCTTCTTATTCTTATCTAATTCCAAATTCCAATTACCTTTTTATATTGTCTTTGGAATGATTCAGATCATCTTAATTTTGTTTACTCATTGTGCCGCTACCCAATTGTTGTCATTACCAAAACTTAAAACCATGATTTTGCACTATAAATACCTCTCCACATATTACTTGTTCTGCGCCAAGCAAAGCTAATTAACTTCAAGGTAAAAACTAAGTGGGAGCAAACATGGCCAAGATCACCTCTAAGCTCATTCTTGCTTTTCTGCTGCTTTTCATCATGGCAACCGCTGGTGAGTAGTCAGTTATGTGTATATATATATAGTTATGTTCTTTGATAAGCAAATACAAGTCGATCTACTAGTGGCTGAGAATTAATTAAACCAGGTTTATAAATATATATATATATATACTGCGTAAGTTCTTTCAAAGATGTTGCTAATTTTAGTATCAGATTTTTTGTTTAATTATGATTTTGTAATAATTTTAACCTAACTAGCTACATGAGATTTTATATTTAATTTGTTTCTATAATTGATGATGCAGAAATAGCAGCAGCACAGCAAAACAAGTACTGCCCTGTGAAGCCGAAGATTCCATGCGAGAAATGTAACAAATATTGCAAGGAAATAGAGATGAAGCACCACGGAAAATGTCTTAACCATGGAGGGATGCGCTCGTGCTACTGTTACATAAAGTGCAAAGCTTGCGATGATCTTGAAGATTCTGAAGTTATTGAAGAAACTGAAGTTATTGAAGAAACTGAAGTTATTGAAGAAACTGAAGCTATTGAAGAAGCTTAAGTTTATTAAACTATCTACTTAACTAGATAAATAAATAATACTAAATAAACGCTTCTGATCATCAAGCCGAAGCATATATATATATATATATATATGTATGTATGTATGTATGTATGTATGTATGAGCTAGGTTCGGGCTAAAGAAGCAGCAGTTGTAACAGTTATGTAAAATCTAGGACCACCTTGTGTTGGCCTCTAGGGTATGTGTGGCTTGTCGGGTAAACTTAATGTAATGACTGTTCACTGTTCAATTAATGAATAAATAAAACTCTACTTCTTTTTTTTTTATGGTAACAGGCTGGATTAAGAAATTTTGTTGGATGAGAGCAAAAATAAAAATATATCCAATCTTTGAAAAAAAAAAGTTAGAACCCTTGTCCAAAATACACATTAATAACATTTTAAACCTATGTAATATATCAACGATCTATCAAATAATAAGAATAAAATAAAACAAATAAATTCATATTATTAGACTAAACATGAATAATATGTATAATAAAATAAGATATTAAGATATTAAAATATTAAAATATAATGTGTGCCCTAGGAGCACCATTAAGGGTCAAGGAAAATATGTCACATAATAATATTTTGTACTTTTTTACACATAGATTTATTAAAGCGTGAGATATTATTACGTGTCACGTTTTCATTGATCCTTAATAAGTGTCCCTGGAGTACCCGAATCCTTTAAATATAAAATATCTTAGTTGTTTTGGAAAATAAAATATTAAATCTTGATTCTTATAAGTTTAATTTGTTGCTATTGAAAAAGGAGTTTTAAAATTCGCTAAAATGGTGTCTTGATTTAAACATATGAGATCCTTAGGAGAGAAGTGTGTGTGCGAGAGAAAGAGAGAGATGCAGAAAATAAATAAACAAATAGAAAAAGAAAGGGTTTAGTAGATGGAGAGAGAAAGAGAGAAAGGGGTATAGAAATAAGAACAGGAAAGATTAAGAAGAGAAGGTGGGTTTAAAAGAGAGAGATTAAGAACAGGAAAAGTCTAGTAAAGTTAAAGAGAGAGATTAAAAAATAAGTACAGATTTTACGAAGAACAAATTTGAAACTCAGCCACAAAGATACAACTGAGAGACTAACAAGTATCAATACTTTCGATAAGGCTAGTGCTGTGTAATTATTGCTTTGAGTGATTAGTAAAGATACATATGCACACAATTAACCTTTCTTGTGATCACAATGTTGGAAAATAATCAATTGTAGGTCAAATATGTTATTTGTGTGTTATAGGCTATCATAAAGATTAAGCCCATTTAAAGTAGTCTGTTAAGGTTTTAAGGTTTTGGGATTTATAACATCTCAATTTTGTACGGACCTTTAATGTGTAGATACCTAAGCCCATATTTCTATTTTATGATGGGCCGAATAGAAGTAGACTTTCTACAGTTATTATAAATAAGTTATGGTCCCTAGGTCATACGTAAGAGTTTTCTAATCAATCTGAGATCCCATCATCAGAGAGAATTAAGAAAAAAAACCTACGTATTGGCTTGGAAGATCAAGAACTACAAAATTACATCAATGGATTCAGGTACGCTTCCGCATTAATCTATTTGCTTGATGATTCGATATGGATTAAATAATCAACAAGTGGTATCAGAGCCTACTCATGTTGAATCATTGAGAAATTTTTTTTATGGATTAAGATTTGATGGCTAAAGTTTAAAATTTTAGGGATTAATTTTTGTTCTCAAAATTCTGAAAATTTTTTTTGGGTTATTTGATGTTCATTTATGTAATTGGTATTTTTTTCTGTTCGTACGTATATATATATATATTCGTACGCGTATATATATATTTGATCCGTACGTACACATATATATCCGTCGATATACCTGGATTCAGATGAGATTTTTCGTCTCTCTAATGGTGCCATTAAAGGCTTCACATTGATCCCTTTTATGTCATTACTCAAAAGAACCTCACGTTGATTTGTTGACCAAACAGCAGCACATTGATGTGTTCTTTAAAAAAAAAAAAAAAAAAGGGATTCAATTGATTTGAATTGAACCTTCATGATTGTGCTGTCTCGGTTTTGAAGCCTTAAAGGCTTTAGGCATTTTTTTCCTTACAGAAACAAACCTGCAAACTTTCGTTTGCATAGTTTTAATTAAAATCAAGTATGTCTTTGTTAGGTAAATTTACGAATCTGATTTAAAAAAAAAAAAATTGGGATCCTTGGGTCTATTTTGTAATTCTTAAAAGTTTGAAGTTTCTTTGAAATTTTCTTGTGGGCTTATATGAAAAGTTTTAAAAATTACTTAACAGCCCTCAAAGGTTTATTTTTATTTCAAAAGGGCCCTAAAAAGTTTTAATTTCTTTTAATTTTAAAGGAATTAATTAAGAAATCAATTTAAATTCAAATTTTGGTATTATTATTTTGGGTATATAATATTCAACAATAAATTAATTGGAAGTAACATGTTGCCAAAGCAACCTCTCTTGTGGAAATTATTTTATTTTGAATATTAGAAGGTTGTGTGTATGTATTTATTCATGCAAGTATTGGTCGGCCCAAAGGAAGGCTAATTTTTGGCAAAATTACATATACACCTGTGGTGGTAAATATGTGACAATTATTAGGTTTCCATGTGAATAGTAAGTCAATCCAAAGATAGACTTATTATTTGACAGGAATTATTGTCAATGTTTGATTACTACAACAAGAGTACCGCTTACAATTAATATTACTGTCCAAAGACTTGATATTAATGTTGTGCTGGGTATCTTGAGATGGGTTTACCATTATTTGAATTTATTGATTATTAATTTTATTTATTAATGTGAGCATGGTTTTCTTTGGTTGTTTTGTTCTCAATACAACTAATATGTCTGCTACTACCATATCTGCCAATATAAATTCTATTCCTATACTGAATGGGACAAACTTCAAGGATTGGAAAGAGAACATATTAATTGTTCTTGGCTGCATGGATCTTGACCTTGCGCTCAGGGTTGAGCAATCAGCTTCTCTTACGGCTGAAAGTTCACTTGATGAAAAGAGGAACTTTGAGAAGTGGGATCGCTCAAATCGTATGAGTCTCATGATCATCAAGCGTGGCATTCCAGAAGCCTTTAGGGGCGCAGTATCCGACGGGATAACTAATGCCAAGGAGTTCCTTGCCGAGATTGAAAAGCGTTTTGTTAAAAACAATAAGGCTGAAACAAGCACGCTTTTGCAAAGCCTGATTTCAATGAAGTATAAAGGCAAGGGGAACATAAGGGAGTACATCATGGAGATGTCTCATATTGCTTCTAAACTTAAGAGACCAAAGCTTGAGCTGTCTGATGACTTGCTCGTGCATTTGGTATTGATCTCACTTCCTGCACAGTTCAGTCACTTTAAGGTCAGTTACAACTGCCAGAAAGAGAAATGGTCTCTAAATGAGCTCATTTCATATTGTGTGTAAGAGGAAGAAAGGTTGAAGCAAGACAAAACTGAAAGTGCTCACTTGTCAAGCACCTCTAAAGATAAGGGCAAGAAAAGAAAGAAAGAATATGAAGCTGCTACTAAGGGTCCAGCACAAAAGAAACAGCAGCAGAAAATTGACAACTGCTTCTTTTGTAACAAAACTGGACATCTTAAGAAAGATTGTGCCAAATATCACGCTTGGCGTGTAAAGAAATGTACAATTTTTACTTTGGTCTGTTCTGAGGTTAATTTAGCTTCAGTACCTAGAAACACTTGGTGGTTAGATTCTGGTGCTACTACTCACATAAGTGTTTCTATGTAGGGTTGCCTGAGCTACCGAAAGCCAAATGATGGTGAAAGATACATCTTTGTGGAAGATGGCAAGTCGGTGGAAGTTGATGTAATAGGCACTTTTAGGTTATTATTAGGAACTAGTTATTATTTGGATTTGAAAGACACTTTTATTGTACCGTCTTTTAGGCGGAATTTGGTTTCTGTTTCTTTATTGGACAAATTTGGATATTATTGTTCATTTGGAAACAATCAGTTTAGTTTTTCATTGAATTCAAATGTTATTGGTACTGGTTCATTATCTGCATATGATAACCTATAATTGCTTGATACTAT
The DNA here is from genome assembly GCA_019916065.1 of Vitellaria paradoxa. Classification (NCBI taxonomy): domain Eukaryota; kingdom Viridiplantae; phylum Streptophyta; class Magnoliopsida; order Ericales; family Sapotaceae; genus Vitellaria; species Vitellaria paradoxa. Next base: position 45,404,730 of record CM034238.1, read on the forward strand.
TGCATCATATAATGAAACCTTGCATGTGCAATCACGTGGTACTAAACACAAATTAAATAAAGAAAATTCGGCGTCATTATGGCACAAGCGGTTGGGTCATATCTCAAAAGATAGAATTGGAAGACTTGTGTCTGTTAGCATTTTGGATTCCCTTGATTTTTCAGACTTTGATGTCTGCATTAATTGTATTAAGGGAAAACAGACCAAAACTAAGAGATTAGGTGCCAACAGAACTTCAGACATCTTAGAATTGATACATACGGATATTTGTGGTCTATTTCCTACGGCTTCTTGGAATGGTCAACAATATTTTATATCATTCATAGACGATTACTCACGCTATGGGTACCTATATCTCATTCATGAGAAGTCTCAGTCACTGGACGTGTTCAAGGCTTTTAAAGCTGAAGTTGAGAATCAACTCAACAAAAGGATTAAGAGCGTCAAATCTGATCGTGGTGGTGAGTACTACGGTAGATATGACGGTTCAGGAGAACAACATCCAAGACCATTTGCTAAATTCCTAGAGGAGTGTGGAATCGTCCCACAGTACACCATGCCAGGATCCCCTAGCATGAATGGTGTAGCTGAGAGACGAAACAGGACCCTAAAAGATATGGTAAGGAGTATGATTAGTCATTCTACTTTACCAGAATCACTCTGGGGAAAAGCACTTAAGACTGCAGTTTACATTTTTAATAGAGTACCCACTAAAGCAGCTGCCAAAACACCTTATGAGCTTTGGACAGGCAAAAAGGCTAGTTTGAAGGATTTTCACATTTGGGGATGTCCAGCTGAGGCAAGGCCTTATAGGCCACATGAAAATAAATTGGAATCCAAAACAGTGAGCAGTTACTTTATTGGTTACTCTGAGCGATCAAGGGGCTACAAATTTTATGATCCCATACTTAGGTCAATTTTTGAAACAGGAACTGTAACATTTTTTGAGGATGTTGATTTTGGGGGGAGAAATAAGGTTAGAGACATTACCTTTAAGGAGGAATCGGTTTCAATTCCTACTATCCTTTATGATAATGTAGAGGCTTCTATACCTGTCATTGATCAAGAAGGAAATCAGGAATCTCAACAAGACAATGTTAAACAACCCCCCATCCAGAATGAGGTAATTATTCCAGAAGAACAAAATCAACAACCTCAAGAACTAAGGAGATCCACGAGAGAAAGGAGAAGTGTTATTCCAGATGATTATGTAATATTTCTCTAAGAACGTGAGGAAGATATTGGAATGGTGGAAGATGATCCAATCAACTTTCATCAGGCCATGCAGGGTTCTAACTCTCAACAGTGGATTGATGCCATGAATGAGGAGTATAAGTCTATGCAAGACAATAAAGTTTGGGATCTTGTCCCATTACCAAAAGGTGCGAAACCCAATGGTTGTAAATGGATATTTAAAACCAAAAGGGATCCGAATGGTAATGTGGAAAGATATAAGGCTCGTTTTGTAGCAAAAGGCTTTACCCAGAAAGAGGGCATCGACTTCAAAGAGACTTTCTCCCCGATTTCTACGAAAGACTCTTTCAGAATCATTATGGTGCTTGTTGCACATTTTGATCTTGAGTTACATCAGATGGATGTTAAGACGGTGTTTCTTAATGGTGACATTAATAAAACGATCTATATGGTGCAACCAGAAAACTTTGTGTCGAGAGACTCAAAAAATATGATTTGCCAATTAAAGAAATCCATCTATGGACTCAAACAAGCTTCCCGTCAGTGGTACTACAAATTTCACCAAGTAATTATCTCGTTCGGCTTTGAGGTAAATGCTGTGGATGATTGTGTGTATCACAAGTTCAGTGGGAGTAAGTATATTTTACTGGTTTTATATGTTGATGACATATTGCTTGCCACAAATGATATAGGCATGTTACATGAAACCAAGAGATTTCTATCAAAGAATTTTGAGATGAAAGATCTTGGTGATGCATCTTTTGTATTAGGGATTCAGATGCATCGAGATCGCTCTCGAGGTATTCTTGGATTATCACAAAAGGCCTATATCGATAAGGTAAGTAAAAGGTTTGGCATGCAAGATTGTAAACCAGGTGACACCCCTGTCGCTAAGGGATACAAATTTAGCCTCAATCAATGCCCTAAAAATGACCTTGAAGTTGAGGAGATGCATAAGATTCCCTACGCTTCAGTTGTTGGGAGTTTAATGTATGCTCAAGTTTGTACACGTCCAGATATAGCATTCATTGTTGGAATGTTAGGCAGATATTTAAGCAATCATGGGATAGATCATTGGAAAACAGCCAAACGAGTTTTGAGGTACTTACAGGGAACAAAGGATTACATGCTCACTTATAAAAATTCGGATCAGTTGGAGATCATTGGGTTTTCTGATTCCGATTTTGCTGGATGCCAAGATAGTAGAAGATCCACATCATGTTACATCTACTTGCTGGCCGGAGGAGCTATATCCTGGAGGAGTGCCAAGCAGACACTCATAGCTTCTTCCACTATGGCAGCAGAGTTCATAGCTTGTTATAAGGCATCTAATCATGGAATATGGCTGCGGAATTTTGTCACTGGGCTGCAAATTTTGGATAGTGTTGAAAGACCATTAAAGTTATTCTGTGACAATAAGTCAACTGTGCTATATTCTAATAACAATAGGAGCTCTTCGAAGTCTAAACACATAGACATTAAGTTCCTAGTTGTTAAGGAAAGAGTTCAGAGTGGTCAGATGTCTATAGAGCATATTGGCACAAACTCTATGATTGCGGATCCGCTCACTAAAGGTTTACCACCCAAGGTCTTTCATGAGCATGTAGCTCATATGGGTGTTGTATCATTTGATGATATGTTGGTTTAGTGGGAGTTTGTATTTGGATGATTTTCAGTTGTAGACACATTTTATGGATTTATTTTTTGTAGAATAAAGTTTATGGTTTCTTTGCACTCCGAATGTATTTATTATGATCTCACTAAAGAATAAGGTTGGACCAGTTGAAAATAGATATGTTTAGATCACATTACATGTAATTTCCATGCTACACATCCATACTTGATCTATGTCGTTGATTGTATTAATATATGTGACTATTGATGGGTTTAGTTATGATACATATAACGAGAGCCGCTTTAATCTTATATTGATATAATTGATGGACCAGATTGCATAGAGATGTTTGATAATGATAGCAAATTTTGAGCTCATAAGGTTAATTTTATAATGCACAAGCTAATATATCTGGCCCAAGTGGGAGATTGTTGGACAATAATCAATTGTGGGCCAAATATGTTATTTGTGTGTTATAGGCTATCATAAAGATTAAGCCCATTTAAAGTAGTCTGTTAAGGTTTTGGGTTTTATAACATCTCAATTTTGTATGGGCCTTTAATGTGTAGATACCTAAGCCCATATTTCTATTTTATGATGGGCCGAATAGAAGTAGGGTTTCTACAGTTATTATAAATAGGTTATGGTCCCTAGGTCATACGTAAGAGTTTTCTAATCAATCTGAGATCCCATCGTCAGAGAGAATTAAGAAAAGAAACCTACGTATTGGCTTGGAAGATCAAGAACCACAAAATTACATCAATGGATTCAGGTACGCTTCCGCATTAATCTATTTGCTTGATGATTCGATATGGATTAAATAATCAACACACAATGAAGTTACAGTACGCAAGTAAATTTTTAAATCGTAAATAAAAACAAAGGGAATGCTGGGGAACATTAATTGAGTAGTTACAAAGGTTTGACAATTTTAACAATAAGATTGATTTTTTCTTTTCTTTTCTTTTTTTTTTTAAGAAAGGTCTTCTTCTTTTTAAAATATTCCACTTATACATTTAAACGGAATAGTTGTTGCATATATATATATATGTATATCACAATGTACATATTGCCTAGGCTAGGTTAAATGTATAAATGACTTTTGAGCACTGTGATTAAGTGTATTAATAGTTAGTTGAGCATCTCGAAGTACTTTTTTTGGTCCAATTCCATATCATCAGACGAATCCTATCAAGACTAAAAGCCTATGCTAATGTCACGACTGTGATGCATAAAGGCATGATTTCAATTCTCTCTTTGATTACAACGACTATTTCATAACTATTGTTGATTCTCTTTTATAGGCTTACAATTCAATTGATGAAATATTAAAATTTTCTCAATTAAAAACATAAATCAGAAAATTAAGGAATATGTCTTTGCTAAAAACAAACAAACAAAGACAAATTCTTTTTCCCTTCATTAAGAATTGCACACAAGTCTAATACTTTGTTGGAAACATGGTAAATAAAAGTGCAAAAAAATTTAATATTACTAGTAAATTAAAGTTCTTATACAAATATTTATTATTTTTCTAATTCAACAGAAAAAATGAAATAAATTTAATTTTTTTATTTAATTTTGATTTTATATAGTTATTGTTTACTCTTTTTTTCTCTCCTCCAAACACAATCTACGCTAGTGTAAACTAAACATGCTTATTACAAGAGTGATATTACCTTAGTTGCTCCAAAATTTTACTTTAATTTTACTGTGACGTCGCACAAACTTGGAAACTAGAACAAAGAATGTTATATTGGGCCAATTAAGGAGTGTAAAAAAATAAAAAAAAAGTAAAAAATAACAAAAAAAAAAACTCTATAACATAAATTTTTATAAAATCTTTATACATCTCTATAAATCTATGTAAATTTCTATAAATACCTACAAATTTTAAAAAATTCTGGTATGAAAAGTTGAAAAGTATTTGTCAAAATTTATTTGAATGGACTAAAGTGATTCGTTCAAACTAATTTTCACTATTTATTTTTACATTTTTATTTTTTTGTTAGTATACTCCAAATGCAAAAATTACACGAATTATATTTTAATCAATTTATTTAAACTCTAAACAGCCCTTAAGTTTGAGTCAAATAATTAAATTAAATCACCAACCAAACTTTTGAGCTTTCTTGTATTGGTCTTCTTGAATTTGTTTCATCGTCTAGTTGCAAAAATTACCCGTAGAAGGCACATGCTAGTTTTTACAGGAGAAAATAAAAACTTGTCAAGTAGGTAGGGTACATAATCAAATCGTTCAAATCGTCAAACCAAACCAACTGATATTTTTAATACGGTTTGATTTTGTAATTTGAATCGACTACTGGAAAATTAAAAAACTAAATCTGTTTGATTCTGATTTGAGGATTCGGTTAACAAATATAGTTAATAGAACTATACTTATATTAATTATTAATATAAAACTAAATTGATATTATTAATATAAATAATATGTTAATCTATAAGATTTTTTAAAAAAAAAAAAACATAAATTATGAAATTGGATCTGCTTCAAACAAAGTATTAGAATAAACTCCTTATAATTTTTTATTTAAGGAATTAACCTATTTTAATTCAAAACTCTACAATCAAAATGTCTTTCTTTCTATATATCTATTTTAGGAACACCAGGAATATTATTTGTTACACGTGTGTGTATATCATGTGGGAAGTATTGCCGTGAATCAAATTAATTAAATTTAGTGATAAATTATAATTATATGGTGTGCATGCATATATTTCTTGTCTTATAAAACCATTAAATCAAGCTGAACGAAATCAAAACTAGTTGTTTGATTTAGTTTAATTTCTTAGTTGAACAGTTTAGTTACAGTTTCAAAACTTAAAACCATGATTTTGCACTATAAATACCTCTCCACATATTACTTGTTCTGCACCAAGCAAAGCTAATTAACTTCAAGGCAAAAACTAAGTGGAAGCAAACATGGCCAAGATCACCTCGAAGCTCATGCTTGCTTTTCTCCAGCTTTTCATCTTGGCAACCGCTGGTGAGTAGTCAGTGATTTATACATACATATAAAGTTATGTTCTTTGGTAACCAAAATACAAGTCGTTCTAGTAGTGGTTTATAAATATATATATATATATATATGTGCTGCATAAGTTCTTTCAAAGATATTGCTAATTTCAGTATCAGATTTTTTGTTCAATTATGATTTTGTAATAATTTTAATCTAACTAGCTACACGTGATATCATATTTAATTTGTTTCTATAATTGATGGTGCAGAAATAGCGGCAGCACAGCGACAGAGGTACTGCCCTTATAAGGCGAAGAGACCAGTTCCGTGCCCGAGATGTAACAACTATTGCATCGAAGCGGAGAAGGCGCACCACGGAAGATGTCTTGACCGTGGAGGGAGACGCTCATGCTACTGTTACAAAAAGTGCAGAGGTTGTGATGATCTTGAAGATTCCGAAGAATTTCTTGAAGGAATTATTGAACTTTATTAAACTATCAACTTTACTAAATAAATTAAGTACTAAATAAAACGCTTCTGATCATTCCCACCCGAAGCATATATATATTTATATATGTATGAGCTAGGTTCAGGCCAAGGAAGCAGCTGTTGTAATATCTGTTCACTGTTCAATTAATGAATAAATAAAACTCCACTTCTTTCTTTCTTTCTTTCTTTCTTTCTTTCTTTTTTTTTTTCTGTTTTTGCATATGATAAGAGGGCGGAATCAGAAATTTTAATGAGTGAGGCAAAAATAAAAATATATTCAATCGAAAAAAAAAAAAATTAAACCTTAGGACAATTATATATATAAATAAAAATTTAAACCCAAATAAACAAATTAACGATCCATCGTAACTTGTTGCCTCTATGGGAAAATCTTATTAAAAGAGGATCCTTGGTCGATGAAAGGTGTCTTTTACGCGGGCAAAGTCAATAAACGCAGGATCATTTATTTTTCGGGTATGAGATGGCTACATCGGCATGATTTGGACCTAATTTGGGTATTAGGGTGCACGAACTTGATCAACATAGCATTGGAGAATGGATCAAACAGATGATTAAGAGAAAGAAGAACGAATAAATCAAACACCAACTTAATACCCAACTCATAGCCCAAGGTAAAAAAATATGCTAAAAGCTCCGCGCTTACCTGTATAGGCTGTATTGCGGCAAAGCAATGGAGCTCAAAAAAATTGATAGTTTTTACAGAGAAGGAAGAGAAATGAGGGGGAGAAGGTGTAGGGTTTTATCAAAAAAAAATTTTTTTGACTTTTAGTTTTCTAGAGATAAATTGGGGTATAGGGTCAAAAAAAATTAGATGGGGTTATATTAAATAATATATATAATTAATTTTTTTCAAAAACAAAAGAGCGGAGGCAATTGCCCCTACTTTGGTATCATTATCTCTGACCTTGGGAGGAAATATTCTGTCATCCAAAGCTGAGGAGTTTGACGAAGTTAGGATTTCATGATATTGGGGGCCAAAAATTTTTCAATAAAAAATTAAATAATTATAATTTAAAAAAATTAACACTTATTTAGAGTTAAAGATTTCGATAGAAAGAGAGTTGAAAACATGAATTTTGCTAAAGGTCAAATTATATCTATAGTTCTTGTTAAACTTAAAAAAAAAAAAAAAAAAAAATTGATGGTGAGAGGAAGAAAATGTTACAACTAATAGTTAGGAGAATGTAAATATAGAGGTTACAAAGAGATATTTGTAGGTTTCAGTTAAAAAATATGAAAAACAATTTATTATTTTTTATCATTTTTTATGTGTATGGCATTATAAAAAATTAAATTGGTTGGTGACTTTTCATTTGTCAAATTTAGAGAGAGAGTGAGAGAGAGAGATTTGGAGGTTTGTATTAAAAAAAAAAGTAAAAATAATTTATTTTTTTATCATTTTTTTGTGAGTTTCAATACAAAAAGTTAAGTTAATTAAAAAAAAACACAAAAAAAAAAAAAAAAGTTGATTGAGACTTTTTATTTGTCAGAAGGCCATTCTTATAGAAAGAGACTCTTTATTTGTCAGGGGAAGCCATTCTAAACAAATATTTATTTTTTAATATAATGAGTATGTTTGGAGTCTATTAAACATGATCTGACCTACTTAAATTTATCGGAGGACATGACTCTAAACAGATCTAATTGGCATCGACAAATCTATATAACTTACCCCACCTAATGGGAAAATGCTTGGTTTGATTTGGTTTGGTTTGGTTATGAGTATGTTTGGAGTGATAAAAATTGAGATAAAGTGGGATAATTTATGAGTTTATAATTCGTGCAGTGAAATAAAAAGTAAATAATTTTTAGAGATTTTCAAAAATTTTTAAAAATTTTCAATAATTTTTAACAAAACAAATACACCCTATAGTATGTAAGTATAGGTTTACATTAAAGTTAGGGGAGTCATGACCACCTCTTGTCCTATATTAAAATCGTCCCTGATCATTAGCGATATTAATGACAAAGATGATCACCGGTTGGATGCTCTGGAATGGGTACGGGCTACCAATTGCGTGAGAGTAAGTGTGCTAACAGATTGTGAGCTAATGGTGAAATATTTAAAGCATAACACTATATGTAATTTGGGAATACAAAATATTCTTAGTGATATCTTTAAGAGTGTAGTAGGTTTCAGTTATTAGGAAGGTTCCTAGGAAGATGGTTGAGAAAGCACATTTTAAAGCAAAATCTCTAACCGATACTACTTAATTTATTAATTTAAGATGTTTATGGTTGATAAAAAAGAAAAAAAATTGCGTGTGTATGCATATAAATATATATATATAAATCATATTTGAATTTCTTCGTGCCCATCTCTACACTTTCGGTAACAGTACATACAGTGAATGTCTGCTGTCACGCTTTGGATAGTCTCCTTGCTCTTGCAATAGCTGTTGTATTTTGTGCGTAGAACCTGTTTCTGCATCAACATGTGTCAAACAAAATAGCATGGAGGAAAATTTGCTTGCCTTTAAATATCTCAAATTTATTAAAAATGTTAAAAAAATTAAGTTATTGAATAATAGCAAGGATTAAATTCGTAATAAATTATGTTAATTTTAAATTAATATACTCATATCGCGTTACATTCAAAATTTCTTTTAATAATTTGTGTTAGATTGGTTGGTTTACATGTTATGTCAAATTTGCTAAAGTTACAAATGAATTAAGTGTTTAACAAGTTACTCATGAACAAACTTATTTATGTTCGTTTGATAAGGTAAATAAACCAATGCAAATATATTTTTCGAGTAAGTATGTAAAAGAGTCAAACCCATATAAGGGTAAGCTCAATCCAGTAAGATTCAAAAACATGCTCGTTAAAATAGTTGTGTACAAGTTCATTTGTAGCTCACAAATATATAGTCTCGTTTGTATGGTCATGAACAAGTTTGTTTATACTCGTGAATAATTTTGTTTAAACGTCTGTAAATAAGCTCATTCTCATAAATATTTTGATTTAAACATTCATCACATCTCGTAAAAATTCTTTTTTATTGTTCACGGAATAATGCTAAATACTAAAAGATTAAACATATTAACTAAAAGTTTATTTATTTTGTTTACTTGTTAAGCCTATTCATTAATAGATACACGCTCAACAAATAATTTTCCAAATGACTTATTTAAAGCTCACAAGTAAATTTGGCAAAAGTTGACAAACAGATTTCTTTGTTGTAATCGAACCAAGTTTATATTTGTTTATGAACTAACAAGTCAAATTTGAAACAAGATTTCGAGCTTATCAAAAAACTTAACTAACATAATTAAATATAAAATTCTAAACTCGGTAAAAGTTTGGCTCAAAGTCAAGCTAATAAAAAGTATTAACAAGCAAGTTTGAGCACCCTCGTACTCAGCAGTTTTGTACGCTTGCCAGCTTACCACGATGACACTGAGATTGGCGCTATATTTTAGAATGTGTGCTGGGAGGAAGGAAATACTATTAAATGTCCGTTTGACTCGTCGAAAAACGTTGAAAAATTTTAAAAATTTATGAAAAATTTTTAAATGTTATATACTTTTTGTATTACTGTACGAATTACGAATTCACAAATTATTTTAAATTATCTCAGTCAATCTCACTTTTTACCACTCTAAATACTCTCCATATATAGGTATATTTTGATTAGTTAAATAAAAAATAATGGATATCTTTCATATATATATATATATATATATATAACATCTATCTCATAGTGTCTGACGTACTCAATATATATTAGATATGATAAAATATTTATTTTAAAGTCTCCATTCTTCATAAACTATAATGGTCTATTCACCAGCGCTTGCCGTCAGGGAAAGCAATAATGAGCTGGGAGGTGATCTTGAGCAAAGGGAATAATGTGTTGGGAAATTTTAGGGTTTGTTTGGAGTAAGAAAAAATGAGATAAATTGAGATAAATTGTGGTTTGGAGAGATTTCGTAATGCGTGTAGTGAGAGAAAAAAGTTGATGTGATATAAAGTTAACAGAGATTTATAGAGATTTTTGGAGATTTTCAACAAAATATTGCACACCAAACACAGCCTTAATTGAGTTTGTTACAAAGCTTTGACAACTTTTAGCACTTGAGTGGTCTTTTTTATTTTATTTAAAAAAAAAAGGTCTTCTTATTCCACGACGACTTCTTTTTTTCCTTGAATTTTAAGATATGCCACTTGGACGTTTGAATGGAATAGTTGTTATAAATGTATATAAGGGGGTGTTTAGAATAATAAAAAGTGAGATAAAATGTGAATTGGAGAAATTTTTTGCGTTTGGTACACTTAACTTAAATTGCATTTTTTTGGAGATGAACAGTAAGATTCCGTTCCGACGGATTAGATTTTCATTTGAACGGATTCAAAATTTTAAACAGTCATGACTTCTTTACACTACAATCTGGCAAACGGATTACAAAAACCATTTGGATGGAAGTTGGCCGCACGAATATGTCGGAACGGTTTCTACAATTCGTTGAACGGTTTCTACGACTCTACAAAAAATAGTTAAAGTAGGTGTCATTCAATAGTTTTGGAGATGATGGTGAGAATGGCAAAAAATTTTTACTATTTGATTAACGGAATTCTAGTTATCGACTTTTTTTTGAAAGGTATTAAACTTTTTTGGAGTTTTGAGATGGTAAAAATATGTAAAAATATAATAGAAATTTTTAGAAATTTTCACCAAATTTTTGTGCACCAAACACACCCTAAATATCACTAGCAGAATAATCCAAGTATCGCGCTTGATTTTTATAATATATTTAGTTTTATATATAAAAAAATATGTACAAAATATAAAATAATATTTAATGTGACAAATAGGTGACGTTTGCATATTTAAAATAATTTAAAATAGTTAATTTATAATAAAATAATTCACTATAAATTTATGAAAAAAATATGATATATACCAATATTCCAAACAAAAAATGAAAAGTAAAAACAAGAAAAAAAAAAGAAAAAATTGCCACACCTATTGATCACCACCAATTCTTTGAATGCCTCAAACAACACTAAAATCATTTATTACAGATTAATAAGAAAATAAATAATATAATACTTGTTGATCCTCTAAAAGTAAAATAAAAAAATAAAAAATGCGTCGAATTGCTAATAATTTTTGAAATTTTTAATATGAAAATAACATTAGTATCTAAAAAAAAAAAAACAAAAACTTAAAGAAAATCCTTAAAATATATGTGTCGGCTTATGGTGTAAATACGTATCACTCTTGTACAAATCCCTTTTATATTAATGTAATGGTATGGACTAATAAAATGTTCACGTTTTGGTATGAATTTGTATAATATATTCAATTTTATGATATATGGTGAATAAGTATATATAAAATGTAAAATAAACGAGAATATTGCTAAGAAAAATTGAAAAAAAAGTACGAAACAAGACAACAATATACACCACAAGAAAAAAAAAAATCACTAGCCACGTGTCACTCACCCATTTGTCCACGGAATTATTGAATAAATATCCCTTATGGACCGACTCGGGGGTTGCAGTGGAGTGGAGGAATTACTGCAACTGCTGTATTATTTGAAAATGATGACGTTTTGATATTTTTTTTTTTTTCAAAATGGCGTTATTTCACTAAAACCTCATATTTGAATATAAATACATATTCGAATATGAATTCAAATATGCGTTTTTTCCTCCTACAGCCCCTTCTTTTCCCACGAGCTGCAAAACCAAAGTCACCAAAATAAATAAATAAACCACCAGCCACGTCTCGTCCTATTCTCACTCCCTCACATTTTAATATATTATGTCAGGACTGTAATGTACGAAGGCATGATTTCGATTCTCTCTATGTGGTGACCTGGTTTTCCAACGGACTCATCGGTTCATGTCCTCATTAACTGAATAGGTTTTCTTTTATTTTCATAAGTATATATATATATATATATATTTGTTTTTACAACATGAGATAGACCTTAACCAAACTGTTCAACTAAAAACTAAACCAAACTATTAATTTCAATTTGGTTCAATTTGATTTGATGGTTTTATATAAGAAATATATATACATATTATATATATAATTTATCACTAAATTTAGTTTGATTCATTGCAATAGTTCCCATATCATATATATATACACATGTACAACTAATATTTCTATTTTTCTTAAAAATATAGAAAGAAAGACATTTTTGAACGCATAGTTTTGATTTAGAAAAAAAAGGTTAATTTTTCAAGTGAAAAGTTATAAGAAATTTATTCAAATTAACTATTTTACAAATCCAATTCCATAATTTATGTTTTCTTTTTTAAAAAATTTTTATATTAACATATTATACAACACTAAATATTATTGATTTAATTATATATTAACTATAATTAGTATAAGTATAGTTGTATTAATTGTATTAGTCGATTGGACCCTCAAACAGCAAATCGAATGGAACCTTTCAGTTTTCTAATTCCAAATTCTAATTACCTTTTTATATTATCTTTGGAATGATTCAGATCATCTTAATTTTGTTTACTCATTGTGTCGCTACCCAATTGTCGTCATTACCAAAACTTAAAACCATGATTTTGCGCTATAAATACCTCGCCACATATTACTTGCTCTGCACCAAGCAAAGCTAATTAACTTCAAGGCAAAAACTAAGTGGGAGCAAACATGGCCAAGATCACCTCTAAGCTCATTCTTGCTTTTCTCCTGCTTTTCATCATGGCAACCGCTGGTGAGTAGTCAGTTATGTGTATATATATATATAGTTATGTTCTTTGATAAACTAATACAAGTCGATCTAGTAGTGGCTGAGAATTAATTAAACCAGGTTTATAAATATATGTATACTGCATAAGTTCTTTCAATGATATTGCCAATTTCAGTATCAGATTTTTTGTTCAATTATGATTTTGTAATAATTTTAACCTAACTAGCTACATGGGATATTATATTTAATTTGTTTCTATAAATGATGCAGAAATAGCGGCAGCACAGCAACAGAGGTACTGCCCTGTAAAGCCGAAGATTCCGTGCAACAAATGTGACATATATTGTAAGAGAATAGAGATGAAGCACCACGGAAGATGTCTTGGAAGTGGAGCGATGCGCTCATGCTACTGTTATAAACCGTGTACAGCTTGTGATGATCTTGAAGATTCCGAAGTTGTTGAAGAAAGTGAAGTTTATTAAACTATCAACTTCACTAAATAAATAAATAATACTAAATAAACGCTTCTGATCATCCAGCCGAAGCATATATATATATATCTATATATGTATGTATGAGCTAGGTTCGGGCTAAAGAAGCAGCAGTTGTAATATTTATGTAAAATCTAGGACCACCGTGTGTGGACCTGTAGGGTATGTGTGGCTTGTCGGGTAAACTTAATGTAATGACTGTTCACTGTTCAATTAATGAATAAATAAAACTCAACTATGGTCTTTTGTTTATGGTAACAGGAAGGATTCGGAAATTTTGTTGGATGGGAGAAAAATAAAAATATACCCAATCTTAATAAAATAATAATAAATAAAGTTAAAGTCCTCGTCCAAATATACATCAATAAAATTTTAAACCTAAATAATCAATGATCCATCAAATAACAAGAGTAAAACAAAACATATAAATTCATACTATTAAACTAAACATAAATAATATGTATAATAAAATAAAATATTAAAATACTAAGATATTGAATTAGAATTAAATCATAATTTAAATATAGCATTTGCTAATAGATGCCCCAGGTAGGGGCTAGAAAAAAAATCAATAAATCAAAAAATTGAATCGAATAAAAAATTGTAGTTAACTAAACCAACAGTTTCGGTTTTGGCTTTTTTCCCCTTAATTTTTGATTTTCAGTTCAGTTTGATCTGGTTTTGGTTTTTAATATACACTAACTGTCGGTTCAGTTAACCAACCGAATTTTATTATTAATATAAATTATATAATATATATATTTATTATATATTAATATACTATATTTATTATATTAATATGTTATTATTATTGTCAAATTATGTTTAACTTTTGATTATTTTTATGTTCTTAAATGTATAATTAACTAGTTAATAGGTTGATGATTATTTTATAAAAAAATCAGTAAAAACGGGTAATCAAACTGATTTGAGCGGTTAACCATTCGTAAAGGTTCAATTTCAGTTAAAAAAAATCGATTTGGTCAGTTTGATTTTTTTTAAGCTCATGATTCAGTTAACCAAACCATAAGCACCCCCAGCCTGGGGGCACCATTAAGGACCAAGGAAAATATGCCACGTAATAATATCTTAGACTTTCACATACACAGATCTATTAAAGTATGATATATTATTACATGTTACGTTTTCATTGATCCTTAATGAGTGCTCCTAAGGCACTTGTTAATAGAACCCTTTAAATATAAAATATATACCTTAGTTGTTTTGGAAAAAAAAAAGGTATTGAATCTTGATTCTTAAGATAAATTTGTTGTTTATCGAAAAAGGAGTTTTAACGTTCACTGAAATAGTGTCTTAATTTGCAAAGATGAGATCTTTTAGGAGAGGAGTGTGTGTGTGTGTGAAAGAGAGAGAGAGAGAGAGATAGAAAGAGAGATGTAGAAAATAAACAAAGGAATAGAAATAGAAAGAGGAAGGGTTCAGTAGGTGGAGAGAATAAGAGAGAGAGGGGCTGTAGAAATAAGAAAAGGAAAGATTAAGAAGAGAAGGTAGGTTTAAAAGAGACAGATTAAGAAGAGGAAGAATCAAGTGAGTCTAAAGAGAGAGATTAAAAAATAAGTACAAATTTAACAAGGAATAAATTAGAAAAAAAAAACTAGGTTTGTTTTGAATTGTCAAACTGATATTTGCAGCGGCCTAATGAAATGCAAGTTGTTTCATATAAAATTGTTGAAATATTAATTTGAAACACACAGCCACAAATGTACAACTGAGGGACTAACAAGCATCAATACTTTCCCTTAGGCTAGTGGCCTGTAATTATTGCTTTGAGTGATTAGTAAAGATACAAGTGCGCACAATTAACCTTTCTAGCGATCACAGAGAAGTGACAGTAAGCGAGTAAATTTTTAAAGCATAAATAAAAACAAAGGGAATGCTGGGGAACATTAATTGAGTAGTTACAAAGGTTAGACAATTTTAACACTAAGAGTTATTTTTTCTTTCCTTTTTTTTTTTTTTTTTCCTTAAAGAAAGGTCTTCTTGTTCAAAGATGACTTTTGTTTTTTTAATTTTAAAATATTCCACTTATACATTTAAATGGAACAGTTGTTGTATATATATATATATCATAATGTACATATTGCCCAGGCTTGGCTATATGTACAAATGACTTTTGAGTATTATCATGCATATGCCATTCCCAGACCCTCTGATTAAGTGTAGTGATAGTTAGTTGACCATCTCGAAATATCATCAAACGAATCTTATTGATTACACTTGAAAAGTGTAATTACAAACCACCATTAAAAACATAAATCATGCATCTATTTAATTAATTTTAAAGTTTTTAGTTATATTTTGTTGTTTATGGTAGTTTGTTTTCAAAATGCAAGGAAGAGGTGAAAATTATTGAATTAGCAGTAACGAAGAGGCGGAAGAAGTCACTACTATCGAGACACTTCGACGCTCAGTCCAGACAGTAGCAAAGAGGCAGAGAGTAGATATCACTAGAAAATAAAGACTGAAGTTGAACTTTACTAGTGTCTGGACACCTTTGTCAAGTGGTCTAGACACTAGTGACTATGACGCTTGCATTTTTAGGTCTAGGGTTTCAGAATTGCTTATAAATACTATATTTTTCTTTAGTCGTTAGACACGTTTTTCCATATAGACTGTTCTTTTTAGTTTTGAGAGGGAGAGAATGCAATTGAGAGCTTTTTATTTAGTTTGTAGAGCGATTTTAGTTTTCGTTGTTCGTCGATTTGGTTACAGTTTTACTCTGAAGTACAGTATCTCTTTATTTTGACTTAATGGAAACTTTGTTTCTTTTGTTTACTATTTTTTTATTTATTTTTCTAGTAATAAAAATATGCGTGGTTAAACCCTTCTTAACTTGATTCAACGAATCAAGGAAGGGTGGATCGTTTGATCAATCCAATGTGTTTAGGGTTATATATGTGATGTTATCGCATTCATATATAGTTTTATTTTTTTTCAATCTAATTTTATTTATTATCGACAAAAAAATTAGAAACAAAAACCCTTGAATATATTCTCAACAATCATTGGTAAGAATTTTTAATTTAAACATTGTCAAAAGTTTTCGAAATAAATAAATTAAGGTCAAACCCAAAACTAATTTAAAAGAAAATTTTCTAGATTTATAATCTTGGACATGAATATAAATCCATGTTTTGTGAACTTGAAAACTTTAATGAAAAATAATTTTTTGATTTATATTTCCTTAACATGAAACTTAAATCGTAGTGATCTACACGTCATATTGTGAAAGGCAATTCCACCTAAAATTAAAAAGTTGTATCAAGTTTTCAATTATTAGATTTCTATTTTCACTTTAATTGATCTGTTTGTTTGATTCCATTTATTGCTAGTTTTAATATTCGAGTAAATTATTTGTTGTTAATTGATATTATTGAATGTTATTTAATTATTTTAATTTCTTTGAATAGTTGATTGATTAGGAAAGTTTAGAAAACTTATCCTGTTGAAACATTCGAAAACTTTTTAATTTTTAATTGCGTAGTAGTTAGTTTACAATCTATAAAACAAAGAAACTATTATGTAGGTTCCCTAAGAATTCGATCTCAATCTCACTAAGATAGAAATACACTACACATTCTTACACATGAGGGTTAATTCTGAATGCAATATTAAGAGGCGATCACCTATCAAGTTTTAAAATTTACCAATTGCTATGCTAATGTCACGATTGTGATGCATAAAGGCACGATTTCAACTCTCTCTTTGATTACAACGACTATTGCGTAATCATTGTTGATTCTCTTTTATAGGCTCACAATTCAATTGATGAAATATTAAAATTTTCTCAATTAAAAACATAAATCAGAAAATTAACGAATATTTTTGCCAAAAACAAACAAACAAAGACAAAGTCTTTTTCCCTTCATTAAGAATTGCACACAAGTCTAATACTTTGTTTGAAACATGGTAAATAAAAGTGCAAAAAAAAAAAAAAAAAAAAAATTAAAATTACTAGTACGTGATTGTTTTTTTTTTCTTTTGGTTATACTTACAAGTAAATTAAATTTTTATACAAATATTTATGAATTTTCTTCTTATTTTTCTAATTCAACAGAAAAAATGAAATAAATTTATTTTTTTTATTTTATTTTGATTTGATATAGTTATTCTTTACTTTTTTTTTTTCTCTCCTCCAAACATAATCTAAGCTAGTGTAAAATAAACATGCTTGTTACAAGAGTGATATTACCTTAGCTGCTCCAAAATGTTGCTTTAATTTGTACTGTGACATCGCGCAAACATGGAAATTAGAGCAGAGAATGCTAAATTGGGCCAATCAAGGCACTGTTTGGAGTATAAAAAAAAACTAAAAAAACTCTATAAATTTCTTTAAATTTTTACAAATTTTTTTCACATTGAACTACGTAAATTTGAATAAATTTTTATAATCCCTATAAATTTATTTAAATCTCTTCAAATACCTATAAATTTCAAAAAATTCGGATATGAAAAGTCAAAAAGTGTTTGTCACAATTTGTTTGAATGGACTAAAGTGATTCCTTCAAACGGATTTTTACTATTTGATAACACAGTTATCCAATGGTGTTGTAGATGATCCGAGCTCAAGTACGAAAAGCTGTCCTTGACACCGGTGTGGTGCCTGCCAAAGAATCTCCAATGCTTAAATTAGCAAAAGAGAGTTTAAGAGAGAATTTCGGTAAAGTAATAGTAAAGTAAAAGGAGTGTATATATAGAGATGTGGAACTTGCATCGTTATGATGCATGCGAGTCTCACGTAATCATGGTTTTTTCCCAATGATACTGTGCCACGTGTATGTGTAGATCTCAATATGATTCTCATAATTAATTATCAAAACTGTTATACAGCAGGCAGCGTTTTAACAGGTGAGAATCACGGAATATGCTAGAATACCATTGTGACATAAGTAATTTTATCTTTAAGGCGATGATCAGCCAAACTGACTGACCGTTAAGATCCACGATCGCTCAGGCGACCTAGATCGATCGGGCACACCCTATCAGATGCCCTAGATTCCCTCGAGCACTGAAAGAAGATCGAGCGGAGTTATATGATTATCTCTTGAAATAGACCTCAGTTCAGCATAAGCCATCAATTGCCCCCAATTGATTGGTCGGACAAAGCGATCGAGGAATCTAACAAGTGCAACGCTTTGAAAATGTGTGCACATTAATTACTTTTCGGCGCAGCATGTATGAGTGTATGGCGAAAGGACGCTGCCACTTCACCACGTGTCGATTAATTAGCCGTCGTGACATTAAAGCTACAGGCATGTTTTAAGCACCGTTGGATGAATTAAATCTATGCTGTTAATATCAAATCAAGTCAGATGAAAGGTCCCTACCCCTCCATCTATAAATCTAACGTATGCAAATTCCAGTTACTTCTTTTACAAACTTACTACTTGTTTACGTCCATTACTGTCGTTTTCCTTACCTTGATGCTACCTATCGCTTTCGTTTACACTTGGTTCTTGTTTGTCGGTGGGATTGGTAAAGCTCATCTCTTAATCTTTTGATTTTATGTTCTTAATCTTTCTATTTTTAAACTTATCATTGTACTTTCTACTTCATCTTGATTTCTGCAATCTTCTTGTCACCCTTATTCGTTTTCGATTTTGGAGTTCCTTCATTTCTCTGTGGTTGTGTACTTGAACTTCATTTCTCTCGGTTTCGTCTCATTTTTCTATATGATTTGGTTATTGATTCGCTGTGCTTATTTCTATGATAGGAATTGAAGGCTCCCGAATCCATTAAGATTTGTAAGAAACCCTAGGTATATTAAGTCCATAATTAGTAGGTTAATTTTCTCATGGTATTCATTTTGTGTGTCTCAGTTATTTGCATATGACGCAATGAGTAACTCGGTAGAATTTCGCTGGGTCGATAAGGAGAGCTCCGACGAAGATGGAATGGTGTTCCATTGACAAAGGGCTCCTGATGCCCCTAGTACGAGTGGTCGGTAGAGGGATGACTCTGAACATTTTGTGGATGCATTTGAGCCTGAGATTAAAGAGGAGGGTCGTAGAGCGACCTCGAGGTGCCGATCGACCAAGGGGGATGATCGCGAGAACCCATTCGAGGCTGAAGGTATTTGATCGACCATCACCGCCGACCAAGTATCTAAGATCATATCGAAATTCCAGTTCCCACACAATCTTACCTATCAGATTCTTGAGGATCAGGATTCGGTATGCCGTCCCCAATAAGGTGAAATAACCGTGTACGAAGTCGCTCTTGCTGGGGGTCTACGGTTTCCCCTGCCAAAGCTCATTCGGTAGGTTATTTCAATTTGGGTCTGGCTGTGGGACAAATTGCATCCAACAGTTGAAGGATTCTCATTGATTGCACTGTATTTTGGGCTGCCTCGATAACTTATAACCTGACAGCCAATGAGTTCCTCCACTGTTATAAGGTCACTAAGTAGGGATCAGGTTGGTGGTACTTCTCGACTAGGAGGCCAGAGTTCAACTTTGTCGCCAACCTCCCTACCTCAAACAAAAGATGGAAAGATAAATACTTTTTCATCCACGGTGCAATGTGGGTGTTCTAAGATTGGAAGACCGAGCAAGACAGAGCTATTCAAGTTTCTCGTGTTTGGAACTAGCCAACACTTAGGGGTATGTATAGGTTCCCTTTAGGTTTCTTGCCCTTAAATTTTTCTTAGATCATTAAGGCTGACCACACTTTGCTGTGAACATTCTTTAGCTCAAAAAGCTCTCGTCTTGTTTCCTAAAAAGAAAGAGCATCTTCATAAGGTCAAACGGAATAAAGTTCGAGACTTAAAGCTCTTTCTCGTGGTGGGGAATTTGGGACTCTATTTGCTTGGTCCTAAGTCTACCGTCAAAGCTCTCGCTACTGAATTTGAGCACAGTGAGTTTTTAATTTGTTTGGTTTAGGATATAAGTTTAATGTTTTTGCCATTCTAACCTCTTTTCTTTTTGGCAGATAACACAGTGTTTGAGACCTTCGATCGATCAAGCTAATCAACTGAAGAGGCAAATGAGAAGGTAGATTTGAAGAACATGTCTCAAAGAATTTTTCATCTGAGCTTCCTTAAGATAGCAAAGAAGGGCCCTAAAAAATCGTCAAATGAGCCACCACCAAAAAAGGCTCGAACAAGTAAGGCCAAACCAAGCGACGTTCAAACTAGTTCTCTGGTCGCTCCTCCCGAGCGACCGATTACCAACCAGACCACTGCCCAAGATATGGGGTCGCTCAGGCCCCACTTTCCCCACTGAGGGCTGTGACGAGGGGATCTGGGTCCTTCACTGGTGCCTTCCTTCGTCATCTTTTTTGTCCAGTAGCGAGGTGTGCTAGCAAAAGATGACTAGAGTGATGGCAAATGAGGATATGTCCTTGTTCCGCGAGTCAGAGAGCGCAAGGATGGCGTTCAACCTCAACCACAACATTTTCAAGGTAAAGCTATTTCGTTTCATTTTCT
Organism: Vitellaria paradoxa; assembly: GCA_019916065.1. Lineage (NCBI taxonomy): Eukaryota > Viridiplantae > Streptophyta > Magnoliopsida > Ericales > Sapotaceae > Vitellaria > Vitellaria paradoxa. The sequence continues at coordinate 45,425,645 of CM034238.1, forward strand.
TCTCTTTTTTCTCCTTTTTTTTAAGCTCTTCTTCTTTCCTTTGCTGTCAAAACAGATCATGATCCAATCATATGCCTTCTTTAACCAACTGGCCAATACTGAAAAGGCCCTTCATGACGAGCGCCAAGCCATGAAGAAGATGCTAATTGACTTGGAGGCTGCTAAGGATAATGCGGCCATTGCTCAAGCTAAGAAAAAAGAAATTCTCTGAGCTGAATGAAAAATAAATGAGGAGAATAAATCATTGAAGACCGAGCAAACAAGCTTCTTCAGGGAGCTCGAGGCAGAGAAAGCTACGAAGGCAGTCTTCGAACATAAGGTCGAGGAACTATCTTGCCAAAACCAAGAGCTTAAAGAAGAGATCAAAACCACTAGGGACACAACAGTTGCTAACTTTCAAAAGACAGATGACTAGCAAGCGTTGCTGATGCCCGTATTCATGGAGGGCTTCAAGCATTTTTGAGAGAAATGCGTTGTCGCGTTTGCAGACATTAATTTCTCAAAAATCAAGGCTGGGAAAATAGCACTGAAGGGGACGGTCAGTAAGGAGAGGATGAAGAAGAGGGTATGAACCAAGTGGACGACCAAGGAGAAGGGTAAAGGGAAGATGATCAAGGTCATGACGCCCCTGAACGAGTTAAGGAGACCACTGAGGAGGATGAAGACCATGTTGAAGGTGCTCCAACGACTATTGGTGGAGGAAATGTTCAGGAGGAAGCTTGAACAGGGGTCCCCTTGTCTTGATCTGTCATTTATTTTTCTTCTTCTTTTTCTTTCTCTCCCCCTTCTTTGTAACTGTGAGCCAGTAACGTGAAGATGTAATCCTTCAAACTATTTCTAATACAATTTTATTATTAATTTTATATATTTGGGTTACAATGCTTTGTCTGTTATGCCTGTATGAATTTTGATTGGCTCGTTCATATCAATGCTCTGATATTTTTTCTTAAATGAAACGTGCATTAGGTTTAGCACTATTAGTTACTTAATGGAATTACTTGATGAGACCACTTTCTCACACCACGATCATACCTCAAGTGTTTTGGAGCCGAGTAAGTCATCTTCACTTCATTCTCGTGTTTATGGTCAATCCCGTAAGCAATCTTCATGCGGCTTGGTCTTGTAGACCGAGCACGCTGACTTGTCACTTTGTAGCGCCTGGCCATATAGGCCATCTAACCGCTGTTTGGCCTTGAAGGTCGAGGGGATCTTTGGTCGATTCAGTCTCATAGACCGAGTATGCTAACTTGCCACTTTGTGGCGTCTATCCCGATGGGCCATTTTCATCTCACTCGGCCTCGTAGGCCGAGGGGACCTTCATGGCTATAGAATCAACTTATAGTTGAACCATCCATCATGGTAAAACCATCAATAATGAATACCTAGCAGAACATGGATTTTATTGATAATCAGTCCGAATTATAAGGAAAACGATTTATACATAATATTTCTTAAGATGTTCTGCATGCCAAAGGCGAGGTAGCTCTTTGCCCCTGATTGCTTTGAGTCGATTGGTCCTTTTCCTTATGCAACCCAACACCTCATATGGTCTTTCCCAATTCGGCCCCAGCTTTCATTCATGTGGATTCTTTGTTGATTGGCTTACCCTATTTAATACCAACTATCTTCTCTGAAATTCTCTTGGCTAGACTCTAGATTTGTGATACTACCGCATCTTCTGTTGTTAAGAGGCCATTCTGATGGCAACTTGTAATATTCATTGCTCAAGCAAATCCACTTCTTCGCTCTTCATCTCCTCATTCTGTTCTAAATCGAAACACTGTGTTCTAAGCCTGGGGGGACCAATTTCAATAGGAATAACTGCCTCTGCTCCATATGTGAGAGAGAAAAGGGTTTGTCCAGCTGTTACTCGTTCGTTATCCTATATGCCCACAAGATGGTTGGAAATTCGTCTGCCCATAGACATTTTGCTCTGTCCAGCTTCGTTTTAATAATTTTGAGGAGGGATCGGTTGATCACTTCTACTTGCTCATTAGCTTAAGGGTGCTCTGCGGATGAGTAGTGGTGGCTGATTCCCAGTTTTTCACATAATTCATTGAATTACTTCCCTTCAATCTGTCTGCCATTGTTTGTGATCACTAGCTTCGGGATACCAAACCGACACACAATGTTCTGCCATAAGAATTTCTTCATGTTCTGTTCTATGATGTTTGGAAGTGCCTCAGCTTCTGCCGACTTTATAAAATAGTCAATGGCCACTACAGCAAACTTCTTTTATCCTTATCCCAAGAAGAATGGCCTAATAACATCAATCCCCTATTGTGCAAATGGTCAGGGGCTTTGGATCAGTGTCAATTTTTGGGTCGGTTGTCTTGGGATATTAGAGAATCTCTGGCACTTGTCACACTTTTTTATGAACTCCTGAGTGTCCATTTCTATAGCAGCCAGTAATAACTTGCCCTCAAGATTTTCCCAGCTAGAGCTTTGTTTCCCGAGTGATTTTCGCAGACACTTTCATGGATTTCCCTTATTACATACCAAGCTTCCCGTTCATTCACAAAACGCAACAAAGGAGAACTGTGTCCTCTCTTATAAAGTACTCTATCCATTATCAACAATTTGCCCGTTTGGTACTGGATTCTTCTGGCTTCATTCTTATCGGTCAGCAGAGTTCCATATTCCAAATACGCTCTAATTGGTTTAGCCCATTTGGCATCTTCTTTCACTTGATTAACTTCTACGATCCGGATGCTTAGAGAATCTAGTATCTCTATTGGCACGTCTGAGTTGTCTTCCCCAGAAGATGTAATTTTTACCAATCGGTTGCCCTTCTGATTTTGCAACCTTGGGACACATTAAAGTTGGAATCCTGAGAATTTTCTAGACAAACTCTTTGCCCTTTGACAATATTCAGCCATGTGTTCTCCTTTCACCTCATAGTCTTCTCACATTTATTCTACAACTAGCTGAGAATTACTATATACCCTTATCTGATCTGCCCCCATTCGCCGAGCCATCCAAAGACCAGCAATGAGGGCTTCGTACTCAGCTTCGTTGTTGGAGGCAGGGAATTTGAAGCAGAGGGCATACTCGAGTTTGTGGCCTTCAGGGGAAACTAAGATTATACTTGCACCACTTGATTGCTGGGTGGAAGACCCATCAACATGTAGAGTCCATAACTAGTCAGCATCCTCGAGTTCGAGTGGGTTTTCAGGGTAGGTAGTGAACTCAACTATAAAATTTGCTGCAGTTTGTCTCTTTATTACTACTCTCAACCGGTATTGAATGTCAAATTGAATCAGTTCAATTGACCATTTCATCAACCTTCTTGACGTCTCTGGCTTGTGTAAAATGCTTTTGAGAGGTTGATCTGTGAGGACTACAATTGTGCGAGCTTGAAAATAGGCCCTTAATCACCGAGTCATTATTACAAAGGCAAGGACCGTGATTTCCATCTTAGGATAGCACTCTTCTGCTCCCCTCAGGGCCTTACTCATGTAATAGACCGACTTTTGAACTCCATCTTCTTCTCTCACAAGTGCTGAACTCATAGCCATGGTTGAGACAGAGAGGTATAAATATAATTCTTCCCCTAGGTTAGTTTGACTGAGCAATGGGACAAACTCTAGGTACTACTTCGATTGTTGAAAAGATTCATCGCATTTAGCTGTACACTCAAAAGCTCTTCGAAGCATCTTGAAGAAGGGGTGGCACTTATCTTCAGAGTGAGAGATAAACCTATTTAGTGCTGCTTGTCACGTCCTGGGTTTCGTAACCCGAGTATGTGAACAAAAGAACATACATTACACCATTTAATAACCTTCCCTGTTCCACATCAGAGCCATACACACACTATAGAGCAAAGAAAATAAAATAAATAAAACTAAACTTTAAATTTAAATAAATACCTTAGTCAAAACTAACTAGGCAACAAAGTTCCAAAACTAATCCGAACAATCTCTCAAAATTAAACAATTAACTGTTATCTCACAAATAGAGGTTTATTAAGGTCTACTAAAATAATCCTCTAAAGTCTAAAATAATTACATAAAATAAATAAAGTTTCAAATCCTATGCTCAGAAGGCCCAGCACTTGACTCAAGTTCATTACCTGCATCATAAACTGTAAGGGGATGAGCACTAATACCACATGTGCTCAGAACCTTAATAATAATATAAATACAGTAATGTCCTAGCATGCCACTAAGTAAAACAATTATGCATGAATAACAAACTCAAGAAAGAAAATTTAGTTAATTTATCAATTTATCTTCGTTACAATCATTTGTGTTTTAGTACCACATCACAAATCAAAGAAAAACAAATCGATTTTAAGGTACTACTGCTTGGTTGTCTCGTAGAAACAAGACCCAACCAATATACATCATTCCTTGATGTTTGCTTGGTTGTCCCGTAGAACTGGACCCAACCAATATACACCATCCTTCGGTGTCTGCTTCCTAAGCTAAAGCCTTAGGAATGTAACATGCCACCCTTAGGCATCTGCTCGTTTGTAGGTTACTAGCCTACTAGAATTGATAACTAATCCTGCGCGGATTTTAGGACTTTCAACCCTTGGGTACGTATACCCGATATTTTCAGTACCTCTAAACCCAAACAAAACACAAAATCAAATTTCACCTTAAATTTACATTATATAAATTTTTCTTTAATTGAATTTTAAAACCTACTTAACTATCAATTCGACGACAACCCACTAACACAACTTTAATCCTATTTTGCAAATGGCCCTACGGTTAATATCCAAAATACCTAAGCATGTAATTAATGCTTTAACTCTTGGCCATTCAAAGAATCATAGGTCCAATTTATTCACGTGAAGGATTTAATAAAAAAAATAATATAAAATCCTAACACCTGTGAACTAATATAAGAACATATATATATATATATATATATCAATTCTTTTACGTTTCAATCAATCATACTGAGGAATAAAAGAAAATAAGCAAAACGTTAAAGCCCCATTCATGTTCAATCATATATATATTATAACTATTTAATAAATAAACAAATAAACAATCCATTGAACAATCACTGTTTACTTTTTCTTGGATGACTTGACTACCGAAGGACCATATAATTAATTATATATATAAAAAAATCTTTAAATCAAACTTTCAGTGTACTAGCTGCCCAATCACCAAACATACAGAACGTTTTTTTTTTTACCCATCTATTTCTGTATACAACAACACCTATATATGTAAACTATTAGAGGTTCGTCCCCTTACCTGATTTGCTGCAAACAGAAGAAATTTTGGCAATTGAAGAAAAAGGTGAGCCGTCAATTCGCAAGAAAATTTCATTGCAGCTGATTAATCCTCTGTTTTTTTTTTTTTACAAAATAAACACAACATATATATAGTACTAGAGTTCCAACCCTAATCAATTTAATTAACTACCTATTCTCCACAGGTTTAGGAAAATTACAACATTTTTTCGCAAAATTTTAAACCTTTTCAAATATACCCAAAAATAACCTTTTTAAATACACTTCAAAATTAAATAGAAAAATTATAAATTATTAGATTTAAATAACAATTTACAATCACAAATATATATATATATATATATATATATATATATATATATATATATCTATTATATAAATAAAAAAATCGGATCATTACATCCTACCCTCTTACAAAATTTTGTTCTTGAAATTTAGGAGGTAACAAAAGAACATTCAAGAAAACAACTCAGGATACCTAATCCGCATATCTGTCTCTCGCTCCCAAGTTGACTCTTCAATACCATGGTGCTTTCACAACACCCTAACTAAGTGAATAGTCTTTCCCCGAAGCACTTGCTTCCGAGAATCTAAAATTTCCACTGCTTTCACTTCATATGTCACATCTGAGTCAACATCTATCTCAGTCCAATCTAATACATGCGAAAGGTCCGGGTTATACTTCTTGAGCATAGACACGTGAAACACCTTATGTACTCCTGAAAGCTGCGGTGACAAAGCATGACAATAAACCACCTCTCCAACCCTAGCTAAAACTTCAAATGGCCCAATATACCTCGGGGACAACTTTCCTCTATGCCCAAAACGAAACTGACCCTTTCGTGGTGAAACCTTCAGGAACACATGATCCCCTACCTCAAACTCCAAGGGTCTTTGCCTCTTATCAGCATAACTCTTTTGGCAGCTCCATGCTGTCTCAAGCCTTTGTCGAATTAGCTTGACCTTCTCAGTCGTCTCCTGCACAAACTCAGGCCCAACAATTTCCGTTTCTCCAACCTCAGCCCAATAGATAAGAGATCTACACGATCTACCATACAAAGCTTCAAAAGGATCCATCCCGATGCTCGACTGGTAGCTATTATTATATGCAAATTCAATCAAAAGAAGATGGTTCTCCCAGCTACCACGAAAATCAAGCACACACGCCCTGAGCATATCCTCCAAAATCTGAATTGTACATTCTGGCTGTCCATCGGTTTGAGGATGAAAGGCAGTGCTAAACAACAATTCTGTCCCCATAACCACCTAGAGACTCTACAAAAATCGAGAAGCAAAACGTGGAACCCTGTCTGAGATGATGGATACAGGAGCTCCATGAAGCCTCACAATTTCCTTGACATATAATTTAGCCAAGACATCTATAGAGTCGGTCAACCGAATCGGCATAAAGTGAGATGATTTCGTCAACCTATCCACTATCACCCAAATAGTGTTGTGACCCCTTGGAGACCTCGGCAAGCTAGAAACAAAATCTATTGTAATGTTCTCCATCTTCCACTCTGACACTGGCAAAGGCTATAAAAGACCTGTTAGTTTCTGATGCTCAGCCTTAACTTGCTGAAATGTAAGGCACCTACTCACAAACTCTGCCACATCCTTCTTCATACCTGCCCAAAAGAACTGACGACGCAGGTCGTGATACATCTTAGTACCTCTAGGATGTACTGCAAATTTAGAGTAGTGGAACTCCTTTAAAACTATATCTCGAGCAGAGATAGGCACGAAAAGTCTCCCTAAATACCTCAAACCGTTATCGTCACCAATCACCCATATTGGCATCTCATCAGGATTTGACAGCTTAGCTCGAATCGCCTCACATTCAACATCAGTCGCCTGGGCTTCTATCACACGACTCAATAGAATTGGTTGAGTAGCTATGGTACACAAAATAGCATGACCCTCATATTCCTGAAACTTCATATCAAACTCACTAAGGTTTCTTATCGTTTCCCACTCTCGCACAAAAAGACCCACTAAAGTACCCCAAGTCTTTTGACTGAGTGCATCGGCAACTATATTTGCCTTACCAGGGTGATACTAGAGCTCAAAATCATAGTCTTCCATGTACTCCATCCATCTTCTTTGTCTCAAATTCAAATCCTTCTTAGTGAAAAGATATTTCAAACTCTTGTAGTCAAAAAGCACCTCAAATTTCTTACCATACAATTAGTGTCTCCAGCTTTTTAGAGCAAAGATGATTGCTGCCAACTCCAAGTCATGCACTGGGTAGTTAGGCTCGTGAGTCTTCAACTACCTCGACCCATAAGCTACTACTCTATCCCCCTGCATCAGCACACAGCCTAAACCTTCCCTGGATGTGTCACAATAAACTGAATAACCTAATCCCTTTTCTGGAATCACAAGCACTGGTGTAGTAATTAGCCTCTTCTTTAGCTCTTGAAAAGACTGCTTATACTTCTTATCCCAAACAAACTTGACCCCTTTTCAAGTCAGCCTAGTCATCGGCCCGGCTAACCTCGAGAAGTCACAAACAAATCTTCGGCAATACCTTGCCAAGCCCAGAAAACTCCGAATCCCAAAAAATTGTCTTCAGTCTTTGCCAATCTATAACTGCCTCCACCTTAGACGGATCAACTGTAACTCCTTCCTCAGAAACAACATGCCTAGGAAATTTCACCTCTTTGAGCCAGAACTCACACTTGCTCAATTTAGCAAAGAGCTGGTGGTTTCTCAAGGCCTGAAGTACAATTCTTAGATGCTCTTCATGTTCCTCCTCTGACCGGAACTAAACTAGAATGTCATCAATAAACACGACAACAAACTTATCTAAATATCTGCTAAACACCCAGTTTATCAAGTCCATGAACACGGCAGGAGCATTGGTCAGTCCAAATGGCATCACCAAGAACTCATAGTGCCTATACCAAGTCCTGAATGCCATCTTAGAAATGTCCTCCTACTTCACCTTCAACGGGTGGTAACCATATCTCAAATCAATCTTTGAGAAAATGACCGAACCCTTCAGTTGGTCGAATAGATTGTCAATCCTCGGTAAAGGATACCGATTCTTGATCGTGACCCGGTTCAACCTTCGGTAATCAATACACATCTTGAGAGTTCCATTATTTTTAGCTGCAAATAATGCTGGTGCATCCCAAGGTGAAGTACTAAGGCAGATAAATCCCTTAGAGCTCAACTCCTCTATCTGGGATCTTAACTCTACCAACTCTGCAAGTGCCAATCTATACGAGGCTATAGATATTGGTTTTGTGCTAGGAATCAGATCAATCCCAAATTTAACCTCCTATTCAGGTGGTAATCCAGATACTTCTGAAAACACTTCTGAAAATTTACAAACGACTCATGGCAACTCAATCTTGTCACCCTCCTAGTCCTCCAAAGCCATAGAAGCAAACAAACTGCACAAGTTTACTCATCTCTGCCCATCGAGGGAAGGTAAGAGTTGAGGACTACAACGATCACCAGAAAATCGTATCCAATCTCCATCTGTAGTAAATAAATTCACCTGACTCTTAGCATAATCTATCATCGCCCGATAGACTGATAGCCAGTTTATGCCAAGAATCACATCAAAGTTTCTCATGTCTATCACAATCAGATCAAAAAATGACAAGTGCTCCCGTCCCAAAGCCTCATTCCTGATAGTAATCTCACAACCCTTACAGACACGGTTCAACACAGAATGACCCCCTATCAGTGTTTCAAGACGTAATGGTGGAACCAACTCATTCATCAATAAGTTCAATGTAGACGCAAATGATATAGCAATAAACGAGTGGATGCTCCTGTGTCTACCAAGACTGTAGATTTAGTAGCATAGATAAGAAAGGTACCTCTCGTCACTATAGGTTCTGCATGTCCATCATTCTGCACTACAGTGAAAACTCATCCCTGAGTTGGTGCTGTTCGTGGTCTACCCTCCATTTTGGCCCTGCTGAGATCCACCCTGAACTCTCTGCTGCTGAACACCACCTGGAACACCCATTTGATACTACTGTGTCCCACATTAAGTACCTCTCTGGAGCTGAGTCTGCACTGATTGTGATCCTGCTAGCCTGTTACTCTGTACTGACTGAGCTGGCTGTGGAGGCCTCATAACACTTCCATTACCTTGTCTCTGTGGACAACGCCTCTGCACATGACTCGGTTGGCCACACGTGTAATAAATCTTTGCCTCGGCCCTATTTTTAGATCCACCAGAGACACCTTTATAAGGACAATGAAACTAACGATACCCAGGTTATCTGCAGTTATGACAGATAACGGAGCTCTGTGCAAGAACCCTTGTTGCTAGTGACTGACTTGGAGCTGTACTCCCCTGCTGAGTCTGTGCTCCATGTAAATTTTCTCTTTGTCTTTTAGCGGGTCTATTCTCCTAATGCTGAGTCTTTTCTTGCCTAGTGTCATTTTGTGCCTTGGTATCTACCATTGCTCGATCAACCAATGTCTCATATTCATTAAGCCCCAAAGGCACTATTCGATCCCTGATAGTAGGCCTCAATCCCTTCTCAAATAGTCTACACCTGGTACATTCAATGGACACCAGCTACTTAGCATATTTGGCCAATGAGGTAAATCTACGCCTGTACTCCAACACAGTCATTGGCCCTTGAGTCAAATTCAGAAACTCGTCAAGTTTGGCATCTCTCAAAGACTGAGGGAAAAAGTAATCTCTGAAATACTTTTTAAAATCCTCCCAAGTAAGTGCAAATATCCTACGAGACCCCTTCACAGTACTCCACCAATCCGCTGCAGCACCCTCCAACTGAAAAGTAGCAAGCAAGACTCCGGTCTTTTCCTCATTTACCTGTATTACTTCGAATATCTTCTCATTCTCGTGTAAGAATTTCTCAACCTCTTCAGTATCTGCTGCACTAGAGTATGTGGGGGGCTTCATCCTCTTGAATTTTTTGTATGGAGTTGTAGGCTGGCTTGCCTGCACTCCCCCAGTAAATATTATAGTCATTTGCTGCATCCAAATCTGTGAGCCCACTATTCCTGGTTGCGGCACACTTGGTGTTTCGGATTGCACCTCAGCCATGTGAGGCACCCCTAATGTAACCTCTGCTCCAACACCAGCATATGACCCCTGCTTTTGTGACACTCGCGCAGCAATGGGAACATCATCAACTGGAGCCTCATGGCCCTGCCCAGCCTGAATCCTTCGGCCTCGGCCCTTACCACGACCACGGCTATGGCTCCTGCCTCTACCTCTAGCACCTGGAGCTACACGTGGTGGCATTCTCTAAAGAATATCATAAAAATATACTAAGGTTAATACCTTCCTAACAATCTAAATCCAATAAAATATCAAATTCACATATCACAATTAAATAAATTATCAAGTAAACACATAGCACTTAGAAAAAATAAAAGGCCCACTGTCCCTAGGTATTCTAAACCTAGGCTCTGATACCAAGTTGTCACGCCCCGGGTTTCGCAACCCGAGTATGTGAACAAAAGAACATACATTACACCATTTAATAACCTTTCCTGTTCCACATCAAAGCCATACACACACTATGGAGCAAAGAAAATAAAATAAATAAAACTAAATTTTAAATTTAAATAAATGCCTTAGTCAAAACTAACTAGGCAACAAAGTTCCAAAACTAATCCAAACAATCTCTCAAAATTAAACAATTAACTGTTACCTCACAAACAGAGGTTTATTAAAGTCCACTAAAAATAATCCTCTAAAGTCTAAAATAATTATATAAAACAAATAAAGTTTCAAATCCTATGCTCAGAAGGCCCAACACTTGACTCAAGTTCATTACCTGCATCACAAACTGTAAGGGAATGAGCATTAATACCACGTGTGCTCGAAACCCTAATAATAATATAAATACAGTAATGTCCTAGCATGCCACTAAGTAAAACAATTATGCACGAATAACAAACTTAAGAAAGAAAATTTAGTTAATTTATCAATTTATCTTTATTACAATCATTTGTGTTTTAGCACCACATCACACATCAAAGAAAAATAAATCGATTTTAAGGTACTGCTGCTTGGTTGTCTCGTAGAAACAAGACCCAACCAATATACATCATTCTTTGATGTGTACTTGGTTGTCCCGTAAAACAGGACTCAACCAATATACACCATCCTTTGGTGTCTGCTTTCTAAGCTAAAGCCTTAAGAATGTAACATGCCACCCTTAGGCATCTGCTCGTTTATAGTTTACTAGCCTACTGGAATCAATAACTAATCCCGCACGGATTTCAGGACTTTCAACCCTTGAGTACGTATACCTGATATTTTCAGTGCCCCTAAACCCAAACAAAACACAAAATCAAATTTCACCTTGAATTTACATTATATAAATTTTTCTTTAATTAAATTTTAAAACCTACTTAACTATTAAATCGACGACAACCCACTAACACAACTTTAATCCTATTTTGCAAATGGCCCTACGGTTAATATTCAAAATACCTAAGCATGCAATTAATGCTTTAACTCTTGGCCATTCAAAGAATCACAGGTCCAATTTATTCACGTGAAGGATTTAATAAAAAAAATAATATAAAATCCTAACACCTGTGAACTAATATAAGAACATATATATATATATATATATATATATCAATTCTTTTACGTTTCAATCAATCATGCTGAGGAATAAAAGAAAATAAGCAAAACGTTAAAGCCCCATTCATGTTCAATCATATATATGTTATAAGTATTTAATAAATAAACAAATAAACAATCCATTGAACAATCACTGTTTACTTTTTCTTGGATGACTTGACTACCGAAGGACCATATAATTAATTATATATATAAAAAAAATCTTTAAATCAAACTTTCTGTGTACTAGCTGCTCAATCACCAAACATACAAAACGTTTTTTTTTTACCCATCTATTTCTGTATACAACAACACCAATATACGTAAACTATTAGAGGTTCGTCCCCTTATCTGGTTTGCTGCAACAGAAGAAATTTCGACAATTGAAGAAAAAGGTGAGCCGCTAATTCGCAAGAAAATTTTGATGCAACCGATTAACCCTCTTTTTTTTTTTACAAAATAAACACAGCATATATATATAGTACTAGAGTTCCAACCCTAATCAATTTAATTAATTACCTATTTCCCACAGGTTTAGGAAAACTACAACCTTTTTCCCAAAAATTTTAAACCTTTTCAAATATACCCAAAAAAAACCTTTTTAAATACACTTCAAAATTAAATAGCAAATTATAAATTATTAGATTTAAATAACAATTTACAATCACAAATATATATATATATCTATTATATTAAATAAAAAAATCAGATCATTACACTGCCACTTTCCCAACTATTTTTAAACTTCTTTTGTTTTTCGTGGAGGTTGCATGTCTATTATTGCCCATACCTTCTCTAGGTTGGTCTCTATCCCTCGGTTGGAGACCGTGAAACTGAGAAATTTGCTAGATGCAACTCCAAATGCACGCTTAGCTAAGTTTAGCTTCATTCCATACTTCCTCAAAGTATTAAAGGTTTCATGCAGACCAGTAACATGAGAGTTTGCCCTTCTGCTTTTGACAAGCACATCATCAACATATACCTCCACGGTCCTCCCGATCTGGTCTTTGAACATCTTATTCATCAGTTGTTGGTATGTTGCTCCCGCATTCTTTAACCAAAATGGCATAACATTATAGCAATAGAGACCTCAATTGATGATGAAAGCAGTATACTCCTGGTCGCATTCTGCCATCTTTATTTAGTTGTAGCCCGAGAAAATGTCTATGAATGACAGCAGTTCATGACCTACTGTGGAATCTACCAGAGTATCAGTGGTTGGTAATGGAAAACTGTCCTTGGGATATGCCTTATTGAGATCTGTGAAGTCCAAACACATTCTCCACTTACTGTTTGACTTTTTCACCATAACTACATTTGATAGCCAAGCAGGGTAATGGACTTTTCAGATAACTTGGCTTTTATTAACTTATTGACTTCCTACTTGATCGCTTCATTGTGCTCGGGATAAAAAAATTCTCTTCTTCTTCTTTATTGGTCTGGCATCGAAAAAAATGTTTAAATGGTGTACCACCACGCTGGTGCTTATTCCAGGCATACCTTCATGAGACCGAGCGAATACATCTGTATTATTAATAAAAAAATCCTTTATTTTACTCTTCAATGGTTCAGGGGTCCTTGATCCAATCTTTATTGACTTATTCTCTCCAGGGGCTCCAACAATCACATCTTCCAGCTCATCATCTGGTTCTTCTCATCTTAATTCTTTATCATCTCGGACCTCAAGGCTATCCACGATCATTATTTTTTTTCTCGAGTCTTATTTGAGGGAGGACATGTAGCATTCCCTCATCACCTTTTGATATCCCTTGGCTCATCCCACATTACCCTCGGTTGGGAATTTGACACGAAGGTGGTTTGCAGATGTAACAGCCTTAAATTGATTGAGGTTCTTCCTTCCCAAAATGACATTGTAGGCTACGGGGCAGTCGACCACTAAAAAATTGATTATCTTTATTGCTTGGTGTGGCTCATCCCCGATGGTCACCGACAAAATGATCGAGCCGAGTGGGGTGACTCGGTCACTAGTGAATCCCACAAGGAGGGAGGATACTGGTTGGAATTCATCCCTACCAATCTTTGTCTTTTCAAATGCCCCAAGTATAGTATGTTTGTTGAACTGCCACTATCAACCATCACTCTCTAGATTTTGAAGTTTGCAATAATAAAGGAAATTGCCAGGGGGTCATCGTGAGGTTGACAAAGCTTCCCGGCCTCTTCCTTGGCGAAGGTGATCAGGGGGCAAAAATCACGGAATATGCTAGAATACCATTATGACATAAGTAATCTTGTCTTTAAGGCAACGATCAGTCAAACCGACTGACCCTTAGGATCCTTGATCGGTCGAGCGGATCGGGCCCCGATCGCTCAGGCGACCCAGATCGGTCGAGCACACCCTATCGCTATTTATCTCTACATTTCTATTTTTTGTTAGTGTACTCCAAACACAAAAATTTACCCCAAATTATATTTAAATCAATTTATCTGAGCTCCAAACAGTCCCTAATTATGAGTCAAATAATTAAATCAAACCATCAACCAAACTTTTGAGCTTTCTTGTCTTGGCCTTCTTTAATTTGTTCGATCGTGTGGTTGCAACTTTTTCATTAACACTAGTGGAGACTGTCCGTAGAAGGCACATGCTAGTTTTTATAGGAGAAAATAAAAACTTGTCAAGTAGTTAGGGTGCATAATCAAATCGTCCAAGTCGTCAAACCAAACCATACTAATCTTTTTAGTACGGTTTGATTTTGTAATTTGAATCGACTACTGAAAAACTAAAAAACTAAATCTGTTCGACTGTGATTTGAGGATTCGGTTAACAAATATAGTTAATAGAACTATACTTATATTAATTATTAATATATAATTAAATTGATATTGTTAATATAATTAATATATTAAATAATATGTTAATCTATAAGATTTTTTTAAAAAAGAAAACATAAATTATGAAATTGGATCTGTAGAATAATTAATTAGAATAGGCTCCTTATAACTTTTTATTTAAAGAATTAACCTATTTTAATTCAAAACTCTACAATCAAAATGTCTTTCTTTCTATATTTTAGGAACACCAGGAATATTATTTGTTACACGTGTGTATATCATGTGGGAACCATTGTCATGAATCAAATTAATTAAATTTAGTGATAATTTATATTTATATGGTGTGTATGTATATATTTCTTGTCTTATAAAACCATTAAACCAAGCTGAATCAAATCAAAATTAATTATTTGATTTAGTTTAATTTCTTAGTTGAACAATTTGATTATAGTTTCAAAAATTTTAAATTGATAATTAACTTATGGTTTGATTTATATTTTAGTGTCAAATTGAACCATGTCCATCCGTATTATGAAGGCATGCTTGGAGTGAGGATTTGCTGAGGGGGGGGGGGAAAGAAAGAAAGAAGAAAGGGAAAAAATAATATAAGACAGAGAATGTAAATATAAATTCCAAATACATATTTTTATTTAAATGGATTTAAAAACATAATAAAATGAAAAGCATCCATCAAAATATTAGTTTTCTTAATTTTTTTTAGTTTTAACTTTTATTTTACTTTCAATTTTATATTATTAACCAACAGGAAAAATAATTTTAAATTTATATCCATTTCTTTTTTTCTTGACAAAATTTTTGATCCAAACACAATCTAAGCGCATGTAAGTTAAGGCTTCCCAAATGTTGAAGTTATTATCTAGAAACAAAGAGACCCCAGAGAAAGATAAATGAAAATTGGATAAACATAGATTAAAGTAAAAAAAAATTAACTAAGAAGAAAAACAATTGATTTTCCAAGAAGAAAAATAATGCAACGAAGCTTAAAAATGATACAACGCTTTCTCAGCTACTGGATTTGGTATGTTTGTATTTGTTCTACTTGAAAGCACAGCAATTCAGTATAGCATTTTATCATGTACATTACCATATACCAAAAAAAAAAAAAAAAAAAAACACACCCAGTAGAGTTTTATTTATTCATTGAACAGTGAACAGACATTACATTAAGTTTACTCGACAAACCACACAGGGACACACATATATACCCTAGAGACCCACACAAGGTGGTCTTGCGTTTTACATTTAACTACATATTACAACTGCTGCTTCTTTAGCCCGAACCTCATACATGCATACCTATATATATATGGTTTGGGTGGGAATGATCAGAAGCGTTTAATTTAGTATTTATTTATTTATTTATTTTATTCAGTAAAGTGGGTAGATTATTAAACTTCAACTTCTTCACTGCCACCACCACCTTTGCACTTGCTGTAGCAGTAGCATTTGCGCCCCCCTCCACGGTTAAGACATTTTCCGTAGTTCTTGTTCTCCTCATTCTTACAATAACTGTTGCATTTCGGGCATGAAACTTGTTTCCTCGCCTTCTTTGGGCAGTACTTCTGTCGCTGTGCTGCCGCTATTTCTGCATCATTTATGGAAAACAATTTAAATACATATAACGTGTAGATAGTTTGATTAAAATCATTACAAAGTCATACTTGAACAAAAAAATCTGATACTGAAATTAGCAATATCTTTGATAGAACTTATGCAATATGTATATTGTTGGAACAAAAAATAATATGTTGCTCAACCATAAATAATTTTTCTAATTAGATATTATATTCTAGTTAAATTGACATTAAATAGTTTAATAGTAATATGATGTAATTATTTGATTCACTGAACTCAAATATATTATGGAACAGAATCAGAAGAATATATTAATAAAGTCATTTCAAGGTCATTCCTTCACCAAACACAATACCAGCATTATTAACATTTAATACCATCTACCATTACTATAATCAAGTCTAGTTAATGTATGTCAAACATTATATGCATATAAATACTAGAGGCATATATAA
This sequence comes from Vitellaria paradoxa, assembly GCA_019916065.1. NCBI lineage: Eukaryota > Viridiplantae > Streptophyta > Magnoliopsida > Ericales > Sapotaceae > Vitellaria > Vitellaria paradoxa. The sequence continues at coordinate 45,442,281 of CM034238.1, forward strand.
ATGATCCTCTCTCTGTGACCTGCTTCTAACTTAAGCTTTGAAGTGTGGTTAGGGACCACCTCTGGTCACTTTATTTCATCACTTTCTTATATACAGGTCTGCACCAGGAGAAGGAACTGATGAAAAAAGGGGACATATGGGATTAACATTTTCCCACACATATTTAACCCTGGTTTAATTAATTCCCAGCCACTACTATGTCGATCTGTATTTTGGTTATCAAAGAGCATAACCATACATGTATATATAAATCAGTGATTACTTACCCGCAGTTGCCAACAAGAAAAGCAGGAGAAAAGCAAGAATGAGCTTAGAGGTGATCTTCGCCATGTTTGCTTCCTCTTAGTTTTTTTGTGGTAAAAGTTGCTTGCTTTGCTCGTGCAGAACAAGTAATATGTTGCAGAAGTATTTATAGTGTAAAAATCATGGTGATGACGAAAATTGGGTAGCGAAACAATGATTAAACAAAAATTAAGATGATATGAATCATTCCAAATTAATATAAAAAGGTAATTTGGAATTAGATAAGAATAAGAACATTTTGAAATTGACAAGCATAGTTGTTTACTCCATTCATGATTTAGGGTATATTTAGTTTGCTAAAAATTACTAAAAATTTTTAAAAATTATGCACTTTTTATCTCACTACATGAATTATAAATTCATAAATTATCTCATTTTTTGTCACTCCAAATGCATCTTTAATACTTGTAGTTGCCAATGGAAATGCCTAATTTGACTTATAATTGTTGAAATTAATATTTGAACCTCAGCCATAAAAGTCGTGATTTAATATTTGATTTGCAGCTGCCGATCGAAATGCATAATTTGTCTTATAATTGTTGAAATCAATATTTGAACCTCAGCCATAAAGGTTGAGATATTAACCAGGTATCAGTATTTTTCCCTACAAGGCATGTGGTATATATACACTAAAAGTTCGCACATATTATGTATGCAATTTTTATTAAATTTTTATTTTAATTAAAATAAAATTAAAAATTTTAATAAAAGTGGTTCAAATAATAAATAATAAGTCATTAAGGTATTTAAATAAATAATAACTAATTAAGAAATATTTAAATAAAATAAAAATTACCAAAATATTAGGTAGTTAAAGGGAATTCATGGAAGATAAAAATATAAATAGGATAAATTACTTAACTATAAAAAATTTACTTTTTAATTTCATTAAAGTTATAGGCACTTACAGAAAAATTAATCAGTGAAGATTTGAATTTCATCAACAAAACTTTGGTCACTAAAAAAGTATACCTTTGACAACTAAAATAAAAAAGATTGTTCAGCGATCAATTAGTTAGAAAAAAGTTTTACAAAAGAATAAAATTTGCTTCTCTTGACACTCGAACTAAGGTCCTTTCTCTTTACTTTACTTAACTATTAGATTAAGTCATTATTTGTGAATATATGCATATGTTAAATTTTTTATGAAACAAAGTTTCGTATGAGAAAATAAATCTTTGGTTCTTAAAAATAAATTAAATAAAATATTTACTACCTTTAGCGACCAATTAATTGATAAAAAATCTATTTCTACTTATCAAATTTATTTAGTCAAGAAAAATAAATTTGTTTACTAACTAATTTTTATTCGGATCCATAGAAGTAAACTTTTAGCATTAATATGCATCTAAAATATTAGAAGACTTCATATTTATCAAAACTTTAAGCGATAACTTAAATGACCTACGCATCGAACGGAACCCTACAAGTCACCGTTAGTTGTATGCTTTAAATATAAGATTTCCTAAATAGACCGCAGCCTCTTTGCACGGTCTTTGTGTGACGGCTCAAAAAAAAAAAAAAAGAGGAAACTTGATCATGCCTGAGCACTTGGCAGCAAGACTTTAAGTCTTCTTTGCCTTGGTAACCAAGGCTTCCGTTTGGGCCACCTGCACGTGGAGCTTAGCTTCATTTGCCAACTAACCAACTCTAATGTAGTGAATAATGAAGCCTCATTCCTAGGGGGGGCAAGTGGGCCACTTAAAATGCCTCACATGTGGGGCTTTGTGTATATATATGTGAAAAAGGGAGTGCCGGGGGACACCAAGCCGGGAAAAGAAAGAAAACCGAGAGGAAAAAAAGAGGAGAAAAAGAAAAAGAGAAGGAAGAAGAGAGAGGAAAAAAAAGGTTAGTTTTCTAACCCAAATTAAATTTTAAGTCTTTTAATTAAATTCATTCCTCACGTGCCTGCGCTGTCCAATTTTGAAAAGGTGGTTTGGTGTGCACATACGGCAAATCCCCACTTCTCCAACCCAAGGAATGAGGTAGGGAAATTAATGTATTATTTATACTTTTTGTGATGTTTATTTTGATAGGGAATAATTGTGAGGTTAAGTTTATATTATTATTAAATTAATATTAAGTTGATAACTGGATTTTCAGTGGCATTGAAATTGTGATTAAATTGATGAAATTTTCTATGCAATGCCGAGACATACTATAATATGTTGGAACATGCTGAATATGTGTTTATTGTGAAATAGATGATAAAATGGAAATATAAAATTGTGGAAGTTGATACACACTCATGGATATTGTTGCTAATCTTTAACAACGTAAAAGGGAAAACCTAAGAAAATGTTGATTTTGAGGGGAAAGTGAGGGTACTATATAAAAATAGGGAGGGTCAAGAGATACCCTTGGGTTGAAAAACCCTAAACCTGCGTAGGGTCGGATAAATCGTGCCCATGGACTAGTAATCCAAAACGATGACGAATGTAGTAAAGGCTCATCGTGGCCTTTGGACTCGAATTCTTAAACGACGACGCAGGGGTGCGTCACGACCCGTATAATTATACGAACTGGCGATGGTTTTGGACTACCACTATGATTGTAAGACAGTCTTGCAGAGTATCCTTCTCCACCTTAGGAAAATAAAATAATAAATGAAGAAATATTGACAAGAGAACTAAAAGTTACGAATGATGTGTTTTATTCTGCTACATATTGACGTATTTAATAATTTCTTACTACATTCATTATTTTACATAATTCTTAAAAGGCACTATAAAAAGTATAAATCTATACGTTGGGAGCACACTTGGCTTGATGCTCACGTCCCTACAGATTGTATTGCAGGTGTGGATCTCGAGACCTAGAAGAACCGGCCTAACTAATAAATTTTACAGATGTATTAAATAAAATTTCCTTTTTATGTAATGACCTCTAAAGTTTAATGTATGTAAACAGATACTGCTTTATAAACGGATATGAGTGACAGTATTCAGTTTTGATTTTTAATTGAGTATGTGATTTATCATAAAAGTAATCAATTTTATTGACTATATAAATGGAAAGCATGGTCATGTACTCTGAAGATATAAATGGCAGGATTATAGTAAGTCAGGTGTGATAAGTTTTTCATTCTAAACTCACCTCTCGAGACCTTAAAATTTCGGGGGCGTGACACTTTGCGCTCAGATTAAAATCAGGTCAAAAGAGATTAGCTCCAAGGGTTAGAATAGTAATTATATCCTAATTTATAGATCGCCTAAGCCATAATATGTATAAATGATTTGAACACTCGTGAGGCATATGCCATTGCAAATTATATATACAAACACTGTTGACTTGGTGTTGTGGGTGATCTGTACTTGCTAGTTGACCATCTCCAATTATTTTTGGTCTGATTAATTCCGCATCAAACGAATCCTATCGAGTTTTAAAAATTACCAGTTGCTATGCTAATGTCATGATATACACAAGCATGCCATCACATTATCGATATTACAAGAATAAGTATTAATTTGAATATGATTTCAAAGGCCTGGTTTTCCAGACTAATCACAAGGTTCACCGCGGTAACAAATAGGGTTTGTTTATTTTATTTTATTTTTTATTTTTACAACATAAGTGATGAATTTGAATTATTTCATTTTTTATTATGGTATTTATCATATTTATCAAGTATAATTTAGGTTTAATTATCGTTATTTAAATTAAATTATTCACTTAATGTTGTTTTTTTTATGAATTCCCGGATTATGATGGTCCAATTATTAAAAAAAAAAAAAACAAAATAATAAGGATTCCAAACTGCAAACAACTGTGATCTTACCCATTCAATTCGTTCTTTTGGTTAATTACTACCAGATGGTTAGAACGACGGTAAGGTCTCAAGGTCGATTAAGAAACTCAGAATGCCCATGGTTAGTACAATACAGAGGTGTAATTAGGATGAGAAGGTGTTTTAGCTCAAGAATTTTTACTTCACATGTTGTCGAGTATAATTCAGATGTTGTCTAGATGGTTAGGAGTATAATTCAGAAATCCATATTTTGTACATAACTTGCACAGTGGCTGAAGGGATTTGTTTCTAGAAGGTATAACGATATATATAAGGAGAAGAGAACATTCATATTTAGAGCATGTTTGTTTTGGGATAACAAAAGATAAATTTTATTGGAGTGATTTTCATCCTTCATTAAATTAGTTTGGAAGAGATAGTAATAATTACACTGAGGATAAGGAGGTAAATTGTTACTGGTAGGGGATCAATAAAGGATACTCTTTTTTCATTACATTATAAAATATTTTTTATACTACCATAATTTACTTTTAATTAGTTATTATTTATTTTTACTGTTTCAAAATTTTTAACATTTCAAACATAAAATAATTATCATGGAATAATATTTACTTTTTCAATCTGAAGATAAGTATGATGAACTTTTTATCCTTTTAATTTTTATTAAGATAACAATTATTCTTGTAATAAGTTTTGTTTGGAAGGCCTTGGGGGAGAATAGGGGTAACACTGGATTTTTTTTTTTTTTTGAAAATTGAATGCAATAATCAATTTTTTTTTTTTTTTGGGAGATATGTAAGTAGTTGATTCCAAATCATGCTTTGTAACTAATTACAAACTAAGGACAGCTTGAAATTGGCGTTTCAAATGGATCACGTATGTATTTTTTTTTTTTCGTATTCTAAATTGTCTTCTATATGATCTTTAAATTTGCATACGTTCCTTGTTCTATTATTCACAAATATCTTCTATTGGTATAATATATTTTTAAAATTTTTGTACTTTGCATTGGATAAAAAATTTTAATAGAGTCATTTGCTATTTTTATTGATCTAAATCTGCGTTTGTTGGGGGTCCTTTTTTCATTATTATACTCTAAAAATACACTTCTAAAAGATATCATGTGATTATATTTGTAATATTTTTAAAGTCAGTCATCTGTTCTTGAAAAATATTTTGCATTTGATCAATTCTTGTTCCTATTTATGAATTTCAAGTTAAAATGGTCAAGCTAACATTTTTGGAGGCTCAGTCCAAAAGTCACCAGAAATTTTATATTGTACCTATTGGTAGTATTATGAATTAGTTTATTAGTATTATTCAATGTTAAAAGAAAAAAGAAAAGAGAAGAAGAACGTCATGTTTGCGTGTGCATGATTGCTAGCATAATAGTAGTTTATTATAATACTATGGGTATATATTATGATAGATTTTATTATTTTATTTGCACTTATATATGATTTTTAAGTTCTTGAGGGTTAGGTATTGAATCTTTCATCTTGTGTAACTCTTAAGAGACATTGCCATGGTAACGTTCTTCATACATTAATATTATAATTCACCTACTATCATCCACTTACAATTATGCAACTCCTCATATCCAAATTAAATTAATTTAGTTTAGCTTAGATTTATGTTGTGAAACTAATAACAGGAATCAGAGAATTAGCAATTATGTCTTTGCAAGAAACAAACTAACAAAGACCCCAGTTTTTCTGACCACATAAATTGTCAATTTTGAATCATGGGATTTCACCACTCCCCATGATTCAAAATTGCACAAACCAAGCTTTGTTCTAAAATATAAATATGCTTCTCACAAGATGATGATTTTGTGAATATATCTTTCTCGTGTATGGCAAAACAAGGCAATCATTCCATTTACAAAATAGGTTGTGGAGATAAATGTCTATATGTTTTGTTCTTCCATAGAGTCCAAGATTTTTAGTCATTGCAACTGTTGCTTTGTTGTCACAAAAATTTTCTAATGCTCCTCTTGGTTTTTTGACACACATAAGCAAGTCAGTTTAATAGTCCAAGAAGTTATTAAAGTCTAAAAGTTCGTGCTTTACCAACCCCTTATTCGGTATAATTATTCCTATTCTATTCACAATAATTCTCTCAACTGCAGTAGTAATTTTTGAGGCATATTCAGATACAACAAAATATATATCTAATTACATTCAGCATATTTAGATACACATCTTCAGCATATCCGGATACACTGCTAGCCCAGTCGTTGAACCTATTTGTTTTCTGTGTTTTGATGGTTGTATGACACCTGTTCATTGTTTGTTATTTAATACATATTTTAATTACTATTAGTTAGTCTTTCCTATTCTTAAGTCTCAATTTTAATTACTATTAGTTAGTGTTTGGATTGTTCCAATATTAAATACTTCTATTTTCCTGAATGAAAGTAAATGACATTTGGGTTAAAACGGCGTATTTTTTATTCTTCAAGTTCTATACCTGTAAAGGAAGATGAGATTCTTCAAGTTCTAAACGGCGTATTTTTTAACTCGAGTTCTTACCTTTAATGTGATGAGATTCTTATTCTTAAAGTGGTAAACTTGTGTTTTTTTTTTTTGTTTTTTTTTTCATTTGCTATTTATTATCTACATCGGTATCATTCTTGATGATGATTTGCAACAAGTCTCCTTAGTCCTATGCAGATTAACATGCTAAAGAAGTTGCTGCAAGACATTCTAGCTTTGAAGAAGGTAATGCGATTGTTGCTTATTTCTTAATTTGAGCTCCAATTGATGGCTTAGGATCCAAGATTTAACTAAACACTAAAATATAGAATATTTTAATATAAGTGATATATATAAATAATATATTATTACCTAATATTCTAACAGTTCCATCCTTCGGTTGCAACTTTTCATTCACATTCATGGGATTGGCAGTTATCTTGCAATCTAATGTACTAAATATTTTAAGAATTAAGGTTCGTACTTGCTCAGGTAACTGGTAATCTGCTACTGTTGGATTTGGTACGAATATTTGATCTACTTGAAGGCTTAGAATCAGTAGCGTTTCATCATGCACATTACCATAAATGAGAGACACAATATGGAGTTCTAGAATTTATTCATTGAACGCAAATACCATAGAGACCACAAGGTACTGGTCTTAGGTTAATTTTACAGTAACTATTACAAATGCTGCTGCTTTAGCTCCAACATAATATATATATTTATATATGCTTCGGGTGGATGATCAGAAGCCTTTTATCTAGTATTATTTATTTATTTAGTAAAGTGGGTAGATTATTAAACTTCAACTTCTTCACGACCACCACCTCCTTTGCACTTGCTGTGACAGTCGCATGATCGTCTCTTCTCACGGCTAAGACATTTTCCGTGGTGCTTATTCTCCTCTTTCTTACAATAGCTGTTGCATGTCGAACAAGAAACTTGTTTCTGGGCCTTTTTTGGGCAGTACTCATCTTTCTGTGCTGTCGATATTTCTGCATCATTTATATATAGAAACAAATTAAATGTATATCACGTGTAACTAGTTGGCTCAAAATTATTAATTACAAAACCATAATTGAACAAAAAAATCTGATACTGAAATTAGCAATACCTTTGAAAGAACTTATACAATATATATATTTATTACCCTGGTTTACCACATCAATTTGTAGTTTGATTATCAAAAGAACATATATATATATATATATATATACACGCACAAATCACTGACTACTCACCAGCGGTTGCCAACAAGAACAGCAGGAGAAAAGCAAGAATGAGCTTAGAGGTGATTGTTAGAATACTCTATATTAAATTATGATATATTATCTATATTAAAATATTTTATATTTTAATATTTAATAAATAATTAATTTTATTTTGATATTTAAATTATTACTATACATATCTTTCATTATAAACCTATTTAAAGAACTCTTATTTACTTTTATAATATATAACAAGATGTAAATTTTATATTATCTCTCTAATTTTATTATTTCTTATTTTTCAATTTCTTATTTTTAACAGTGATCTTGGCCATGTTTGCTCCCACTTAGTTTGTGTGTCGACGTTAATTAGCTTTGCTTGTGTAGGGAACAAGTAATACCTCGCAGTCGTATTTATAGTGTGAATTCATGGTAATGACGACAATTGGGTAGCGACCCAATGAGTAAACAAAAATTAAGGAGATATGAATCATTCCAAAGTTAATATTAAAAGGCGATTAGAATTTGGAATTAGATAAGAATAAGAATATTTTTTTTTTGAATTGACAAGCATTTGTCATCGCTGCTGTTTACTCCATTCATCATTTAATATTTGATTTGCAGCCGCTATGGGAATTTAAGGATTCGTTTAGTTTATTTTTTTATTTTTTATTTTTATTTTTTATTTTTTGTTTTAAATTTATTTTCATTTTATACTTTTAAAAATAAAAAAAAAGTTCAAAACATATTCGGAAGGTCACTTGTGTATTTAAAATTTATTTTAGAAAACAGAAAATGAGTTTACACATAAAATAAAAAATGTTATAAAGTCATTTTAAGCGTTTTTAATTAAAAATAAAAAAAATTTCAAAATAATGAAAATATAACATTTTCTCTTTCTTCATTTTAAGATTTTTAAAACATAAAATGAAAATAAAAAACAGAAAAGTAAACTAAATGCCACTTAAACTTTGCCTTTTAACTGTTGGAATTAATATTTGAACCCCAGCCATAAAGGTTGAGAGACTAACCGGGTGTGTGTGTGTATATATATATAGTTATATATATAAGTGATTAAGAAGTAGATGTCATAAACCGCAACTTATTTAATTGAACGGTCTTTTTGCTTGGAACAAGATCAAATCAAACCAGATTAGTTCCGAGGGTTATATGCCCCTTGTACATTAAACATGGTTACATGGAAGCCGTAATTACTATATATATGTATATGTATACGTATACGTATATGTATATGTATGTGTACGTGTGTTTGCAAATGACTTGGACACTCTTCATACACCATTGCAAATTAATTAAAGACCGTGACTTGGTGCTGTGTGTGATCTGAATTTGTTAGTTGACCATCGCCGAGTACTTTTGGTACGGCATCGAACCAATTATCTTTGTCTATCGTTTTACTTTTTTTTTTACCACTTGTTACGCAAGTTAATGTCACTGTGATGTCACAACATTATCAATCTTGCAGAGATATTATTTCAATTCTCTTTGTCGCTGCCTCCATTTCCAAGTCTATGTATTCATTCCACCTCCAAATTATAAGATAGATATTGGCTATTAAGAATTAGTATATATGCATACGTATGAGTATTCTGAATTGCGCATGCTATGATTTCCCGGTTGACTATCTCAACAATCTTAGTGCCTATTGAATTTTATTAAATTATATTGTGCAAATCCCACTTGATTTATCCGAAAAATTATAACGGCGGAATTGCTCCTATAGAAGATGACTTTATCATAATCTAAATGATGAAAATGGAATTGGGCAACAAATTAATACTTTAACATAATTTAATTTTGTGCTAGTTTGAATATTAATTTTGATAACAAGATTTGTCAAGCGACCACAAAAAATAATATTGTGTAACCCTAACCATTCATTTTTTGATGGGATTCATTGCCAGACCCATAAAATAAAGGTCAGGTTATATAGGCCCCGTTTGGTAACATTTATGTTTTTTATTTTTCTGTTTATGTTTTTAAAAATTTTGTAAACTGACAACAGAAACATATTTGTTAAATCTATTTACGTTTTTTTTTTCAAAAAAAAAGAAAAAAAAAATGTGCTCTCACTTTGTTTTCTTTTTCTGTTGCAGATATTTTGTCAATTTTAATATTTTATCTATTTTTGTTACATCATATTAAAATAAATTATTTTATTAAACTAAAATTATTTTTAATAAATAATATAATTAAATTAAATTAATTAAATGAATATGTAATATCTATTCTTAATTTATTTCTAATAAATAATTAAATTAAATTAGTTAATTTAATTAATAAGAAATATATATTATTACATTATTTTTAATAAATAATAAAATATAATATATTAATTTAATTCAACAAATAATTTAATTAATATAAATATATTTTATTAAATTATTTTTAATAAAAATTATTATAATTAAATTATTTAATTTAATTTAATAATTAATTTAAATAAAATTATAAATATTTTATTAAATTATTTTTAATAAATATCATAATTAAATTATTTAAGTTATTTTGAAAAATATTCTATTCAATTATTTACTAACATAATTATATTATAATTAATATATTTTATATTTACTAGATTAAATGATATAATATTTATATTTTATTCAATTGTTTTTAATAAATAATATAATTAAATTAAATTAATATAAAATATATTTATTAAATTCAATTAATTTTTAAAAAACTAATAAAATTAAATATTTTATGAAAATAAAAAATCAGTAATTGTAAACAAAATTGTATTTCCAAACATAGTTTCATTTTTCATTTTAAAAAACGAAAACAATAACAGAAAATAAAAAACAGAAAACATAAACATATAAACATAAGTAGAAAAATGACCGCGTTACCAAATGACCCCATAGAACTTCACTTGCAAATTTGTGTAGATGTATTCTAATGCTACATCTTGAACATAAATTTGTAAAAGAAAAAGATAAATGAAAGGAAAATAAAATTATCAATTAATGTAATTTTTTTTAACACTTAATCAAATAAAAATTAATTTATTTTATAAAATATCAATTAATTTTACTCTCATTTTTTTAACACGATAAAAAATTAAATAAATTTTACATTTTTATTTCATTTTACATTCTTACTACTTTTTTCCCTCCACAAATGTATGTCCCAAATCTAGCTCAAAAGTAATTATTCAAAAGAAACTTATAAAACATAGTGTAATATTTTATTTATTCAAGATTTCTTAGAAAAAGAATTAAAATATGTAAGAATTCATCGAAAAATTGTGATAGTTATCGCCATGGTAGTGGAACCACTACTTTTTAACATAATGGAGCCATATTAATGTTAAGTGATTTCAAATAACTATTTTTTATAATGATTTTAAATTTATCATAATTTATTATATTAAAATACTCAAATTTACGGTAGAATTCACATCTAAATTAATAAGGCTATATTTGACTCATTTTGATTCAATAATTAGTACCAAAAATCTTAATTTCAGATGATTCAATACAAATGCAATCCAAAATCACAATTTACTGTTAATACTAAAATCACCATGGCAGTAGTTTCCATTGTTCACTAATAATCTGCACATTTGGATCAAGGAATCGTCAAAAAAAATAAAATAAAATAAAATAAAAAGGAAAATGGATATGGTAACTAAGAAAAACATATGGGATTTGATAAATTAAAATACTAATTTATTAATAAATGTGTTTTATTTTCATATATTGTTTTAATCCACTCAACTACTATATAAATTTGGAATTTAATTTTATGATTTTTTTTCCCTTTTCTCTCACCAAATTCTCAATATAAATTTGGAGTGGTAAGGTACGAGGAAAAGGGAATGCAGAGGCAAATAGATTTATATATATATTTCATTTTTGATGATTCATAAATAAAAAATTAAAATTTTCTTATAAATGTTTATTCATTTTTTATTTTCTTAATCATAAAAAAAGTAAGATAAATTTAACATCTTTTATTATATCCTACTTTGTTATCTTCTTCTTCCATTTCCTTTTCCATTACAAGCTGTGTGAAATCCACCTTAATTATATCAGTCCACTGTGTTTAATGGAACCATGTGATTGATGTTTCAGCAGCATTCTCACACCCCAGTTGTCAATACTATTTGATGAGATATATAAATGGAATATACCAAAAATAATAAATAAATAAATAAATAAAAATTAAGAAACACTTGCCAAATAAATAAAAATTAAGAAACATAATTATATAAGACAAACTTTTATTTATTCATATAAATTGAAGTACACACAAAGATTATATGACTTAGCCACAAGCAGAAAAACATGCCATCAAACAAATATATACCCTAGAGACCCAAACAAGATGGTCTAGGTTTCATTACAGGTATTATATAAGCTTCAATACGGTATGAAGCAATTTATTTATTTAGTATTATTAAGGTTGGTAAACAAATGTCTGCATAAATTACCAAAAAAAAAAAAAACAAATGTCTGCATAGATATCACACTTCAACCTCTTCACGAGCACCACCACACTTGCTGTAACAGTAGCACAATTTTTTGCCTCCACGGTTAAGACATTGTCCGTGGTGCTTGTGTTGGAATTAATTAATATTTAATTCCCATAATTAGTTTCCTAATTAAAGTGGTCCATATGAGAATTTAAATTTAATAAGGAATTATTTAGAAAATTATTATTGGCAAAAGATTGTGAGTTAATTTCCTAACCATATCCTACTTTGATAGACGGTAGAGATTAAATGACTAAATAGGAAATTGGGTCCTCTCTCTCCCTATAAATAGTGAATGAATTCCATCAATTCATACACATTAAAATTACAATACATTAGAGTTTATAGGGCAAGAGGGAGAAACCCTAATTTCCAAAGGGTTTTATTTTTGTGAAAGGAGAAGATTGAAAAACATAATTTTGAGGTAGCTTCCGCATTCAGATTTTTCATAGCAATGACTCAAGGTACGCGTTCTTAATTAATATTATGTAAGTAGGCAATATATGTGAATATTATGAAGATCAAGATCCTACATATTTAATTAAATTATTACGTGTAAATTTAATTTTAAACTAACATGTGGTATCAGAGCTCAAGTTTATGATCTCATAATTTTCCATTATATTGTTACAAGCCTTTAATTGAATCTTTATGTTTCGCAAATATATATATATATATATATATAGATAAATAAAATTTTGATTTTCATTAATTTAATGCACTTCAAAGGCTCTTGGTGATCACCTTTGCGCGGGTTGTCCACTGAGAATGTATAATTTTGATTTTTGCATATGTACTTACGGGTTAGTGTATACATTTATCTTTGGATTTAAGTTTAGTAATAATTTAGAAGCGCTGAAACCCTTATATTGAGATTCAGACTCTCGATCTGGTGACAGTTATTATTTTAATGGTTAAAATAAGTAAATTAATTATTTTAGCCATTATTATTGATTCTAATATTCACATTATAAATGGTTTGGTGTTAATCACAGTATTCCAATCCATTATTGTGAATATTAAATTTATGATTATATTTAATTCTAGTATTCATATTATGATTAGATTAAATATTCTCAGTGTCTTTTAATCTATTGTTATGAATATTAGATTATTAAATATTATTCATACCATGTATGTTTTTGGTTGCCCACAGGCCTAAATATAGTAGTGAATATTGGATGGCTAATATATATTTATTTAATATTCACGTTACAAATGGTCTGGTGTTCACCACAGTGCTCCAATCTACATTGTGAATATTAAATTTATGATTATACCTGGTTTTAATATTCATAGTATGATTAGATTAAATATTCACCACATTGTTTCTTTAATCTATTGTTATGAATATTATATCATTAAAATTTTATTCATACATCTATATTTTGGTTGCCCACAGGCCCAGATATAGTAGTGAATATTGAATTGTTGATATTTTAATTATTGTTTATTCAGTTATATAATTTGGTTGCCCACAGGTCCAATTATATTAATTGAATAATTATTATGGGGTGATAAATTATTTTATTAGAAAAAAATTATGGACATCCACAGATGCCATATTTTTATTTTATTTTATTTTATTTTATTTTATTATTGTAACACCCAATTAAATGTTCTTAAATATCAACAACTTTTATTCTCTTGCATAATTGTTATTTATGTGTTGTTATAAATGAAATTAACATGTGAGCATATAAAATTGCAGTTACAAATCCTGTTGCACTTCATTCCCAAGCTTTAAACATCCCCAAATTTGATGGTATTAATTTCTCTGAGTGGCATGAGCAAGGCCAGTTTAGTTTGGGGGTTCTAGACCTTGATATGTGTCTTCTCGTTGATGAACCTGCTGCTATTACTGATGAAAGCAGTAAGACTGAAGAGGCCACTTATATGGCATGGTCTAGATCCAACAGACTGAGCCTAATGTTTTTACGCATGACCATTGCTGCAAACATTAAAACATCTCTCCCTGAGATGAAATATGCTAAGGAATATCTTAACAATGTTAAGGAACATTTTCGATCTGCTGATAAATCACTTGCTGGAAAACTTATGGCTGAATTAACCACTATGCGTTTTGATGGTACTCGTACCATGAATGAACATATTATTGAAATGACCAATCTGGCTGCAAAATTAAGGACTTTAGGCATGACTGTGGATGAGTCTTTTCTCATCCAGTTTGTCCTAAACTCTTTACCTCCAAAATATGGACCTTTTCAGATCAATTACAACACTATTAAGGATAAGTGGAATGTAAATGAGCTGCAAAGTATGTTGGTCCAAGAAGAAGGAAGGATTAAGCAACAGAATGGTCACGTCGCGCAGTTGATGGTGAAAGGAGGAGCTAGAAAGAAGAAAGCTGGAAAAAGCATTAAGCGTAGCCAATCCAAGCTGGATGATTCTGATCAATCTGCCTCTAAGAAGGAAAAAGGTGTAAAGTGTCACTTCTGTAAAAAGAGTAGACATTTTCAGAAAGATTGCCTGAAACGCAAAGCATGGTTTGAAAAGAAAGGTAAGCTTATGGCTTTAGTATGTTTCGAATCAAACCTAATTGATATTCCTTCTAATACTTGGTGGATTGATTCTGGTTCAAGCACTCATGTTTCAAACTCGATGCAGGGATACCTTACAACCCGAACCACAAAACCAAGTGAAGCTTTTCTTTTCATGGGAAACCGAACAAGAGCCCCAGTTGAAGCCATTGGAACCTTTAGCTTACTTTTGGATTCTGGATGTTGCTTAGATTTAGCTGATACACTTTATGTCCCTTCCATTTCTCGGAACTTGATTTCGTTGTCAAAACTTGCTAATTCTGTTTGAATTGACCTGGTCTTCTAAAGACTTACAGAAGTTTCAGGTTCACCCCCTTAATGAAGTTACTTGTTGTTGAAATTTATAAAATGCTTATATAATATGCCATCAGTTTTTTGAATAAGGAAAAGATTACGTTTCATTGTTAGATTTTTTTTTTGGGCAAAAATAAATGAAAACAAAACCCAAAAAACATGTTTGATAATTGTGTATTTTACCATTTATTATTTAACATAAGAGAGATAATTTTTAGACCGATCCATGATGTAGGATATGAATAAGTAGTTTTGCATTTTGGAGATTACTATTAATAACAATGATATGTATGATGCAACGGGCGGTGACGAAAAATGTAAAATAACACCTTCCACAAGTTTGACTTTCTGCAGAAAAAATACAAAAGAGCACGTAACCATTATTAGGATTTACAACTACTGAAAACAATAGAAATAAAGAAAATTCTTAATAATAACATTAATCTCAAAATAACTCAATTTCTTTACCCGTAAGTTTATACAAGCTTAAATAGAAAAGTCACAAATTCTAAAATCTTAATTGAAATAACTAGAAATTCAGAAAAAAAAAAAAGAAAAGAAAAAACACAAAAAAAGACAAATATGAGACTTAAGTCAAAATTAAATACTAGAATAAAAATAAAATACGCCAAAAAATGACATTATGTATAAATATTTCTAGAAAAAAATATTATAAAAAGTTATTTTAAAAATAAGTAAATATTAAACTAATCTTAAATAAAATAAAATTGATAAGTTAAACATAATCTTTTATAGGTATCCAAAACAAATTAAGAAAGTTCCATAATAGAATTTTATTATAATCTTCACCTTGCATCACTGTACACGGGGTGAGCATAATCAAATTGAAACCAAGAATTAAATCAAGTAACTTCCGTTTGTCGAATTAAGTTTTTTTTTTTAGTTAATTTGGTTTAATTCATTTCTTTAAATCTAGTTTTTGGTTTGGTTGGTTTTTTTTCCTTCTCAGAATTTTGGTTAAAATTGAAAAGCAAAATTTATATTATAAAATAATGAATATTATTAATATATTATATAATATATTTATATTAATGAATTAAATTAATACTGATATTATTTATGACCTCTACCCGGTCTAGGATTTTCAAAATAAACGACCAGTTAATTATACCGAATTTTAACATTTTTTCATGTACCTTTGCGGCCTTCTTTACGGGCCATTTGGTTAGAGGGAAAATAGAAAGGAGGGAAGGGAGAGGGAAGATCATAACCTATTTTCCATGTTTAGTTTGAGAGAGAAAATTTGGGAGGATGAAATAGTGGGCTTGGGACTTACAAAATTTTGTCATTTCAAATTTGAGTGAAAGAGGGAGAGATAAAGAGGAGAGACGAGAGAGAAAAATAAAATGTGATAAAAAAATAAGACTTTTTTTAGAAAATAAGTTTTAATATAAAAAATATATTAATTATAACATATAAATATATACATCGCTTTTTTATTTCCTTCTACTTTTCCTCTTAACCAATCACATTTTCTTTATTCTCCTCTTCTTTCTCCTCTTCTTTCTTTTCATTTTTTCTTTTTCTCACTTTTTTTCATTATACCAAACATATTGTTAGGTTTCTTTCACCATCATCAATTCATTAGTTTTCTTAAATTACAAAAGTTCATATTTATATTTAAACTAACTTCTTCTTACCAGTAAAATAAAATCACACTATCAGATAAAAGGAATCAAATTAAATGTAATTAGTAGTGAAACTATATTAAATTAAAATAAATAATAATCTTAAATATACAATATTTGATCTCAAGCTATTGGCATCTCCAAACTAAGTCCATTAGGTTTATATTTGTAACTTAATTTAGTGCCCACATGATCTATTCCCCATGCTTAAAGGTGATCTTTATTTGGGTTATGTATTTAAGAACATATAGCTATAAATTATCAACTATATTTACCAGATCCTTTTTTTTTCCCCTTTTGGCAATAGGAGGGAAAATTAATAAAAAAGAAAGAAAAAAAAAAGAAATAATGAACCTAGCAAGAAGAATTTTGTAAGCCATATTTTATTTTCACTATTTACCTTATTGTGATCGAAAAATTAGTATATGTGCAAATGACTTAAGCACTCCTAGGCATATTCCATTCCAAAGTAATGTTCTTTGATTTTGTCAAAGTATATTTGGAAGCAAAATGTTATGGGTAATAAAAAAAATATAAGAAATTACAATGATGTGACCAAGATAGTTGACCGCTTCTAAATAGTACGTTTAAACTAACCCCCAAGTGCAAGAATGTGTGGTGTAGTATTAACTCGGTGAGTCCGAGATCAAATCCATATGGAACTATGAGATTGAACACTAGAATTTTCTAAGTTCTATCCACTGGTTTCATTTTAAAAATAGGAAAAGAAAAATAGGTTTTGGGTTTGAAAAGAGTTGACTACGTAACTAACAACTAAATAAAAGTAAATTGCAAAAATTAAACTAAACTAAAATTCAAGAAATTAAATTACTTTTATTCTAACTAATAGAAAAGCAAGATACACAATTAAACTAAACTAAAATAATGAAAGTAATAAAATTAGGCATTCAAGATAATTTACGATTCTTGATTTAACTTTCAATTCTAGGTAGTTTACTACTTCACAATGGGATGTGTTAAATACTACAATCTAAAGTTCACGTAAAAGAAACAATAGATTGGAAAGATGTCTTCGTTAGGGTTCTTAATTTCCCAATACTCGGTCTTATATTCTCGTTTAGAATTATAAAACGGGAAAGATTTTTTCTATGAAAACACTTGGGTTCCAATTTGATTTAAGGTTTGTTCAAAAATATTAAGAAAGTTTTAATCAAAAATCTTTACCAGTGATTATAGAGAATTTAGTCAATGACTTTTGTTTTCGAAAGTTTTTAAAACAAGTGAAATCAGATTTGAGTTCAAATCCTATTTTTAGTTCATCCAAAAATATTAACAAATTTTAATCGAAAATATTTACCAATGATTACAAAGAATTTAGTCAAAAGTTTTCATTTTCAAAAGTTTTTTTAAAACAAACGAAAATAGATTTAAAGTTGTAGACCCCTATGCATGAGTTTTCACAAACCATGCGAAAGGTCTACGCACATCCCATAGATCATAGTAACCTATCATTCCTTGATTCGTTGAATCAAGAACTAGAGTTTTATGCTAACATAACTTTAAACAAAACAAAATCAACCAACGAACACATATTTAATGGATCTACTGAATAAAACGAAGAAATAATATTATTGAAATGAAAAATAAAAGCAATGTACTCTGAAATTGAATCTGAAATGTAAGAATGAACAATCACTACTGTATGAAGCCTACGCAAACACCAAAAAGTCTTTAAAACATTCTACGAACATTAAAAATCTCTAAAAACTACTTAAAACTCTAAAAAAATGAAAAACTAAACTAAGGTTGTTCCCCCGGTTCGGCCATACATCACGGTTTTTTAAGGGTTACAAGGAAATCCTAAAAGATGAGATTTAAAATTGTGCGCTCGGCACACTGTGGTCCGAACCATTTGGGTTGGGATCCGGACCACAGAACCTTGATTCTCCAAGTTTTGCTCCCTCTTGAAGTCAGGTCTTGCTTCTGACAGCTTTCAGTCTTCAACTTCCAATGCGATTTTGACCTCGAAAATGATGGATTCAAGTTTCGGCTAAAACACGAAAGTTATAGCCCTTTGAGTCTTCTTTCCAACCCAAAAAGAATCAAGTCAATCCAAATCGTGAGTGAAAAAATATGGTCAAAATACTGACAGAGTGTCAAGTTGAAACTTTAGCTGCATACCACTTCAACCATCTTGAACTTCGAACCATTTTTTTCGCTTCGGCCGCCACTTTCATCGTTGCTAATCTCAGTTATTTTTGTCCTTTTCCTGTAATTAAGAAAATAAACACTATAAGTAATAAAATATTGATAAAACTCCAAAGTTAATTACTTAAATGCATCAATGAGTATCAAAATGTGGAGTTTGCAATTACACTTTTCAAGTATAATCAAAAGTATTATAATTAAAGTATATTTATTTAAATTTATTTTTTTAAATGTTGAGTCTATAATTGTTCCACCTCATTCTAATAGCAACATTATTAATTGCCATCCCAACCAATATTGACAGCAAATTTAGTCACCATGAAACAGGATCAGATATCCGCCACACCCAAAGAGGACATGAATTACCATTAGAGATCATTGATGTTAAGTTTTCACCTATCTTTAACAGGACAACACTATCTAATTAAATCTAACTTAGCAACAGCTGTCAAGGACCATGAAGAACTTATCTGTGAGTAACTCTATCTACAAGAAATTAAAATAAGGGTGAAAGAGAAAGACAATACCTTCTAAATTAATGGCACTTGAAAAAGTCATAGGAAAAGGACTAACAAAATCATTGACCCCCTTAAGCCATTTAAAAACTTTAAATACAAAATTTTCCATAAAGAGAGTTCCTGGCAAATAAACACATATATTTCTTTCCAACTAAATCTCCCAGCTTAAGAACTAGAAAAAATGGTGGACTGCCTCCTACTTTTACATAGAGCCAACCATGTTTTTACATTTTCCTTTCCAAGATAGACCATCAAACTGACCAAAATCCAAAGGCTTTGTAGAAAAATTCCCCCATGAAGAGCAATATCACTCATTCCTAGAGTGATCGATGGATTCACATCTGCATTAGAGAGATCAAATGAAT
Source organism: Vitellaria paradoxa (assembly GCA_019916065.1). Classification (NCBI taxonomy): domain Eukaryota; kingdom Viridiplantae; phylum Streptophyta; class Magnoliopsida; order Ericales; family Sapotaceae; genus Vitellaria; species Vitellaria paradoxa. The sequence continues at coordinate 45,462,080 of CM034238.1, forward strand.
CCCACACTTTGCAATTCTGTCATGTGTTAGCATAGCCCTGGTTCTTTCCAAAAAACACAAAATATTCTATGGGAATAAACTTTCCTATAATTGCCAATATGCTTTATTGTTTACTAACCACATTAATCCTTTTTTTTTTTTTAAAGATGTGAGAATAAATAAAACTAAAAATATTGAATACAGGAGAGACTAGTGAATTGTGATGTTAGAGTCTATGAAAGGCAATGCATTGTAAGGTGCTGGTGATGGTGTTGGTGATAATGATGCTATTGTTATGTTGAATGGATTAATTTATTTGAATTAATTGAATTAATTAATTTCAACTTAAAATGAATTAATCAAGATTAGTGTGTATAAGCAGAAAATAGAATTTACCTGATTAATTCAATAAAAATGATTATATGCCTTTTGTTTTGTTATGTATATATTATTCATTTTCTTTTGTTTCTCTGTAATTATCTCAACCAAATTGCAAATAAATAAGAAAAATAGAAAATTTTTGTAAGTGTAATTTAGATTAGATTTTGCGTTGGCAATATTCGAGACAACACTTTGCTTGTATTTATTCTCCTTCAATTGGGTAGAATGTCACAAGTTAGATTGTTTGATGCTTAGACATGTACCAAAGAGTGTTTTAGGCATCCTTACAGTTGGTTGAGAAGAGCACGGGAACTGGAAGAAAAGTTGTTACTACATTAGACTTTCATTGAACTTCTTTTTGGACTGAATTTTAATTTTTCAGAACTTTGGAGTGTCTCACAAGCAGCTCGTTGGAAGTTTCTGCCCACGAGATGCTTATGACAGCTGAAAATATTTGTCCAGTATGCAAGAGGGTCTTGTGAGCAGTTCATGTACAGTTTGTGCCCACGAACTGCCTGTGACGATGTCTAGATTTTTAAGATCTGTCCAAATGACTTTTTTAACCATCTCTTTTGATATAAAAAGAACTTTCTCTTCTTAACTGATTACACTAATAAAATGTAATCATTTAATATAATTTATCTTTATTTAACGTATTTTTATTCCTAATAATACAAATTTATCAATATTTAAGATTAATGTCTTTTTGGCTAACGTTGCAGGAATATTGCACAAGTAGCGATCCCAACCACTCAAGGTATGGTCCCAACCATTCAAGGAATGGTCCCGACCACTCAAGGTATGGTCCCGACCATTCAAAGGGGGGTCCAGACCATCTTCTCAATGGTCCCAACCACTCAAGGGATGGTCCGGACCATTATTTCAAACCTCCAACGTATATATTTGGTAACCACGAAATTTACTTCGGTCCAGACACCCCCGCTCCTGGTCCGAACCATTACCATACGCAACCCCAAAATCAGCGTTCATGATTGGTAGTTTCGGGTGGAAAAGAATGAAGGAATTATTCTGGTTTCGGCAACAATATACTATTTTCCATATAGAAAATTCGGATTGTAATGTTTTTAATGGAAAAGGATATTTTTTCAGGGGGGATTTTTTGCTTTTGGAGACGACAGAGGAAGTTTTTATTACAGAAGTTTTTTTTTTTCTTAAATAGTTTAGTTTTAGTTTTATTTTTTTGAATAGAGATTTTTAGAGAGGGAGAGTTTCTATATATTCAAGTTTGTGGATTGAAGTTTATGGATTGAAGTTTGCATGTTCATTTTCATGAATTCATCTATGAAGTATGTATCTCTTCCTCTACTTTTTCATTATTTTGTTTATTTGATTTGTACAACGTTAGATTAAGAGTTTGTATTGATTTGGCTCATCAAAGATGGGCGGATCCAAAACTAGGGTTGAATACATTTATACGGATTCAATTTTCATTTATACAAAACTTTTGAAAACTTATAAAATTGATCACATTCTCTGAAATCCCTGATAATTTTATAAGATTAAAACTTTCTTAATACTTTTGAAATAAATAAAAATTAATCCGAATCAAATGAGTTTTCATTGAATATTCTTACCAATCCGTTTATCCTAAACGTGATTTCGGATTGAGGTAAACTAATTTTCAAATGGATTTTTATTGAAGATCTTTACCAGCCTATTTATCCTAAACGTGATTTTGGGTTGAGGGAACTTTTTATTTAAATAATCTCTATTGAAAATCTTTATCGGGTTGTTAATCCTAAATGTGATTTCAATCTGAGGTAAACTTTGTTATTTAACCTAAAAATTGGATCTGCCCTAATTTGTAAGCTAAATCGATACGCGTTCATTAGACTTGTTGAAACTGAATTTAAATTCTGTTTTTAGTATTTTATTAGTTTCCAATAGTTAATTAGTTGTTATTGAATTTTTTAGTTTAAATTTGTGTTTTATTCAGTTGTTATATAAGTTTAGTTTATTAGCCTTATTTTATTTTGTGAACAATCTTTCAAAACCAAATCAAACCTTTAATCTTTTCGTTTAATAAATTAAAATAGTAAATTAATTAAACCGAAATAACTTAGAAAAGAATTAACATTAGGTTCCCTGTGGATTCGACCTCGGACTCACCGAGTTTAAAGCTACACCGCACACCCTTGCACTTGGGAGTTATTTAGACGCACTATCTAGAAGCAGTCAAGTTTTTGGCGCCGTTGCCGGGGAATCAAGAAAAAAATTCTATTTTCCTAAGATTATTGTAGGTTAATTTTATTTGCTATTTTCAAAAAAAAAAATTTATCTGTTTTTTTTTTATTTCCGTTTACTTCAGTTAAAAAAAAACCTACACTATTTTTTTATTTCAGTAAAAAAAATTTTTATTTTTTTATTTTATATTTTAGTTAAAATTTTATATATAAAAGTAATTACGTTATATCTCGTTTTCGTAAAAAAAAAAAAGTTTACTATTTTTTTTTTTTTTTAGTTTCTGGACATAATCTGAGTGGTCCCAACCACCCAAAGATGGTCCCGACCATTGGTTAGATGGTCCCAACCACTAGTTAGATGGTCTGGACCGCTTAGTTGCTCTTTCTATTTGTTTGTTTTTTTTTGTTTTCCCAGTTAAGTTTACTCAATTTCTTAAAAAAAAATTTAATTTTTAATTAAATAATTTATTTTCGACAGTAAGGAATTTTAAAATTTTATTTTTTGTCTCTTTTATAAAATTACCTTAAGAAAAGAAATTTATAAAAATATTATTAATTTAGAATTTAATTTAAGTATTTGCTATAGAGAACTTAGTTATTTTCAGAAAGAACCTTTTGAAAATAGCATTTTGAGTTTTCTTTAGTCCCATAATTTTATTTTATTTTATTTTATTATATATCTATTAAAAAAATGAACATGGATTATTTGTCTTATAATTCTAGTTCACCAGATACCACCCACCCACTCATTGGTTATTTAGGTAATATTTATGGAATTAATTTTTCTCTAAAAACTTTTTCTATACTACCTAAATTTTATGGACTAGAATATGAGGACCCTAGAGTTCATTTAGAAAAATTTGAGTCAATTTGTATCTATTGCACAAACGGTGACATAGATGACACTTTTAGGTATAATTTTTTTCCGTTATCATTATGTGAAGTGGCCGACAAGTGGTGTTGTGCCGCTACTTGGGACGTTAATACTTGGGAAGAGCTACAAAATGAATTTATTACGACCTTTCTCTCTATTTTTCAAAACTTTAGCCTACGATTTGAAATTGAAAATTTTTCTCAAAATTGCGGCGAAGAAATTTATCAATGTTGGGAGAGGTTTAAAAATATATTAAACTCTTATCCAGATTATAATCTTGAGTTATGGTGCATCATTAAAAATTTCTATAATGGTTTATTTTTAGAGATGCGCCACACTCTTGAGGAGTTATCTGGGGGTAAGTTTCTTGACTTTACTCCAGAATTGGCATGGGATTTTTTTGAGTCACTCTATGAGCAAACTCAACATAGGGAAGAAGATAGCTTAAAAGTAGATTCTAGTGCACACCAGACTTCCACATATATTGACTCTACATTAGATGATACATTGTTTGAGTCCACAGTATGTCCTTATGTCCGTCCACTCACTGAAACTGAAATTGCTGAATCTAGGGCCTTTTTGTTACTTGCACAAAAAAAATCCTAATTCAAAAATCTTAGACTTTGAGTGGAGTAACTATTCTGACAATGGTTGGGATAGTGAAGGAAATGAGCCCTTTGACTCATTCCCACTAGACTCCAATATGCACGAGACTTCATCTATTGAGAGTCTGGAGGACATGCCAACCAACACCACCATGGAGCTTGAAGCTTATCCCACCCTGACAACTCAATTAACCTTGGAAAGTCCTAATATTCATTTTGAAACCTCTAATGCCATAGGGTTAGGGGAGCACACTATTGAGCCAATCAGTTTAGTTTCATCATGTTCTACCACACCACTCACTAAGACCACTTTTGATATATCTTTTCCTACTAGGGCTAGTACACTTGATGACTTACCTATTGAGACCCCTATATTTGAGTGGAAGTATGATTCTAATTATGGTTGGGTTCCTACTTCAATTCCACAGGACTCTCATGAGAGTGAATTTTCTTTATCATCCTTTGAGAGTTCGATAGACAGGCTTGAAAGTGAGAGTGGTGCACACCTCTCCTCTTTTGCCATCACTCCAACTGAAAATCTTATTGAAGGAAATGAACATGTTTTAACCAAAACTGACCACACATGTAGGGAAATGGTGGAAACAAAAGAGGTAATTTGCATTGACTTTTCAAGTGTCGAGGTGATACTAGAGAACACACAACCACATTCCATGTTCACATATGCGCATGACTTTGGGCCATATTTGGGATTTAAGGATCTTTACAAGGCCATATACTATCCAGTGTTCTCTATACTAGGAGCCCACTCATTCTCGGTACCTCCTGGACCTAAGGAGAATATTTTGTTTCTAAAACCGTTTGGTGAGGCTTGGGAAAGATTAGGACTTGGATAATATATTTTTGCATTAAACTTTGTGTATTAGTAGATTAGATTTTATTTATTTTTGTTTTCTTTCTACCGAGATTAAATGTTATTTTTTCTTTTAGTTTACTTTTATTTGTTTATCTAACGTTTTCTCTCGTAGAAGTTTTATTTTTTCTTTTTAATTCAAAGGAATAAAGTGCTCAAGTTCTCTTATTTTGTTCAAATAAGGAAGCTCTTGAGGTAATATCCTTTCTCTCCCTTTTATTTAGTTTTGCACTTCTAATGGGTACTGTGCATATATAATTGTTGACGTTGGGAGTGCTGTAGAATCTAAGTTGGGAGGATGTATTGGGTGATGCCTTAAATGGCTTGAATAATGGGTGCATGTTTGGTTGATTTTGTGCTTTGTTTTTCTTTATGCCTTTTGTGGTTATTGTTTCATCATCATGCTCACTATTGCACACTACGGACCCACAGACGCTTCATAGTTTTCACATTGAGGACAATGTGAATTCTAAGTTGGAGGGGAACATAGAAATGCATGAGCAGCATGAGCATAGCAAATTAAATCTAAATTAATAAAATATTGATTAGTAAAAGGATCAATGAATTAATTTCAGTTTCAGTAAAAGGGTGGATTTCAAAATGAGCATAAGTTTTTTTCTAAGATATAGAAATTCACTAGTTAAATTGTGAGAATGAGAATGTGTTGAGGAGTAGAGTTTATGATAATTGATTGCCAAAGTATGCCAAAACATAGGTAGAAATTCAAAAAAAAAAAATGCCCTACATATTATGAGTTTTAGAGCCTTATTCTTCTTTAAAGAGAGATCACATAAACTCTGAAAATTTCTTTTCATCTCAGATTCTTTTTGTTAGCCTCATTACATCAAATTGTTTTGGTATACAATGCACAAGATGTTTTGCTTGATTTTCACATTTAAATTGATGCTCTGAAAAAGATGTTATTAGCCTTTAGAGTGATATTAGGCCATCTTTGAAAAATTTTGAAGCCATACCTTTTTCTTTGATAACATTACTTTGGAGCAAAGTTGAAGCCTTAGAAAAAATATATATAGGTTATATATATTCTTGCATAGCTACAATTATGAACCCTAAACTTTAGATTATAGGCAAACCAACCCTTGCATGATAAAAGAGTTTTGTGCAATTTTCTACTGAAGGGTTTTGAAAAAAAAAAGAATAAGAGGTATGTAAAGGGATGGAGAAAGTTTATTCCCTAAAAAAAAAAAAAAAAAAAAAGGGAATCAATAATACGTAAAGCTTCGTGATTTGGTTCTAAAGTTGATTCCCTATTTCAAAAAAAAAAAAAAGAAAAAAAAAGAGGAAAAATGGAGTTTGAACCTTATTGCACAAATCCTTAAAACATGCACTTTGATTTTCCTATCCGTTCTTGTTTAACCAACACCCCATGGCCAAGTTACAACCATTTAAAGACCTAATGGACTTTAGGTGAAAGACATTTTTGAAAGAGCATTGATTTGGATTGTGCGATCTAATGAAATTTTCTTGAATTGTGTTGATACATCCTTCCATGAGGCTATTTTATATATTTACATATAATCTGGTTCTTCATTTATTCTATCGAGGTTCAATGCACAAATTTGTTTAGTATTCCCACATGAACCTATAAGTGAAGCCTTAACTCTGAGTGAATTCATTTGCTGAGTGATCATCTTGGTGAGGATTGGAATTGAAGCCAGTGTTTTTGAGCATACTTGGTAATTGATTTGAATGAATGGTACAAATTGATACATTTGATTTTAAACAATTAAAACTAGTTGGATTGATATGTCAAAGAGAGAAATTTATTCAATTTTTGAATGAAATCATTTACTTAATACTAACTTTAATTCATTACATTCGTGTAACTAACTAATAATATAAATATTTTTTTATATTTAGAATTTCGTGGGTAGATTCACTGCAAACCCTCACGAGACCTAACTCGTCCACTAACCCTAACCCTTTTGGACAGAATGTCACACTCACTAAGCTTATTTGAGAAAGAAACCAAAAAGGAATGCTGGGATGCTTAACTTGCTTGATTCTTGACATCACCAACTATCTTTGGTAAAGATTCATCATTAATCAGCTCAGATCTGTGGATATGCATCAGATCGGGTGAGCTTCTTCAAGTTTTTAAAGGTCTTATTCTTCACGGGCTGAGGTGCATTGCGAGATGCCTAGCAATCAAGGTTAGAATGAGTTTTTAGGCAAGTAGATTAACAGGTAGTTGGTTGGGGAAACTTGTAATCCATTTCTATATACCTTGTAACCTCTGATTTTATAGTGAAGATGGTTTAGTCTGATCCCCGTAAGGATCCGGGATTGTTTTCTCCTTAGTTTTCTAAGAGATTTTTACCCTAGTCAATAAATCCTGTTGTTTCTTTGGTTTATCTTGTTATATTCAGCTGTGAATGTTTTGATTGGGATACTATTGTGTGAGATTTGAGACTTTCAATTTTCAAAAAACAACTACATTCTATTCTTATCATTGAAAAGAAAAAAAATAAACTTGATTTTTTAAATAATTAATTCATTAAATAAATAAACATATAAAACTATATTTGACATGATTCTTTTGTTTTTTCATGATTTTTTCTCAATTTTAAAGAACCCAAAGCTTCATATATAATTGATTGCCTTTTTTTCTTGAAACATGAAGATTTCGACCAAAGGAAGGAAAAAGTTTGTTTGGTCGAGTTGAATGATCACGGTATGAAAAATGATTAAGTTTGTTCCAAGCAGAAGTTGATGCAATTAAGCACAACTCTCTCTCTCTCTCTCTCACTGATTTTAGGCTTCGATTGCATAATTAAAATTTTGAAATTAATAACTTTGTAATTAAAATATAAATAATAAAATTAATTTAGGCAATAATAAGCTGCAATCAAAAGCCTCCCCTTGGAAGTTTATTGTGTTTCTAGACAAGGGAATGGACTGGCGGGTGCTCTTGCTAAGTGGAGGCAGGTGGTAGAACTCTTTGGGCTGCTCGAGATCGAGATTGATTTGTCGTGGATAGAAGTAGTACTCTAAGTTGGAGGCATTTGTAGTCTTTCCTTTTGGCGTTTTATTTGCTTAATTTTTGTTTTTTCATAAAGGTTTTGTTGTTATTCTTTTTTTTTTTTAATAATTCATCAAAATTTTAATAACACAAAAAAATATTGCCTACCATTGCGCACTATCCTGGATCTAAAAATAATTAAATATTTTTACCTTTCTGGGTTTATCTTCTCAAAATATCATTGATTTAGAAATATCTGCCCTTTTAGAGTACAGGACTTCAATACAAGCTGTAAAATAAATCTAAAGACTAATTAGTCCAATGCAATATAACCCAATACCAGATAGCCCAATGTTACATTATTGGACAAAAATCAAATTCAGTTTTACATTATTATTCAGAAACATTTCAAATAACTATTTTTATGGTAATTTAAATCTATTGGTTATAATCTATTATTTTAGATTACTTAAATTCATAACTAAATTCCTATTTAAATCAATAAAGCTATATTTGAACAATTCTGCTTAGACTATTAGCATAAAATTAATTGATTTTAAATTCATAAATACAAATGCAGTTAAGATTTTTTTTTTCAACTAAGATTTCTTTTGGATAAATAGGGATTTCAAACCAACGGATTTAATATTAAATCGTATTAAAATATAAAATGGGGGAGTTAAATTATATAACAATATATAAACCTGTTTTAATACTTATTACCAAATTAACTTGTACCGCTACTTCCTAAGATGATGGGGCCATCATTATAAAATAATTCAAATAACTACATTTTATGATCATTTCAAATCCATCATTGTTCATCATGGTTAAACTATTAAATTCACAATGGTATTTTCACCTAAACTAAAAATTTTAAATTTAAACAACTCTCTTCCAATATTCAGATTTCTTGATTTCAAATTCATAAATAAAAACACATAGATAAGTATAATTTTGAAACCAAATATAAAGATAACAAACTTTTACTTAAACACATAACACACAGTACATTAAGATTTAATAGCAAATAACGTAACCCAGAGACCCATACGAGGGGGTCCTAGGTTTAACTGTAAGTATTTAGAAACCAGTGGTTCAACCATGAACCTACTACACATGCTTCAATATATATATATATATATATACCATGATTTATAGTTCACGATATAATAAGAAGCGTTTTATTTATTTAATTAATAGTATTACTTATTGAAAGCTGGTAGACAAGAACGTTCCACACTAGCTAATAATGTTTGGGACACTTGTAGTAGCAGTAGCATGCAGGTGGTTTGTGGTGTCCATGGGTGTAGAGACATTTTCCGTAGTAATAATATTTGTAGATCTCCTTATGCGTGCAGTAGTAGTTGCAGTATTTCCAATGGCAATACCCAGTCCATTTGCTCTTGACGGGGCAGTACTTTCTTGTGGCTGCTGCTATCTCTGCACCATGTAAGCAAAACAAACAATTAGCTAGATTGATGTGAAATGAAAATCTTTTTTTATTTTTTTTTTTTTTGTTTTTTTTTGGGGGGGGAGATATTATTAAGAAAATTTGAACTATAGTATCTCTGGAGCTAAGAATAATAGATATGCCAATACATATCAGAGATACAAATATGATATGAGTACAAAAATAAATACTGCTATTTTTAAGATCTGAGCACGATGAAGCTAAAAATATCTAGTTGAAAACAAAAAAAAAAAATCTAACACATAATTCAATATATAAATATATCAAAATATGAAATGAACGATTTTATAATTTTTGGAGGTTAGCCAAATGCTGGCTTACCTTAATTAAATATTAGAAGAAAAAGATAAAGTAATTGACTTATGTCATTATATTTGAAAAATATATGCATTGGATATGTTAGATACAGATACCAAATTCATTATGAAGTGTTCCTTGTAGCCCCAAAATACATTGTACAATTTCCTGCCAGTTTGAGCAAAATTCATGCACCTTCAAACCAAGTTCACCCACAAGGGCCAAAATGAAATATTTCTAATGGAATTGTCACAAAATAATAAGATATATATATATATATATACCGAATCCTATACATATATACAGGGGCGGAGCCAAAATTTTTGCCTAGGAGACACCGGGCGCCAGGGGGCATCGGGCGCCAAGGGGGCACCGAACACCGAAGAAAAAATAACAATCAACTTATTTTTCAATTAAAAGTAGGAGAAAAACGATGTTATTTTTAGAAAGAAAATAAATTATTCTTGAATATTAACAAGTGAATATATTTCTCACAGTTAATGGTTCAAGTACCTGAAGTTTATTAGAGATATCCCTTACTACAAAAAATATAATTATTATTAAATTTTATTATCTATAGAATTTATTATGTTATATGCTAAATTTACTGATAGTATAAACAAAAATATGCAATAATGTATTAAAATATACACTTTATTTTACAAAAAATACCAAGTTTGATTCTTTTAAACTTCTTATATGTTAAAAAAATTTGAGTTAACTGTAAATTTTTCATAAAATCAAAATATCTTAATTTTTAATTAATTTAATTTTTAAATTAAATTAAAATAATAAGAAGGGCATTTTAATAATTTTATCTAAAAAATTGAGGGGGTCACTTGCCTCCCTTGCCCCAACGTAGCTCTGCCTGTGCATATATACATATATATGCCTGGCCCAGATTCAATGCCCTAAGGTCTGCAGTCAGTTACCATAGGTAATTGTGTATTTAGGCTATATAATTAACACAGATAACTATAAAATGCTTACTACTGACCAGTGTTTGCCAGGAGAATCAGCATGAGAAAAGCAAGAAGGAACTTGGTGGAGTTGCTGTTAAGCTTAGCCATGTTTCTTTTCAGTGACTTAGCTTGTGCAGAGCTACTAGCACTGCATGGTATTTATAGTGAGTAAGTTGTTCTAGAACATGGTTTAGATTGAATAAGGATGAGAGTTGACAATCAGTGCAATGCGCAAGCAAACATTAGTATGAATCATTCCAAATTAATATAAAAAAGATTAGTTTGCGCATTTGATTATTTTAATATTGCAAGTTGCAGCAGTAACTATACTGAAGTATGATACCTTGGTGTCTTGTTAATTTAATCACTGTGAGGCGGTAAGCATAAATGTCACTCTTAATTCTATTCATGACGCAGTCAACTGTTTTCAGTGGCCAAATTAGCTTCTCTTATCGTTGTTAAAATTTCGCTAAAAGATCCTGTTCATTTTTATTTCATGACGTATAAAATAAGTGAATGTTGTTGTTATCTGGGACCAATTCTGTGCAGATAAAATCTCGTTCTTTGGGACCAGTATAATCTCTAAATGCCATAAAAAAAAAAAAATGTTTTTTCCCACTAGGTACCATTTGATTTTTAGATAAAATTTCATATTCTCCGTCCAACAAGTGACATTAAGGCCTCATTTGGAGTAAGAAAAAATAAGATAAATTGAGATAAAATATGATTTGGGGTTAATTTTAACGCCTTTTTTTTAAAAGTAGCAAACTGTTGAAACGGTTTTCCAAATCCGTTCCCACGGATGCAAAAATAATTCACAAAAAATAGCGATAATAATACTCGTTTGAAAGTTTTCGACACGAATAATGTGATTGTATAAAAAATTTACACATTCGATTAACCTAATTTTAGATTTTTTTTTTTTAGTGAAATATTGAAATTTTTTTAAATTAGTGATAGCGAAAAAATTAGAGGTAAAGGGTTTGTTGGAGATTTATAGATTTTTTTGGAGTTTTTTTTTTTTTTATGCCAAACCGACCCTAAAGCAAGAAATCACGAGTTCAAATTGCGGAAGTATCTTTTTTAGAGTTGGATTTTTACGCTGTACATGGTCGATTTATTGTCTGGTTCTATGCCAACACAATACATACACTTGTGCATAGTACGGTCTATATCAACAGATTTCGTGTGAATACAATGTCACTTCTTATAATTGTTCTAAAACTAAGCTCATGTAGTGTGGCCTCTAAACGTCGTAAATGAATTGCTTCTCAATAAATGGCAATTGATTTTCAAATGAAAATGGGTCATTTTTATCCAACAAATATATATAAAACGTTGTACAAAGATTTTGTCTTACTCATTTTCTTCCTTAACGAATATATGCAAGTAACATCCAAAAGAAGATGACTTTGCAACTACCCAAGAGAAGACACAAAAATTTAAGAGGGGTGCCCCATTTTCTAATTTTAAGGATGTGTTTAGAGTGATAGTTTGATCAGAGTAAAGAAAAAGAAAGAAAAAAGATGGAGAAAATTGGAAATATTTATAAATATTAAATACATATTTTTGTTTGAATAAATTAAAAAATATAATAAAATAAAAGACATTAAAGACATTCATCAATATATTTAATTTTTTATTAAATTAATTTTAATTTCTAAATTTTATATATTTTTTCTTCTGTTTTTCACCACAATCTAAATTAAAAAAAAATTAAATTTCTATCATTTTTTCCATTAATAAATCTTTAGTGCAAACAAACCCTTTGACATTACGTAAAAATGATTGGTTTTACTTTTTTTTTTCCTTTTTGAAGTACAGCGGACATGTACTGTACACTTTGAACTAGGTCTACTTACCAAAAAAAAAAAATGAACTAGGTCAAATGCCTTTGGCTAAGAGTGGTGCTTCTGGTTCTAATGAGTTCTCTTCTAGTTTGGATCTGCAGTGGGGAGCCAGGGCATGCTTTGTGTTCGATAAATGTGTCCGTTTGGCATTTTTTAGTTAAAAACTAATTTTTAGCTACACAACTTTTTAATTTTTTCTAAAATATCAGAGTTATTTGTTTACATTTTAAATGTATTTTAAACTATGAATAGTAAAAATATCAAATTAATAAAAAAATAAAAAGTTAGTTATTAAAAAATTAATGTTTTTCGTTTGCAAGCACAAAAAATTAATTTTTTAAGTAATTAGCTCGTAATCAGTTATAAAAAAGTTAACTTTTTTTTATTTTCCAAACTCGCTGGTAGTATTACTAATTTGTGTTTGATAAATGTGGTATCACTAATTGTATTGGCTTTCCTCTGACCTAAGAGGGTGATTCTGATATAATAATAAGATGGCGTTGATTAGTCTTACCCAAAAAAAAAAAAAAAAAGAAAAAAGAACCAGGTCAAAATTGAAAGCATGGTACTACTAGAATATAATATTGACTCTTTTCATGGAAGGGTTCCCAGAAAGTTATCTGGCTTAAGAAAGTGAGCACATGAAAACTAAAACAGTACTTGTGAAGTGGGTTTTCTTTGGCTATTGGAGGTGTTCGTGCTCAGGAATGCTACCTTTCTAATTACTATTTTCTTTTATAAATTTTCTTTGATCATTTATTTTCTTTGTATTGTTTAATTTATTCCTGTATGCGTTTTAGGCCACCTGGAAATCCAATCTAAAATGAAAGTTGAAACTGTCTAGATTTTTACATTTATGGCTGTGGAAATAATTATATAGTCGTATTATTTCCATAATTGAAATATAAGTGTGATGCTTGATGTATCATGATTTTTTTGCTTTTATCTAAGTCTTTTTTTCTTTTTAAGGTTAAAATTACTGTTTTACTTTTGCTGTTAATATTGTTCAGTTAATATTTGAACAAAATGTTAAGAGTTCAAATTTATAGTTTTAGATAATTGATTAGAATGTCAAAGTACATAAATTTGATGAATTTACTAAAGAAACTTAGTTGAATAAATCGAAGCAGCATAACAGAAGATTAAGAAGTAGATTCTAAGTATTCATGTACTTTGCTCAACTAAACCATAATAGACTCTAAGTACCTATTGACCTAGAAAAAAAAAGAGAGAGCATTGTTTTGAATTAACACAAACTTTAATTACCAATCGACTTCGTTCCATGTTTTATCTCAGTAAGTATTGAAATTTTCAGGTTTGGATGCTTATTTCAAGTTAGAATCAATTTGAAAATTATCCAAACGTGTAGTACAAGTGGTATATTTATTCTAGAAATGTGTCATGGGAACTTTAAAACCATGAGAATTCTAATCAAATCTTATCCTATCATTAAACTCTATATAAATGATCTACTCTTATGTATAGTTTATAGCATGAATTCTAGGGAAAAAAATCACACACTGTGTGTTTTATTAAGACTTAGCTTACATTTAGCCAACAACAACACATCTTCGTAGGTGTTTGTAGATTGCTACTTGCTGTTTTGCTTCATCGGTTCATCTGGGTGTGAGTAAGATGTACATATACTAGGATGCAGGGTTCAATTATCGAACTATTATAAAGATTCAAAATTATAGAGTGAATGACTTTTGATTATTTGTTCTAAGACCCAAAATTTTTTCCTTACTATTTTAAGGCTTTTTCATTAAATTCTTATATATTGTTTTTATACTTTGTTGCTCATATATGGTTGATTAATTGACTGCATAATATTCGATTTGTAATTGTTTGAAATTTCTAGCTCGTTTTTTCAATCACCGTAATCAAAACTTCTTGTAATTAATTATCTTTGTTTGAAAAAAAAAAAAAAGATTTCAAGCAAAGAGGAAAATGGATTTTGGAGAAGCTTGGATGTGGCCCACAATAATGATTTCACGGAAAATGTTATTGTCTTTTATATATATATATATATATAATGTTTATAAATATTTTGACCAAAATTTTGAAAAATAAGGGAGATCTAGATTGTAAGTCATGTCAGTTCAATGATTCTAAATTTTATACTATTAGATTAAAATATAATAATTTAAATATATTTATATTATTTTTTGAACTGTTAGATTTTAATCAGATCCAATTGGTGACCTTATAATTAATTAGAGGATAAGTTTTTTTTTTTAATTTCTTTATAGCAAAATAGAATTTTTTTTAATCTCAGTATAGCAACTGTGTTTGGCTTGCAATTTGCAAATCAGCAGCCCCGCAGTCATCACATTACCCACAAAAAGGGGTGATGCTTAATTATTTCATCATTTCAACAGGATTCTCGCAGTGCTGGCTGGCATCAATATATACGTATATAAATATATTATATATAGAACAAACATTTACTAATGCAAAGAGATATATAGATATAACACGATGATAATTAGCAGTGATCAAACAACATAGTGCTCCAGAGACCCATGCCCACAGAGGTATTAGATTTTACAAGAAATATTAGCAATAATACTTGTCTTCAGCAACAACCAAGCTAATATGCTTGCGTTTTATTTATTTATTTATTTATTTATTTATTTATTTATTTATTTATATATATATATAATGTGCTTCAAGGTGACACCCAGGTGTTCAACAGCGGTAGTAACAGTAGCACACATCTCCCTGACATTTTCCGTAGTCATAGTTGAAACTCTCCTTGTTCTTGCAGTAGTAGTTGCAGTAATTGTTGTTACAACGCCCTGGCCAGTGGCTCTTGCGGCTGCACTCCTTTGCCACTGCGATTTCTGCATTATTAAAATTCTCTCAAGCGTCAACAAACAGCAACAAATATAGCTAAGTTATGTGACATGAATAAAACCGCATTCAAACTATATACATGCATAGTTTCTTCCCAAAAATACTATATATATCAATACCCACTAAGTTATCCGGATGTCCCTACTGAGTTCACTGCACGCACACAAACGTTTAGAGTCATTCGGCGCGTTTGTTTTGGATCCGTTTTCTATTTACCATTTTTAGAATCAAGAAAAATGGCTCAAAAAGTATTTGATCACTCGTGTTACTTTTTAAAATTTATTTAGAAAATAGAAAGTAAGTTTATACATAAAAATGTAAAATAATTAAGATAATTTTGAGCTTTTTTATTCTAAACAACGATAATCCCAAAGCACAAAAAATAAAAAATATCAAATCAAATACATTTTCAGCTTTCTTAAAACATAAATCCCAAAATGAAAAATAAAAAATAGAAACTAAAAAATAAAAATACAAACTAAATCCTACATTAGCGATTATGTAAATAATTGTTTTAAATGAAAAATAAAAAATAGAAACTAAAAAATAAAAATACAAACTAAATCCTACATTAGCGATTATGTAAATAATTGTTTACTAAAAGATGGTCTTAGAACTGTCACAATGTTATTTCTTTATGATATGGGGATTAAAAGTTTGAACCCTTGAACCGGTGTCTTTTTTTTTGTTGAGGGAAGACTACTTACATTGAATCCTTTCCCCGATCCCAATTATACCCCAGGTTAATATTATCACGCCTTGGATTCTACAACCCGAGTACATGAACAAAAAAACTCATTATATTACACCGTTTAACAACTATTCCTGTCCTACAATAGAACCATACACACCCACTATGAAGCAATAACTATAAAAAATAAAATAGATTTAAATATTAAATTCAAATAAATGCCTTGTCAAACCAACTAGACAACAAAATTCCAAAAAAGCCTCCAAAACCAAACCTGAGTAAACTCCCAAAACTAAACAAAATAATTAGTAATCATCTCAGAAACAGAGATTTATTAAAATTCACTAAAACAATTTTCTAAAAAATAAATAGAATTTTTAATTCTTATACTCAGAAGGTCCAGCATGCGACTCGAATTAATTACTTGCGTCACAAGCTGTAAGGGATGATCCCTAATACCACATGTGTTCAAAATCCTAATAATAATATAAATGCAATAATGTTCTAACATTCTATTAAGTGGAACATTTCTGTACAAATAGCAATCTTAAATAAAAAATTAAACTTATTTATTAATTTCTCTTCCTCAGAATCTAATCATGCATTAACACCATATAACACATCAAAATATATAAAAATAAGAATAAAACTTTTTCAATATATATACATATAGGAGATTCGTATTTTGGTTATCAAAAAGAGTGTAACTATATAAATACACATATCAAAGACTACGCACCAGCGCTTGCCAGCAGGAAAAGCAGGAGGAAAGCAAGAATGAGCTTGGAGGTGATCTTGGCCATGTTTTCTCTCTCTAACAGATTTGGTTTTTTTGCGAATGTTAGCTTGTGCAGAGCAAGTAACTTTGCAGGGTATTTATAGTGCAAAAGCTGGTCTATATCATGGTTGAAGTTTTGGCAATTACGTACAAAAAAGGTTGGGTAGCCACGCAATGAATAAACAAAAGGTGAAATGAATCATTCCAAATTAATACAAAAATGTAGTATATAATTAATTAGAAATTGGTGAAGTTTCCTTTTAATTATCAATCAGCACCTTCTGAAGTGAAGCATTCGTCATCGCTAATTCTGTTCATGATTTTTACTTTGCTTAATTTGCAGCGTCCTATGGGAAGATTAATGTAAACTTGTCTTATAGTTGTTGGAATATTTGAACCTCAGTTTGAGAGACCAAATAGAATCTATATTTTCCCCGCAAAGCTTGTGGTTTACATAATTGTTAGAAATTTTTAGAGAACATACGACATATGTGTGTGTGTGAATCATTAAGAAGGGTTATGGTGCATATAAATACACAAAATCAAAGGCATAGTTAGGAATTTTTTTGTTATGGAGTTGGTATTAAACTGAGTTATAACGAGTATTAAATTAGGTTAGAATTTTTGTTTGAGTATTAAATCAGATTATAACTTACTTTTAAATTAGATTATAGGTACTTAAGGTAGAATATTATATACTATTAGCTAGTATTAAAAAAATTTTAAGTCAAAAATTTACTTGAGCTAGCCTATACACCTCTACTTTTGCACACAATAAACCTTCTAATGAGAACAAAGAAGAGATAGAAGATGGGTAAATGTCAAAGCTTGATACAGAAATAAGGACTTGAAAAATTCAACATTTTTTAAAGTTGAAAGAGAGAAAAAAAAAATAGTCTACTTGCTCGTAGATAAATTGCTTGTACAATTTAAAAAAGTGTGTGTGTGTATGGCAATTTCCAAAATAGACCGCAATAAATAATTTGAACTGGTCTTTGTGCTTAGATTAAGACCATTTTTATTTTCCCCACAAAGCTTGTGTGTGTGTGTGTGAATCATTAAGAAGGGTTATAGTGCATAGAAATGCACACAATCAAGGACATAGCTAGAAATTTTTTTTCATTATGGAGTTGGAACTAAATTGAGTTATGACGGGCAATAAATTAGATTAAATTTTTTTTCTAAGTATTAAATCGGGTTATGACTTATTATTAAATTAGATTATAGATAATTAAGTTAGAATATTATATAGTGAATCTTTAAGAAGGGTTATGACGTATATAAATGCACACAATCAAGGGCATGGTTAGAAATTTTTTCATTATGGAACTAGTATTCAACTGAGTTATAACGGACAATAAATTAGGTTAAATTCTTTTCTAAGTATTAAATCAGGTTATGACTCACTATTAAATTAAATTATAAATAATTAAATTAGGATATTATGTACTATTAACTAGTATTAAAAAAATTTCAGATCAAAATTTTACCCGAGCAAGCCTATACACACCTCTACCCTTGTACACAATAAACCTTCTAATAAGAACACAGAAGAGATAGAAGATGGGTAAATTTCAAAGCTTGATATAGAAATAAAAACAAGGAAATGTTAGGGGGCAGTGGGTTGTTATAAAGACTTGAAAAATTCAACATTTTTGAAAGTTAAAAGAGAAATAAAAAAAAAAATTCTTCTTGCTCCTAGATAAATATTATAAGTATATATATATATGTTGCTTGTACACTTTAAAGAGTGTGTGCGTGTATGCGTGTGTGTTTGCCAGTTTCCAAAATAAACTGCAATATATAATTTGATCTGTTCTTTGTGCTTGGATTAAGATCAGATTAAAAGATTAATTAGTTCTAACGGTTATATGCCACTTGTATATTCATATGGGATTAATAGTAATTATATATAATTTGTCTAGATCTCTCTCTATTTGTTGGTGACTCCTCATAATATATTAATTATCATTTAATTACTTATCATCAATTGAATTTCACCACTTGCAATACATGCTAATGTCACTTTGATGTATAAGCAAGCCAGAAAATTATCAATGTTACATAGATATTGATTTTTAATCATGATTCTAATTCTCTTTGAATTGACATGGTCTTCTAAAGACTTACAGAAGTTTCAGGTTCACCCCCTTAATGAAGTTACTTGTTGTTGAATTGTTTTTTATTTTTTATTTTTTTTTACACATAACATAAAATGCTTATATAATATGTTCAGTTTTTGGAAAAAAAGAAAAGATTACATTTCATTGAAGAATTTTTTTTTTTTTTTTTTTTTTTTTGCGAAAATAAATGAAAACAAAACCCAAAAAACACGCTTGATAATTGTGTATTTTGTCATTTATTATTTAACATAAGAGAGAAAAAAAAATTAGACCGATCCATGATGTAAGATATGAGTAAGTAGTTTTGCATTGTGGAGATAACTACTGGTTGGTGACAATAGTAATAACAATGATATTGAAAACAAGAGAAATACAAAAGAGCACGAAACCATTATTAGGATTTACAACTATTGAAAACAAGAGAAATAAAGAAAATTTCCAATAATAATATTAATCTCAAAATAACTCAATTTCCTCAACCCGTAACTTTATACAAGTTTAAATCGAAATGACATAAATTTTGAAATCTTAATCAAGACTGAAATAACTAGAAATTAGGGGAAAAAACACAAAAAAAAGACAAATATGAGACTTGAGTCAAAATTAATTACTAGAATCAAAATAAAATATACCAAAACAAATGGCACTATATATAAATATTTTTAGAAAAAAATATTACAAAAAGATATTTAAAAAATAAGCAAATATTAAATTAATCCTAAATAAAATAAAATTGATAATTAAATATAATCTTTGATGAGTATTCAGAACAAATTAAGAGAGTTCCATAATAGAATTTTATTATAATCTTCATCCTGCATCACTGTACACGGGTTGAGCATAATCAAATTGATCAAACCAGGGATTGAATAAAGTAACTTCCGGTCGTTGAGTTAAGTTTTTTTTTTTTTAAGTTAATTTGGTTTAATTCATTTTTGTAATTCTAGTTTTTGGCTTCATTTAAAAAAAAAAAAAAAAAATTAGGCGTGAACTCCTATCAGTATATTAGTGGGAAGAAGTTAAGTGTGAACTCCTATTAGTATATTATAATAAATAAAAGAAATACACAAACAGATGGGACCTAAACCTGACCTTTAAAATAAGTAAAAGAAAATAATAAATGAAAGAAGGTAATGGGTGGGTCGAGCCTAATCCAGCCACACAGGTCGCTCGTCTCCCCTTTGGGACGAGATAGGCCGAATCAAGAAATCTGACAATGATCTGCTCCTTTAATATTTTAATGTGTGAGGTGGCAGGTCGAGAGTTGGGATGACCCAATCCCTCACTCAGGTCACTCGAAATGAGACTGCCTGGACACTATAAGCAAGCTAAATCTGCAACTCGTTCCACCGTACAAGGGAAGGGAGAGGATATAGACCTGATTTCTAAAAACAAAAGCTAAGGAAAGTAGAAAATAAAATAAAGTCAGCCTCATAGTTTTTGGCTTCATTGGTTTTTTTTTTCTTTTTCAGAATTCTGGCTAAAATTAAAAAACAGAATTCATATCATAAAATAATGAATATTATTAATCTATTATATAATATATTTATATTAATGAATTAAATTAATATTAATATATCAACATCGAAATCAAATATTATTTTTGACCTCTAACTGGTCTAGGATTTTCAAAATAAACAACCAGTTAATTATACCGAACTTTAACATTTCAATATATGGCCCTAATTGGCTGGAGTTTTCTTCCTAATCCATAATCTTTAGACTTTTTTCATGTACTTTTGGGGCCATTTGTTTAGAAGGAAAATAGAGAGGGAAGGGAGAGGGGAGATTATACCTATTTCTATGTTCAGTTTGAGGGAGAATAAGGGGGAGAATGAAATAGTGGGTTTGGGACCTACATAATTTTATCATTTCAAAATTGAGTGAAGAAGCGGAGAGAAAGAGGAGGAGAGAGAAAAATAAAATGTGATAAAAATGAGATTTATTTTTTAAAAAATACGTTTTAATATAAAAAAAATATATTAATTATAACATATAAACATATATATTACTTTTTTACTTCCTTCTACCTTTTCTCTTAACCAATCACATTTTCTTTCTTCTCCTCCTCCTTCTACCCATTTTTCCTTTTTCTCACTTTTTCCATCATACCAAACAAATTGTTAGGCTTCTTTCACCATCATCAAGTCATTAGTTCTCTTAAGCTACAAATGTTCATAATTAATATTTAAACTAACTCTTTTTACCAGTAAAATAAAATCACAATATCAAATAAGGGGAATCAAATTAAATGTAATTAGTAGTGAAATTATATTACTTTAAAATATATAATAATCTTAAATATACAATATTTGATCTCAAGCTATTGGCATCTCCAAACTAAGTCCATTAGGTATATATTTGTAACCTAATTTAGTGCCCCCATGGTCTATTCCCCTTACTTAAAGGTGATCTTTATTTGGGCTATGTAATTAAGAACATATAGCTATGAATTATCGACTATATTTACCTGAATTTTTTTTTTTTTTGCGCCGTAGGAAGAAAATTAATAAAAAAAAAGAAAAAACCAAAAAAAAAAAGAAAAGAAAAGAAATAATGAACCTAGCAAGAAGAATTTTGTAAGCCTTTTTGTGATCAAAAATTTAGTATATGTACAAATGACTTAAGCACTCTTAGGCATATTCCATTCCAAGGTTATGTTCTTTGATTTTCTCACTATATTTGGAAGCAAAATGTTATGGGGAATAAAAAAATTATATAAGAAATTAAAATGATGCGAGCAAGATAATATTATAATTAAAGTATATTTATTTAGGTTTATTATTTTTAAATGTCGAGTTTATAAGAAGTCATTTGATTTGTTTTTCTATTTTTTATTTTCTTTTTTTATTTTCTGTTTTCTGTTTTGAGCTCATTTTTCATTTTGTACTTTTGGAAATAAGAAAAACAGTTCAAAATTCAGTTGATTATTTGTGTTTTCAAAATTTATTTTTAAAAACTGAAAATAAGTTTACACATGAAATAAAAAATAATAAAAAGTCATTTTGAGAGTTTTTAACAAAAAACAAGGAAAATCTCAAAACAAGGAGAATAAAACATTTCCTATTTCTTCGTTTTAAGATTTTTAGCATATAAAACAAAAATAAAAAATAAAAAACACAAAAGTAAACCAAATACCACCTAAATGTTCCACCTCATTTTGACGGCAACATTAGTAATTAGCATCCCAGCCAATACTGACAGCAAATTTAGTCACCATGAACCAGGATCAAATCTCCACCACACCCAAAGAGGACATGGATTACCTTTAGAGGCACCATAAATATTGAGTTTTCACCTATTTTAACAAGATAACATTATCTAATTAAATCTAACTCTAGGGATTATAAAGAATCTATCCGTCAATAACTCTATCTATGAGAAAGTGAAATAAGAATAAAATAGAAAGATAATGACTTTTATCTAATATCATAGTACCTAGTGCTTCAAAGTTAATGGCACCAGAAAGAGTCATAGGAAAAAGGACTACAAAATCATTGATCTCCTTAAGCCATCACTACAACAAAAAAGGGCATTCGCCTCCACTTTTTGCAAAAAAATTTTTGTGGATAAAGATTATCTTTTTAGCTACAAATTCGTCTCTAATTTTCTCGTCAGTTTTTTGATTGCTATTAAAATTTAAATTTTGCACCACATCTTCCCACAATCCTTTCTTTCCTATTCTTTCTCCTCTTCTCTTAGATTATTTTATTACTACTAAATTATTAACTAACAAATTATTACCAACTAATAATTTTTGCAGGCGTGACAGATTTTCCACAATCTTTTCTTCCCTACTTTTTCTCCACTTGAATCAACCGCTCACCGAAATCCCTCCCAACACTAGCAAACTCATATGCTTAACTTCACTTACGGCTCACACATTCCCTCCCAGCACTATCAAAAATATCTGTAAACTCATCTGCGTGAACTCTTTCTCTCACCCATTCGCTCCTAACACTATCTATTCCTTCCCAACACTACTATGAATATCTGTAAACTCAACTGCATGAACATTTTCCCTAACACAACGCACTATTCGAATAATCTCTTTTAGCATTGTGTCTGAGGCTAGGGTTTGGCTTGGGTTTGATCAGATTTTTTTGTGCGGTTGTGAAATATTTGATATGGTGTATCTAAAAAATTGATAAGGCTTATGTAAAAAACCAATTAATGATAGATGATAAAATAAAAATTCTATCTAAAAAATGAGGAAGCATATCTTAAAAAGAAAAAATTAAAGTTCAATAAATGATAAATGATATAAAAAAAGCGAAGTTGGATAAAAAGTTAAATGTTTTTCTTTTTTCTATATCATATGTATATCTTTTTTCCATAATATAATTAAGATGGAATATTTGATAGGGGCTATGATCTAAAAATTTGACATGGCTTACCTAAAAAACCAAAAAATGATAAATGATAAAATAAAAAAGTCAATCTAAAAAAATGATGAAGCATATCCAAAAAAATTTTAAATTGGATAAATAATAAATGATAAAAAAGCAAAATTGGATAAAAAAATATATGATAAAAAATCCTATGTAAAAAAATTGATAAGGCCTATTTAAGATATGAAGTTGGATAAATGTTGTCTTAAAAAATAATGCCTATCTAAAATAAAAAAATGTGAAGTATAAATGCTATCTAAAAAAAATGATAATGCCTATCGAAAATAAAAAAAAAAAAATGAAGTGGGTAAATGGTAAATGATAAAAAAAAAAAAAAAGAGCTGTAACTGCATAGAGAGAGAGAGAGAATACAAAGATTACAAACGAACCAAGTTTTGCCGCTAAAAATATAATATTTTAACATCATATTATGTATAAAATATTCTTACCAAAAAATATTATCTATAAAATAAAATTATTTAATTGTGGAGAACATTATTAGATAAAATATAAAAATTAAAAAATAGATTAAATTTAATATTTAATTATGTATGTGTGTGTACTTCCATCTGAAATTTTTAAATATATATATATTTATATTGATATGTTACTTTTATTTCTTTTGCAGGTTGGAGAAGAAAGGAGATAACATTGAGCGTCTTTCTTGGAGATATTATATATTTTAAATTTTAATTTGTATTTTTTATTTAGAAGATTTTCTTTGGAAATTAATTTTAAAGTTGTGAAATTAAAAGTATTTGTAAATCTGAACCAACTTATTATTTTGTATAGTTTATTTATTAATAAATATATATATATATATATATATATATATATTTGGTGTTACTTCTCATTAAGAGCAATTACATTTAATGTATGTATTATTGTGATTGGGTTCAACAATTAAAAATCGAAATTTTTATGTATAAGACTTTTAGCAATGACCATAGGAAATTTGTAAGATTAATATCTTTTGGGATGAAATATTTCGTTGCTAAAAGTAGTGCTCAATTCCTAGAAAGTATATTTTTGCCCACCAATATTTCATTGCTAATTATAAGTGTTTTACCAACGAAATATAAATTAGTTGTTAAAAGTTTTCTGAGACCAGCTTTTAGGAATAAATTAATGACAAAATAGCTTTCGTTGCAAAAACTTTTTAGCGATGAAAATTCAATTTTTAGCAACGAATTTTTTGGTTGTTAAAGAATATTTTCTTGTGGTACATTTAAAAATTTTAAATACAAAATTTTCTATAAAGAGAGTTCCCCCAAATAAACACTTATATTTCTTTTTTTTTTTTTTTTTTTGAAACTGAGAATATGTTGATAGAAAATTAAGTACATATAAAGCTCTCTCTTTCAACAATATATTAACAATTCATAAGGAAAATGATTAAGAGAGAACCTAGATGAAAGTAAGCCTCTTAAACAAATTGAGGCCAGGAAATCCGCAGCTCCATTAGCTTGTCTTTTACACCAAGAAAAAGACCAAAGCTGAGAGGGCATCCAAGCTATAATAGTCTTAAGAATTGAAAAGATTTTCTAAGATAGAAAGCAAGTGGATGAGCAAAGAGAGGAAATGACAGTAGAAGCATCGCTCTCAAAGGAATCTTTAGTTAACTTCCACCTTGTGACCATAGAGCAGGCGACTCTAATGGCCCAAGCTTCAGCTACCAGTGTCGATCCTAGTTAATACATCCATAATTTATGTCCATAATTGCTCTGCATGCATCCCTGGCAATGACAACAAGGGTCGTTGACTTTGAAATGACATAATAAACACCATCGCAGTTGAATTTAATAACATCTTCAGGAGGGGGCTATTAGGCATGGTTATCTAATCCACCAGATTTGAGCGAAGGCCTCTGTTTGATGGATAACAAGGCTTCCAAATAGTCTCTAATTGCATTCGAGGCTTTACATATTGTACCTGAAGGAGAAGGAGGAATTTCATGAAAATGAATTCATTCCTGACTTTCCACATACTCCAGCATAGATCGGCAATGGTAGAGAGTATTATATCTTTGTCTGAGTTCTCCTCTAAATCATATAAGATATTTTCAATAAGATTGCACATAAATAAGAAAAATAGAAAATTTTCAAAAAAATAACTACATTCAATTCTTATCATTGAAAAGAAAACAAAATAAACATAATTTTTAAAATAATTAATTCATTAAATAAATAAACATATAAAACTATATTTGATTTTTTTTTCACAATTTTTTCTCAATTTTAACTAGGGATGTAAATGGGTCGGGTCGGCCCGAGACCCGACCCGACCCAACCCGGAATGACTCGACCCAGGCTCGGCCTAACGTTCCGTATGAGCCCCCGGCCCAACCCGCCCGTCCCCCTCGGGTCAGGGCTTGGGTCACCCCTTGACCTAGCCCAAGGCCCGACCTACCTCGGCCCGCGGCCCCCGCCCCCTACCCCTGCCCCCGGGCCCCTTTTTCTTTTTACCATTCTGCTTGGCAGAACGTCTTTCTTCTTCTTCTTTTTTTTTTTTTTTTTATGTTAGCCAAGTAGTGCCCAGCACTAACTACGCAGGCATGCTCATGAGGCAGCAGCCATTCTGCCAAGCGCAAAACGGTCTATTTTTTTAATTCCAAATAAATTCCACAAAATTACAAAACTTCCCCACCCTCTTTCATTATAAATACCCCACACTCATATTCACTCACCCTCACAAAAAATTAACAAAATTTCTCTCCAAATTTCTACACTACCAAGCTACCAACACTCAAGTGTGCTCTTCAATTGTGCTCAAGTGCATTCCATTTTGTCAATTTTGAAGTCAAGATTTCAAGAATCAAGATCAAGTGATTCAAGGCTTCAAATTATTTCAAGTTAGTATTTTAATTATTTTTTTAATTTGCATACATACATTTTTTTAATTTGCATAATTTAATTTTTTTTATTAAATTATTTTTTCTAAATGGATTCACGGGACACTCATTTTTTTGATTTGGAGGGTGGAGACTCTATATCCTTTCCACCTCAAGAACAAATGGAACAATTTACATCACCACAAGGTCCACAAATACCAACACCTACTACCACATCTGGTGATGTTGGTGCATCATCTTCCCGTCACACCTAACACCAGCGTGGCACTTCAAAAGTATGGGATTTTTTTTATTAGAATTCCACGTGATGATGGAATGCATAAGGCTAAATGCGTTATTTGTGGGGATTTACTAGATGGTAGAAATACATCTAGAACTAGTCATTTAAAAAGACATTTAAATAGAATGCACCAACAGGATCCTCGCATTAATAGTTTAATTGATCAATATTTTTCACGTACAACACAAACTCAATTAGGTAATGAATGGGGTAATTTAAATATTTTTTCTTATGACCTTGCAAGAACACAAAATAATTTAGTTAGATATATTGTTAAAGATGAGCAACCCTTTACAATGAGTGAAAATTGACCTTTTGAAGAATTTATTCACGAAAGTTTTACACCACAATATCGCAGTTTTTCAAGAAATACTTCAAAAAATAAAGTTTTACGAGATTTTGAATCAAAAAAGGATGAATTAAGAACTTATTTTAATAATTTTGAAGGAAATGTTTGCTTGACCGCCGATATGTGAAAATTTTGCTAAGATATTGAATATCTTTATATAACTACACATTATATTGATGAAAATTAGAAAATAAATAAACGCATTATTTCATTTAAATTAGTTGAACAACCATTCACTAGATTCAGTGTAGGGGAACTTATTTTGCATGAACTTGCATCGTGGCAATTATCTACAAAAATGTTTTCTATTACTTTAAACAATGCTTCATATAATAATGTTTGTTTTAATTATTTATCTAATGTGTTTGCAAATGGTTCATTATTTTGTGGTCGTTGTTGTGCCCTTATACTTAATTTAATTGTAAAGGATGGATTGAACATTTATGAATTTTCTATTGTAAAAATAAAAAGAACCGTAGTTTGTGCCATAAGCTCTCCAAAAAGAATTAGTCTATTTGCTGGCACATGCAATCAAATTGGTTTAAAACCTAGAAAATTACCAATAGAAATTAATATAAGATGGAATTCAACCTATAGAATGTTAAAGTTGCTATTAAATATCAAAAAGTAATTGATTTATTTATTTAAGTAATCAAGCTATTGGATTAGATAGTATTGAGCCAATTGATTAGGCAAATGCAATTTTCTATAAAGATTTTTTACATGTTTTTGATGTTGCTACTAAAATATTTTGTGGAATTTATTATCTTACTTCTTCTACTGTTATTTATCAATTAAGGGTTATTGATGAAATTTTTAACAAATATAGTGCTCGAGAATATTATGCTTCTTTGGTTGTTATAATGAAGGAAAATTTTGATAAATATTTTAACCCACTTCCCATATATTTTGGTATTACTACTATTTTAGACCCTATGTATAAACAAGATCTTTTCTTTCAATTATTAGAAATGATATATGGGCATAAAAGTGCCCAAGAACAATTATATCAAATTAAATAGGAAATGCAAACTCTATTGGGTCGGTATGATAGCAATTGTACAACTGTCCAACCAACTATGACCACAACGTCCTCTTCTCACCGTGACTTTGGTGGCAATACGTCCATTTGGAAAAGAATAACATCCCGACGGACAGATGCATCAACAAGTACAAGTTCAAATTCATCCGACCTCCAACGTTATCTCGGTACACCTCCAATAGAAAATGAAAATGATTTCAGTCTTTTAGACTGGTGGAAGGGACAACAATCAAAGTTTCAAATTCTTTCAGCTTTAGCTCATGATATACTCGCATTTTCAGTTTCTACCGTAGCATCGAAGCAAACATTTAGTGCGAGTGGACGTGTTATCAGTCAATTCAGGAGTCGATTGGCCCCTCCGACAGTAGAAGCCTTGATGTGTTTATGTGATTGGTATCTTGCAGAAAATAGACAACAGGAAGATACCGAAAAAGAGTAACTTGACCTTGATTTTGATGCAATGTATTTAGGTGAAAGAGAAGAACACGCTAGTGGATCTAGTGATGAATAATAAATTAATAATTATGTACAGATAGAGTAATATTTACAAATGATAATCACTCTTATAGGTGCCAACTTCGTTAAGATGTATAAGATGTGAAGTGATGCACCTATTAATTACTCTATCATTTATTTATTTTTTTTTTAATTCTACATTTATAAATTGTAATTTTAAATTTAATGTTAATTATGTAATTGGTTGTTATGTAATAAATTTTAATTTTTATCAATAATGATTTTAATGTGTTTGTTTGAGTTTTATTTTTATTTTATTTTCTTTAAAAAAAATAAAAAATATTAAAAATAGGTCGGGTCGGTTGGGACGGGTCAAGGGCGGGTGAGCGTGACCCTTGACCCAACCCGACCCGACCCGACCTGAAGATCGGCTGGGGCGGCAGGGACGGGTCAGCCTGATTTACATCCCTAATTTTAACGAACCCAAAGCTTAACATATAATTGATTGCCTTTTTTCTTGAAACAAGAAGATTTCGACCAAAGGAAGGAAAAATTTGTTTGGTCGAGTTGAATGATCATGGCCTGGGAAATGATTAAGTTTGTTCAATGCAGAAGTTGATGCAATTGAGCACAACACTCACACACACACACACACACACACACACACACACACACACACACACACACACACACACACACACACTCTCTCTCTCTCTCTCTCTCTCTCTCTCTCTGATTTTAGGCGTCGATTGGGTAATTAAAATTTTGAAATAGATAAATTTGTAATTAAAACAAAAATAATAGAATTGATTTAGGTAATAATAAGCTTCAATCAAAAGCCCCCCCTTGGAAGTTTATTGCGTTTGTAGACAAGGTAATGGGCCGGCGGGTGCGCTTGCTAAGTGGAGGAAGGTGGTAGAATTGGTATTATTATTATTTTTTTGTTTTTTCATTTTTTATTTTATTATTAATATTATTATTATTTGGGGGGGTAGTTTTGACCTCTTTGTGCTGCTTGAGATGGAGATTGATTTGTTGTGGATAAAAGTAGTACTCTAAGTTGGCGGCATTTGGGTCTTTCCTTTTGGCGTTTTATTTGATTAATTTTTGTTTTTTTTTCATAAAGGTTTTGGTTGTTATTCTTTTTTTTTTTAAATAATTCCTCAAAATTTTAAGAATACATAAAAATATTGCCTACCTTGCACTATCCTGGATCTAAAAATAATTAAATATTTTTACCTTTCTGGGTTTATCTTCTCAAAACATCCTTATTTTAGAAATATCTGCCTTTTTAGAATACAGGACTTCAATACAAGATGTAAAATAAATCTAAGACTAATTAGTCCAATGCAATACAACCCAATACCAGATAGCCCAATGTCACATTATTGGACAAAAATCAAATTCAGTTTTTACCATTATTATTCAGAAACATTTCAAATAACTATTTTTATGGTAATTTAAATCTATTGGTTATAATATATTATGTTAAATTACTTAAATTCATAACTAAATTCCTATTTAAATCAATAAAGCTATATTTTGAACAATTCTGTTTAAACTATTAGTATAAAATTAATTGATTTCAAATTCATAAATACAAATGCTGCTAAGATTTTTTTTTTCAACTAAGGTTTCTTTTGGATAAATAGGGATTTCAAACCCTCGGATTTAATATTAAATCGTATTAAAATATAAAATGAGAGACTTAAATTATATAACAATATATAAAATAGTTTTAATACTTATTATCAAAATTTTAAGAATACATAAAAATATTGCCTACCTTGCACTATCCTGGATCTAAAAATAATTAAATATTTTTACCTTTATCCTTATTTTAGAAATATCTGCCTTTTTAGAATATAGGACTTCAATACAAGCTGTAAAATAAATCTAATACTAATTAGTCCAATGCAATACAACCCAATACCAGATAGCCCAATGTCACATTATTGGACAAAAATCAAATTCAGTTTTTACCAGTATTACTCAGAAACATTTCAAATAACTATTTTTATGGTAATTTAAATCTATTGGTTATAATCTATGATCTTAAATTACTTAAATTCATAACTAAATTCCTATTCAAATCAATAAAGTTATATTTGAACAATTCTTTTTAAACTATTAACATAAAATTAATTGATTTCAAATTCATAAATACAAATGCTGCTAAAATTTTTTTTTTTCAACTAAGGTTTCTTTTGGATAAATAGGGATTTCAAACCCTGGGATTTAATATTAAATCGTATTAAAATATAAAATGAGAGACTTAAATTATATAACAATATATAAAATAGTTTTAATACTTATTATCAAATTAACTGGTACCAAAGATGATGGAGCCATCATTATAAAATAAGTCAATTAACTACATTTTATGATCATTTCAAATTTATCATAATTGGTCATGATAGATTAAGTTTGGATCTCTTCCGATAATTAAGTTTGGGTCTCTTGATTTCAAATTCATAAATAAAAACACATAGATAAGTGTAATTTTGAAACCAAATATAAAGATAGCAAACTTTTACTTAAACACATAACACACAGTACATTAAGATTTAATAGCAAACAACATAACCCAGAGACCCATACGAGTGGGTCCTAGGTTTAACTGTAAGTATTTAGAAACCGGTGGTTCAACCATGAACCTACTACACATGCTTCAATATATATATATATATATATATCATGATTTATAGTTCACGATATAATAAGAAGCGTTTTATTTATTTAATTAATAGTATTACTTATTGAACGCTGGTAGACAAGTACCTTCCACACTAGCTAATAATGTTTGGGACATTTGTAGTAGCAGTAGCATGCAGGTGGTTTGTGGTGTCCATGGGTGTAGAGACATTTTCCGTAGTAATAATATTTGTAGATCTCCTTATGCGTGCAGTAGTAGTTGCAGTATTTCCAATGGCAATACCCAACCCATTTGCTCTTGACGGGGCAGTACTTTCTTGTGGCTGCTGCTATCTCTGCACCATGTAAGCAAAACAAACAATTAGCTAGATTGATGTGAAATGAAAATCTTTGTTTTTTTTCGTTTTTTTGTTTTCTTCTTCTTCTTTTTTTCTTTTTTGGAGATAATATTAAGAAAATTTTAACAGTACTATCTCTGGAGCTAAGAATAATAGATGTGCCAATACATATCAGAGATACAAATATGATATAAGAACAGAAACAAGTACTGCTATTTTTAAGATCTGAGCATGATGATGCTAAAAATATCTAGTTGAAAAAAAAAATCTAACACATAATTCAATATATAAATATATCAAAATATGAAATGAGCGATTTTATAATTTTTGGAGGTTAGCCAAATGCTGGCTTACCTTAATTAAATATTAGAAGAAAAAGATAAAGTAATTGACTTATGTCATTATATTTGAAAAATATATGCATCGGATATGTTAGATACAGATACCAAATTCATTATGAAGTGTTCCTTGTAGCCCCAAAATACATTGTACAATTTCCTGCCAGTTTGAGCAAAATTCATGCACCTTCAAACCAGGTTCACCCACAAGGGCCAAAATGAAATATTTCTAATGGAATTATCACAAAATAATAAGATATATATATATATATACACCGAATCCTATACATATATACATATATATGCCTGGCCCAGATTCAATGCCCTAAGGTCTGCAGTCAGTTACCATAGGTAATTGGGTATTTAGGCTATATAATTAACACAGATAACTATAAAATGCTTACTACTCACCAGTGTTTGCCAGGAGAATCAGCATGACAAAAGCAAGAAGGAACTTGGTGGAGTTGCTGTTAAGCTTAGCCATGTTTCTTTTCAGTGACTTAGCTTGTGCAGAGCTACTAGCACTGCATGGTATTTATAGTGAGTAAGTTGTTCTAGAACATGGTTTAGATTGAATAAGGATGAGAGTTGACAATCAGTGCAATGCGCAAGCAAACATTAGTATGAATCATTCCAAATTAATATAAAAAAGATTAGTTTGCGCATTTGATTATTTTAATATTGCAAGTTGCAGCAGTAACTATAATGAAGTATGATACCTTGGTGTCTTGTTAATTTAATCACTGTGAGGCGGTAAGCATAAATGTCACTCTTAATTCTATTCATGACGCAGTCAACTGTTTTCAGTGGCCAAATTAGCTTCTCTTATCGTTGTTAAAATTTCGCTAAAAGATCCTGTTCATTTTTATTTCATGACGTATAAAATAAGTGAATGTTGTTGTTATCTGGAACCAATTCTGTGCAGATAAAATCTCGTTCTTTGGGACCAGTATAATCTCTAAATGCCATAAAAAAAAAAAAGTTTTTTCCCACTAGGTACCATTTGATTTTTAGATAAAATTTCATATTCTCCGTCCAACAAGTGACATTAAGGCCTCATTTGGAGTAAGAAAAAATAAGATAAATTGAGATAAAATATGATTTGGGGTTAATTTTAACGCCTTTTTTTTAAAAGTAGCAAACTGTTGAAACGGTTTTCCAAATCCATTCCCACGGATGCAAAAATAATTCACAAAAAATAGCGATAATAATACTCGTTTGAAAGTTTTCGACACGAATAATGTGATTGTATAAAAAATTTACACATTCGATTAACCTAATTTTAGATTTTTTTATTTTTTAGTGAAATATTGAAATTTTTTAAAATTAGTGATAGCGAAAAAATTAGAGGTAAAGGGTTTGTTGGAGATTTATAGAATTTTTTGGAGTTTTTTTTTTTTTTTTTTTTTTTATGCCAAACCGACCCTAAAGCAAGAAATCACGAGTTCAAATTGCGGAAGTATCTTTTTTAGAGTTGGATTTTTACGCTGTACATGGTCGATTTATTGTCTGGTTCTATGCCAACACAATATATACACTTGTGCATAGTACGGTCTATATCAACAGATTTCGTGTGAATACAATGTCACTTCTTATAATTGTTCTAAAACTAAGCTCATGTAGTGTGGCCTCTAAACGTCGTATATGAATTGCTTCTCAATAAATGGCAATTGATTTTCAAATGAAAATGGGTCATTTTTATCCAACAAATATATATAAAACGTTGTACAAAGATTTTGTCTTACTCATTTTCTTCCTTAACGAATATATGCAAGTAACATCCAAAAGAAGATGACTTTGCAACTACCCAAGAGAAGACACAAAAATTTAAGAGGGGTGCCCCATTTTCTAATTTTAAGGATGTGTTTAGAGTGAGAGTTTGATCAGAGTAAAGAAAAAGATAGAAAAAAGATGGAGAAAATTGGAAAGATTTATAAATTTTAAATACATATTTTTGTTTGAATAAATTAAAAAATATAATAAAATAAAAGATATTAAAGACATTCATCAATATATTTAATTTTTTATTAAATTAATTTTAATTTCTAAATTTTATATATTTTTTCTTCTGTTTTTCACCACAATCTAAATTAAAAAAAAATTAAATTTCTATCATTTTTTCCATTAATAAATCTTTAGTGCAAACAAACCCTTTGACATTACGTAAAAATGATTGGTTTTACTTTTTTTTTTTCTTTTTGAAGTACAGCGGACATGTACTGTACACTTTGAACTACGTCTACTTACCAAAAAAAAAAAAAAATGAACTAGGTCAAATGCCTTTGGCCAAGTGTGGTGCTTCGGGTTCTAATCAGTTCTCTTCTAGTTTGGATCTGCAGTGGGGAGCCAGGGCATGCTTTGTGTTCGATAAATGTGTCCGTTTGGCGTTTTTTAACTAAAAACTAATTTTTAGTTACACAACTTTTTAATTTTTTCTAAAATATCAAAGTTATTCCTTTACATTTTAAATTTATTTTTAACCATGAGTAACAAAAATATCAAATTAATAAAAAAATAAAAAGTTAGTTATTAAAAAATTAATGTTTTTCTTTTACAAGCACAAAAAAATTAGTTTTTTAAGTAATTAACTAGTATTCAGTTATAAAAAAGCTAACTTTTTTTTGTTTTCTAAACTCACTGGTAGTATTACTAATTTGTGTTGGATAAATGTGGTGTCACTAATTGTATTGGCTTTCCTCTGACCTAAGAGGGTGATTCTGATATAATAATAAGATGGCGTTGATTAGTCTTACCCAAAAAAAAAAAAAGAACCAGGTCAAAATTGAAAGCATGGTACTACTAGAATATAATACTGAGCCTTTTCATGGAAGGGTTCCCAGAAAGTTATCTGGCTTAAGAAAGTGAGCACATGAAAACTAAAACAGTACTTGTGAAGTGGGTTTTCTTTGGCTATTGGAGGTGTTCGTTCTCAGGAATGCTACCTTTCTAATTACTATTTTCTTTTATAAATTTTCTTTGATAATTTATTTTCTTTCTATTGTTTAATTTATTCCTCTATGCGTTTTAGGCCACCTGGAAATCCAATCTAAAATGAAAGTTGAAACTGTCTAGATTTTTACATTTATGGCTGTGGAAATAATTATATACTCGTATTATTTCCATAATTGAAATATAAGTATGATGCTTGATGTATCATGATTTTTTTGCTTTTATCTAAGTTTTGTTTTTTTTTTTTTTTTAAGGTTAAAATTACTGTTTTGCTTTTGCTGTTAATATTGTTCAGTTAATATTTGAACAAAATGATAAGAGTTCAAATTATAATTTTAGATATTTGATTAGAATGTCAAAGTACATAAATTTGATGAATTTATTAATGAAACCTAGTTGAATAAATCGGAGCAGCATAACAGAAGATTAAGAAGTAGATTCTAAGTATTCATATACTTTTCTCAACTAAACCATAATAGACTCTAAGTACCTATTGAGCTAGAAAAAAAGAGAGAGCATTGTTTTGAATTAACACAAACTTTAATTACCAATCGACTTCGTTCCATGTTTTATCTCAGTAAGTATTGAAATTTTCAGGTTTGGAGGCTTATTTCAAGTTAGAATCAATTTGAAAATTATCCAAACGTGTAGTACAGGTGGTATATTTATTCTAGAAATGTGTCCTGGGAACTTTAAAATCATGAGAATTCTAATCAAATCTTATCTTATCATTAAACTCTATATAAATGATCTACTCTTATATATAGTTTATAGCATGAATTCTAGGGAAAAAAATCACACACTCTGTGTTTTATTAAGACTTAGCTTACAATTAGCCAACAACAACACATCTTCGTAGGTGTTTGTAGATTGCTACTTGCTGTTTTGGTTCATCGGTTCATCTGGGTGTGAATAAGATGTACATATACTAGGATGTAGGGTTCAATTATCTAACTATTGTAAAGATTCAAAATTATATAGTGAATGACTTTTGATTATTTGTTCTAAGACCTAAAATTTTTTCCTTACTATTTTAAGGCTTTTTTTATTAAATTCTTATATATTATTTTTATACTTTGTTGCTCATATATGATTGATTAATTGACTGCATAATATTCGATTTGTAATTGTTTGAAATTTCTAGTTCGATTTTTCAATCACCGTAATCAAAACTTCTTGTAATTAATTATCTTTGTTTGAAAAAAAAAAAAAAAGATTTCAAGCAAAGAGGAAAATGGATTTTGGAGAAGCTAGGATGAGGCCCACAATAATGATTTCACGGAAAATGTTATTGCCTTTTATATATATAACGTTTATAAATATATGTATATATATATATATTTTTTACATACACACACCGTGCACTTTCACTAGTACTATTAGATAAGGCAATACCGGGGATATTAGTGAAATCTAAAATTAATAAAATCTTAATATATTTTGGTGAGTACTTTTTAATTTTCTATAATACTTTTTAAATTCTCACGACTTTTAAAATACATTAAAAAAGAAATACTTTTTTTATTTATTTTACAGAGTCTTTATTTACCGGTACTCTGTTTGGAACGCAATCAACAACAGAGAGAGTAAGAAGAATAAATTAATCAAAAATAAGAACACAAGATTTTTACAAGGTTTGGCCAATCGTGCCTGCGTTTTCAGAGTTGCAGAGAGATTTTTACTATTTTGAAGAAAGAATTACATTCAGCGGCTGTAGGGTTTTCAAACACTATATATATCTTAACTCTACCAAAAAATTTTTCCCGGGGACAATGGCTCCCGGACCCCCAAGAGACTTGTCCATGAGCGCTACGACTTGAGCCTATCAACCCAAGTCTCCGCTCAATGGATTAAGCCTAAAAAAAATCCAAAAAAAAAAGAAAATCACGCAACATTATTTCGAGTCGAGTCATTATCCGAATCACCGCCCACAAAATAAGCTCCACACCAAATCCCAACATACTCAATATCAATTCTCTACACAGAAATTAACTTTAAGTATTTAACAATTATTTTTTTCAATCTTTTTCTGTTCCTTTTCATTTGTTATATGATCATCTAATTATCATACAGTCATAAATATGTTAATAAATAAAATAATAAATAACAAAATTGAATTTTATTTTTAATTTTAATTTGTTATAATTGTCGAGATTTAAACGAGTTCAAAATATTCTATTCAAACTTGTTTTCTAGGGTTATCGAAGAGCTTGGACTAGAGTAAGATTAAAAATAGAGGTGCATTTAATTTTAAAATAATATAGCTTTATATTATAATAGTATCAATAAATATAGTAATTATCATATATTAAAAATACTTAAAAATAAAAAGTGAACAGAAAGTTCGGTAATATTTAAAGAGCAGAAAGTAATTAATATATATATATATATATATGCATATTTAATATTAAAAATTGCATAGCGTTGCTCCAATAGCTTGCGATTCAAAGTGCCAATCAACAAATAGCTACAGAGGCTTGCTGATGCACACCATATTTTGTTCCTTGTTACTCCAACTTATTTCTTATAATTATAAATTAATTAATGTTATTCTTAATTATCCCAAAAGAAAAATAAAAAGTTAGAGAGCAAAAATACTGAGTCAAGGCAGTAAATCCTCTGCCCAAAAGAATAATTATACATACAAAAGGATATCTTTACAATGAAAGTTGGTAGATCTAAGACTTTGACTTTATATATCCAATCTACTTATATTTAATTTCTACCTATGAATATGGTTGATTTAGACAAACGAAATATATTCCTTTAAATTTAAACCTATTCAATTATTAATTTACATATTCAACATCTATTTCTTTAGTTCTAGCAAATGAAGCCGGAAAAAATATGTTAAATTTAAATTTTCTACGGTCATCATTTACAAATTAATTGAGATCTCACGACGTTTACATAATTAATAAATAAAAATTATTTTCTTGGGCAGGAAGGTTCATTCATAATATTCTCCAAAAAATAAAATAAATCTGTCACCTGATTTTGATTAATTTTTTTATTTTTCTTTTTTTTTTTATTTTTACTCTCTATCAATTTTGAACTGCAAAAGCAACTGTTAGGAGTATACCTTTTGATGAGTATTCTTCTTACATTAGAAAATTAAGACATGGGTACCTGATTAATTTATTTGCGCATGATTGAAAGCTCTCCATTCATAGGCGGATTGATATTGAGGACCCAGACTGTAGTTCAGATAATCTGGTCTTAAAAAAAACAGTTTTTTAAATTTAAAAAAAAAATATACTTTTTTAAATTTAATCCACCTTAAATTTCTCTAACCCAACTCATTATATTTTTATATCCTTTATTCTACCTAAATTTTTAAAAGTCAATTCCCTTTATTTTTAAATTCTTTATTTAGGTTAATCAAACTTCAAATTCTAGATCCATTCATCCCTATATCCATGCAAAGTCAATTCCCTTTATTTTTAAATTCTTTATTTAGGTTAATCAAACTTCAAATTCTAGATCCATTCATCCCTATATCCATGCATGTTAACTATATTATCACCACAGGTGGTTTACGAAGATAGTCTCCCAATATCTCTCTTTATCACTTTACTCTTTGAAAAGAGGCACCTTAATTCATCCTTCCAAATTCATTCTCACTCTCCTGATATTGATGCTATACATATATGCTCATTGAAAGCCAAGGGTAATTTTGAAAGGAAACAGAAATAGATGACAAACTTTACTTATTACATACAATCCATTAAGATTGAATAATAGCAAACAACATCCCTAGAGACCTATGCGAAAAGGTCTTAGGTTGTACATAAAGAATACTAAATCCAGCAAACAACATAACCTAGAGAGACCCATACCACAAGGTCTTTCGCTTGAATACAAATATTGGCAACAGGTGGTAACTCTTGCCCGAACCTTATATATATATATATATATATATGCTTCACTATATATATCGTGATTTTTGGTTCATGATCATAAGAAGCATGTTATTTATTCAATTAATAGTATTATTTATTGAAGCTGATAAACAAGAGTATTCCCACACTAATGTTTGTCACACTTGTAATAACAGTAGCATGCAGGTGGCTCGTGCTGTCCATGGGAATAGAGACATTTTCCATAGCTATAATAGTCATAATTCTCCTTATGCTTGCAGTAGTAGTCGCAGTATTTGTAATTGCAGTGCCCATCCCATTTGCTCTTGCGGTAGCAGTATTTTGTTGCTGTTGCTATCTCTGCACCATGTGAACAAAACAAACAATTAGCTATGTTAATTCATGTGACAAGAATCAGAAATGGTCATAGTCTTGTCGAAAATATGAGTATATATATCCAACCGTGAATTTTTCTTTTCATCTTCTTTTATTTTTATTTTTATTTTTTTGCAAAAATCTCGAAGTGTTGGAGGGGGGATAGGTGGGAAATTTGGGAGGTGGACATAGCAACTTATGTCACCAGATCAACTTGAGGTCAAGGGTTCCTTAGATTAAAATTTAACTATTCAAATGTATTTATGCTTTTGTTAAATTAAAAGTATAAATACAAATGGATAATTAGATCTTAATCTTATGACTACCCCTCCTTTATGTCATCGAGATGACATAAATGACTATGCAATATTCTCCTTTTCTTAGGCGAGACCCTACCAGTATATATATACTCAACAACGATTTGTAACTATAGATTTATGATACATAATTAACATATATAAATATAAATACGTAAGTATTTACCAGTGTTTGCCAATAGGAAAAGCATGAGAAAAGCAACAAGGAGCTTGGTAGAATTGGTGTTGATCTTTGCCATGTTTCTTTTCACGACTTGATTGGCTTGTGCAGAACTACTAGCATTGCATGGTATTTATAGTGTAATTAGTTGGTCCTGGTCATGGTTTAAGTTGAACAATTAAGGACAACAATTGAGAAGCAATCTAATGAATAAAATAAGATGGGTATGAAACGTTAGTACAAATTATTTATTAAATGCACAATATTGTAAACTTGCAAGTTGTATTATTAATTGAGAAAGTCATTCTTATCAATTCTACGTGTATATATATACATATATATGATGCAGTCATCACTTGCAGCTTCCAAATGGCATATAAATTCATTTTAGTCGTGGACAAATTATTAATATAAGCGAGTTTATGACATCTGAAAAAATGACTACTTCGCAACACCAAAAATAAAATAAAATAAAAGAAGAAGAAGAAGAAGAGGGGTGCCTCGTTTTCTAATAGTAAGTGATTATGTGAAAAGGTGGTTTCTCTTTTAATATTTGAAGTACAAGCCGCAGATCTAGACTCAAGCTATGTCAAATGAAGAACGTGTCCAAGAGGACTATTTCCTAATTAAATTGTGTGTATTTGGTATTAAGAACAAATTATAAAAAACAATATGTTTGAACTTTCTTTTTTTTAAATGAAAATTTTTAATTCCTTCTATTAAATACTATTTAACCATTAATAACTACTCATAACTTTAAATAGATGTATAAGTAATTTTTTAATTTCTATTTGTTATTTATGTAATTTTATCATTGCATTTTTTTATTTTTCTTATATGCCCCTTAGTTTCCCACTGTTTTTATTATTTGAGATAAAATTTTCAATCTTTTTAATGTTTAAATATTTTTTAAAAATTCAAAAAAATATAAAGTAAATGATAACAAAATAAAAAATAACGTGTTTTTTTTTTTTTTTCATACACAAAGTGTGTACATTCATTAGTACCATTAGATAAGATAATACCAGGGATATTGGTAAAACCTAAAATTAACAAAATCTTAATATATTTTGGTGAGAAATTTTAATTTCCTATAATATTGTTCAACCTCCCATGAATTAATTTCAAGTTTTAAATCAATATAATGACTAATAAATAAAGATGGGCATGAAACGTTCCAAATTAAATCACATTATTCTAATTAATCACGCTAGTTGCATCGCTATTTAATTTAATTATGGGAAAAAAAAAAAGAAATGAATACGTTGATGCTCTTGATCTCAGAGTGTGAAGTAACGAGCATTTATTATACTTAATTCTATATTCACCATGCTCTTTGCAGCTGCCAAATGGCGTGGAATTATAAACTTCTCTTATGATTCTTGAAAATTTTCGACCACTTCCCATCAAGGTTAAAAGAATTTACAAACATGGTTTTTTTTTTTTTTAACTATTCAAAAGGATTGGATAAGATAATACATATCCTAAGCATAGTGAATATAAATTCTCACAATAAATTAATCTTTATTAATTGCTTCTGCAAAAAAAGAGAAGATAAAAGTTGTTAAGTTTAATTCATAGGTGTTAATAAATTCCGCTTGGAATGATCAAAATCAAGTTTAAGTTATTCCTTGAAAGTTGTAATAGATCAGTGGGATTTCGAGTAATAAAAAATAAAGTCTTTTTTTTTTTTTTTGAGTGAAGTAGTATTACTTTAATCTTACTATCAACACTATTAAAGTTGGTTTTATCACACTTATATACTGATCACCAGAGATTGGTTGGAAGAAACGATAACCCATTCCTCTTGATAGACTGAAATTGATGATACACATAAACTGTCATAGTCTTGGGTCTCTCTTATCCTAAAAAACTAACAGAAGTGAGATTTTTACCTCACACTTATATACCGACCATCACTCCCTTCCATAACCGATGCAAGACACTCCCATACGTACGACTCACCAATGTTTGCTAGAAGGAAGAGCAAGAGAAAAGCCAGAACGAACTTAGTAGAATTGGTGTTCTTAGACATGTTTCTTCTTACGGCTTCACTTACGTAAAACTACCCACGTTACCTGGTATTCATAGCATTTGAGAAGCAAATGTATTCATATAATGAATAAACAAAGACGAGTACGAAACATTCCAAATTACTATTGCACCGAGAAAAACCATACACTAACTGAATTGAAGCGCCTTTTTTTAGTGTGAAAAACATGCATTTCCTTCACTTGACTTTTCTTTTTATAATCGTGGTAGCTCAACGAATCAAGAAGCGTAGTGGAATAGATATTTTATTTGCTCGGAATTCTACGGTGGGTTATTAGTAATCCACCCCATATATAGGGTTGATCTTTTCTTCTCATATGATTTTTTTTTGGGGGGGGGGGGATGACGATCTCCATATCTGGCTAACACTACTAGAGATTGGGGAATTGGCGAATGGAAATCTCAGGGCGACCGCTTAAAGCGGTCGCTATAATTGTATTAGCGACCGCTTATGGCGGTCGCTTAAACGACTGTCGCTAATCCCGTGCGGCAAGGTATCGACGACGAAAAAATTCGCGCGACCGCTTAAAGCGGTCGCTAATATGGTTGTAGCGACCGTATTAGCGACCGCTTTAAAGTGGTCGCTGATTCTCTAATTATATTCGGCAGAACGCCTCCCTCTTTTTCCTCTCCCTCCCTCCCTTTTTTTCCTCCCTCCCCCGCGCTCTCTCTTCTCTCCCCCCTCTACCGTCTTCTCTCCCCCCTCTGCCGTGCCGTGCCGGACCGGAGTTCGCCAGCCATCGCCGGAGGTTTCTCTCTCTCTCTCTCTCTCTCTCTCTCTCATAAACATGCATTAATATTTTTTTTTGTTATTGTAGTTTATTTTGAGGTTAAGGCAACACTACACCGTACCAGGTTTGGATTTTTTTTTTTAGTTTGAAATTTTTTTTCTATTTTTTGTATTTTTCATGTTTATTGTTGGATAAATGTAAATAATTTTTTTTTGTTTTTTGTGGTTGGGGGTTTGATGATTATCTATACATGCATGTATGTATTATTGTTTGTTTAATTTTTTTATTTTAGTTACTCGTTAAATTGTTTATTTCATGTGCGTATTGTGTAATATTTTTTTTTATGTATGTTGCTGTTGTTTTTAATTTTTTTTAATTTGCTATTTTTTTTCTGTTTTTTTTTTGTTTGCTGTTTTTTTTTCTGTATTTTTTATTTGCTGTTTTTTTTAATATTCTGTTTTTTAATTTTATTTTATAAAAATTGGTATGTTGGAAGAAAGAAAAAGAGATTTTAGAAGAAAAATTTAGTTAGTGGAAAAAATTGTTGTGTTTTGTGCAGTGTGTAAAAAAAAATGTATAGAACTTTTTAATGGTTGCGTCGGCTTTGGTATGTGTTTGGATTGGGAAAAAAAATATTTAAAAATTTGACGTAAAAAAAATACGTGATGAGATTTAATCGAAAAAAATTGATAATTTTTATAATTTGTGATAAAATTTAATAAACTAAATACCCCAATTGTATTTGTTATTTGGGTGAAAAAAATAGACGAAATGCAAAAAATGAAATTAAAATTAATTAAATTCGATCAAAATAATTTAGGCTGCGTTTAATTTACTAAAAATAAAAAAAAATTTAAATTTTTGAAAATTTCTAAAACTCTTTAATACATTTTATCCATATCCTAACAAATTTTTATAAATTCCAATACTTTTTTTACAAATCTCAATAACTTTTTAATAAATTTCAACAAAACTGACATAAATCCGTGAGAACGAACTCCAAAAACTCATCCTAACAGTTTCTCTCTCTAATATTTTGACATAAAAGTCAAAATGTGACCACCAAAATGATTATTACTTTCTTTATCTTTTAATTTTTTCATTAGATATTCAAAAGTAAATTACTTTTTGTTCTTTTAAACATGAATTTAACGTGATGGGAAATATAGAGCCGTGTAACTTTTCATGCGAGAATGACAAAGTAATACTTTAGTTGGTAATTGATTGTTTGGTATAAATTTATAAAAATTAAAGGAAGTTATTAAAATTGGAAAAAATTTTAAAAATGACAAAAGTTAATTTTTTTTTTTTGTATTTGTTAGTCTGCCATTTGCTCTCTAAAACGAATATCTAGCCCCCGTGGGCATAGTAATAACAAATTCTGGATTCAAAAATTTTTTTGTATAGTTAACAATTCGTAATTTGAAAACTATTCGATCGGTAGAATTTGAAAAAAATTAATACAAATTACAATTTATTATTTGAATTCATTACAAAATTCAAAAAATTTTGTAAATTAATTGGAAAATAATAATTCATAAAAAGTGATAGATTTATATTTTAGAATCATAAAATAGCTAAAATGAAATTAGTTGAAATATTGAAGGGAAAAAATAAAAAATTTCCTACTCTTGACTATTTACTTCTTTAAGCTTGATGCCAGTAATATATCATTTGATTTTAATTATCAAATTATTCATATAAAATTCATCTTGTGATACTTGGAAAATTTTTTTGGATACTTAGAAAATTATATGTGATACTTGGAAAATTATGCATGTGACCTTTTGTCACATCAATCCTTATAGATGAAGTCAAATTTTTGGCCTGGGAGCTATTTTTTTGGAGCGTTAAACTTGGGCTTAAAAAATTATATTTAATGAATAAAAATAAAATAATATATATACAAATAGTATAATTAATTGAATTTTAAATTTTAGATTATATAGGAGTATTTAGTTTATTAAAAATATTAAAAATTTTTATTAACTATTTTTAATATCTTTCAATTAAATTTTGTCACGTGTTATTTTTTCACTAATTTATTTTTT
The DNA here is from genome assembly GCA_019916065.1 of Vitellaria paradoxa. Taxonomy (NCBI): domain Eukaryota; kingdom Viridiplantae; phylum Streptophyta; class Magnoliopsida; order Ericales; family Sapotaceae; genus Vitellaria; species Vitellaria paradoxa. The sequence continues at coordinate 45,506,206 of CM034238.1, forward strand.
TAACCATTTAAACACTATCATATAACAACTAAGAGAAAATAAAATTTTAAGGAGATTTTTTTTGGTAATTGACTAAATTTTAAAGAGATTGATTTATAACTTAAATTTTTTTAATTCAAAATTTATATATACCAATATTAGTTTTTTTTTCTAATAAGACTAATTATTTTTAAAAATTTTTGAGGAATCAAATTATAATATAAATTTTTTTAATAAAAAATTTTCATACATAAATATCATTTTTTATGTATGTAAAAAATAAGAATTCTTTAAAAGCTTTTAATTATTTAGTAAAAATGTTGAAAAAAATTTCAAAATTTTTTAGTAACTTTTAAGGAGTTACCAAATGTCAAAAAAAGTAAAAATTACTAAAAAATTTCTCTCCCGCTATATATATATATATATATATTCAACTCTACCTATCAACTTGACTATAACTAACCAATTCTTAAAACGACACTTAACAATAATAAACTTATAAAAAAAATTATCAAAAATAATTTTAGTTTAATAAAATCTTTGAATAAAATAATTCATTTTTAATGTGATGCAACAAAAATAGATTAAGTAATGAAATTAATAAAATATTTATAATAGAAAAGAAAAACGAGAGTGAAAACAAATTTTAATTGTTCTTCACTATGAAATTAACTTTGTAATTTTATAAAAACAAAAAATGACAAAGGGTAGAGAGAGTTTTTGAAGCAATGCTAACATCTTCACTCAATATGGTAATTTTTATAAATAAATTGATTAACGTACCTTACGGAAATTAAATTATATTATGATATTTATAATGTTAGATAATACTACTAAAAATATGAGAATTAATATATAGTTTAATGTAAAAATAATATATAGTTTGAAAAAAGTATAAAAAGTTAGTAAAAGTTGATAGATTTTTTAATAAATTAAATACAATAAAGTTTGTAAACTTTTAAACATATTACTTTTTTTCATAAAAAGAATACTTTTAAATAAGAATCGATGCATAAGACAAAAAAAAAAATTAATATCTATTGTTTGATTTATGTTATAATGAGTAAATATTGAATTGTTCGTAATATCTATTGTTAATTTATTTAATTTGTATCGTATTATTTTATTTGTTGTATATTTGATCTTCGTATAATGTATTGAAGTGTTATTTTTTGGAATAACAATAATTAACTCCAATTAACTCTAATTAGAAGAAAACCCCTAATCTTGCTTGGGTCCAATCCAACATCTTGCTTGGGCATTGGGCCCAGTGTAATCCAATACGAATACGATAAGAAAATTAGGTCAAACAATAATATTATAATATTGTTTCTAGATAATTTACCGAATAATATAGTAATTAATTACACAAGCAGCAGTAGTTAATTAGTAAGAGTTAATTAGTTCAATTAGTAACTACAATAAAACTCCTAATCTTGCCTGGGTCCAATCCAACATCTTGCTTGGGCCCAGTGTAATCCAATACGAATACGATAAGAAAATTAGGTCAAACAATAATATTATAATATTGTTTCTAGGTAATTTACCGAATAATATAGTAATTAATTACACAAGCAGCAGTAGTTAATTAGTAAGAGTTAATTAGTTCAATTAGTAACTACAATAAAACCCCTAATCTTGCCTGGGCCCAATTCAACATCTTGCTTGGGCCCAGTGTAATCCAATACGAATACGATAAGAAAATTAGGTCAAACAATAATATTATAATATTGTTTCTAGGTAATTTACCGAATAATATAGTAATTAATTACACAAGCAGCAGTAGTTAATTAGTAAGAGTTAATTAGTTCAATTAGTAACTACAATAAAACCCCTAATCTTGCCTGGGCCCAATTCAACATCTTGCTTGGGCCCAGTGTAATCCAATACGAATACGATAAGAAAATTAGGTCAAACAATAATATTATAATATTGTTTCTAGGTAATTTACCGAATAATATAGTAATTAATTACACAAGCAGCAGTAGTTAATTAGTAAGAGTTAATTAGTTCAATTAGTAACTACAATAAAACCCCTAATCTTGTCTAGGCCCAATCTAACATCTAAATACTTTATTCTAAGTTAGAAAACAAACAGACATTGAAAACCACTTTATTTTATTCATTTGCATATATTAGTGAAACTTAGACCCGTTTAAGAATCTCGTACGCCACCTGTTTGGTCATCCTTAGGTAACGGATTAGGTCTTTGACCAGGTTCGTTGTCCTTTCGATGAACGTGCGGAGATTGACGTACGCGATTCTTGAATTGTCCAGTATGGACAGTTTGGGAATGCAATTATCCATCCTGTATTCAACAACTCATGTACTGTCCTGTGTTAGATGAAGTTTCGGTTGACGTCCTGTTGTTCTCCGGGTGCGTACACAGGGTACGACTGATGTCGTCTGTGTATCGTGTACTTAGAGAACCACGCGGACATGCTGCCGAAATTTTATCTAATTAGGGGACAACGGCATTGAGTTGTTGAGTGCAAGTTGGATCGTGTATTCTCGAATGGGATAGGACCAACCACCCTGTAATGAGGAGGTAAAGTTTAAGACTAGGTGTTTTGCATATGGCACTACATTTTATAGTAATGACATTTTTTTCCTCTTGGGACTCCACAGACACTCTAAGCGAGATGGATAAGAGTTGGATTGATTTGCCGAATAGGATGTCCCCGGAGTATGTGGAGGGGATTAATCAGTTTATTGCATTCACCAGTGGGTTTCCCAGTGGGTACATTAGTTGTCCTTGCAGGAAGTGTGCTAACCGGTATTACTATACACGGGAGGTTGTCAGAGAGCACCTGATCCGTAATGGGTTCCTGAAGCAGTATAAATTCTGGACTCTCCATGGGGAAGAGTATACCGCCTCTCGTCCGAAAGAAACCGTTGAGGTGGAGGCCGAGGTTGCAGAGGAAGCTGATCCAATGCTCGCGATGCTAGCTGATATCGCATGTGGATTGACACATGAAGACAACGGTGCCGGTATTAATCTGACGGGTGGAACTAGTCCCCGCTCGGGTGCAGATGATGAGTCATTGAGATATTTTGAAATACTCGATGATGCGCAGACAGAATTATATCCTGGATGTCAGGAGTTCAGTAAATTGTCATTTACCGTTGAGTTGTTACATTTGAAGGCGTTGAATCACTGGTCAGATACGTCATTTGACATGCTACTACAGTTACTCCGTAGGGTTTTACCAGCGGGAGCTAAGCTTGCAGAATCGTACTACCAGGCACGCAAGTTAACTGAGAATCTGGGATTCACATACGAAACTCTGGATGCATGTCCCAATAGTTGCATGTTGTTTCGGAATGAGAATGGCAACCTCGATTCGTGTATCGTGTGTGGTGTTTCGAGATGGAAGAATGTTGGTACTATCCAAACTCGGCAGAATCGTTTGGGTAGTTCAAATCGTGGTAAGCTTGTGGCTGCAAAGCAAGTGCGCTACTTTCCACTTAAGCCACGATTGAAGAGATTTTTCATGTCATCTAAGATCTCTAAACTAATGACTTGGCATGCCGAGAACAGGGGGGATCATGGGAACTTATCCCATCCAACAAACTCTCCGGCGTGGAAGGATTTTGATAGAAGACACCCTGATTTCGCTGTCGATTCGCGCAGTGTACGGCTTGGTTTGGCGGCTGATGGATTTAACCCATTTTCAGGCATGACTGGGGCAACTCACAGTACGTGGCCTATACTGTTAGTTCCATATAATCTTCCACCTTGGCTGTGCATGAGGCAACCTTTTGTCATCCTATCGACATTGATTGACGGACCTAAGGGTCCCGGGGATAAAATAGATGTTTATATGCAACCATTGATTGAAGAGCTTAATGAATTATGGACTGATGGTGTGATGACATTTGACTCAACAAGAAATGAAATGTTTAAACTACGGGTAGCATTACTATGGACAATTAACGACTTTCCGGCGTACGCCAACTTATCTGGTTGGAGCACGAAAGGAGAGTTCGCATGTCCTTGTTGCAATCAGAGCAAGAAGTCAACTTGGCTAAAGTATGGTAGAAAGTGGGCGTACATGGGTCATAGACGCTTCCTACCTCCGTTGCATAGGTTTAGGAAGGACAGAGTCTCGTTTGACGGCACTCGGGAGTTCGGTCCGGCACCACGAGCAATGACCGGGGTCGAATTGCTGGCCCAGATGGAGCGGGAGCAAATTCGAACAGTATATGACTTTCAGGATCTGTTAACCCCCCGCTACCATCTATTTCTGGTGCAAATAGGAACCGAACCGATAATTGGAAGAAGAAAAGTATTTTCTATGAGTTGCCCTACTGGAAAGACAACTTACTCAGGCACAACTTGGATGTCATGCACATTGAGAAGAATGTTTGCGATAATATATTGTGGACGATCCTTGGTGTTAAGGGGAAATCAAAGGATAATGCTAATGCTCGACGTGATTTGCAGGAGATGGGATTGAGAACTCCATTGCACTTGCAGCCGGGAGAGTCCAACAGGGCATACATGCCACCTGCATAGTACACCATGAGCAAGGAGGAGAAGGATGCGTTCTTGTTAATTCTGAAAGGCGTGAAGGTACCTGATGGATATTGCTCGAATATTTCGAAGCGAGTCAACATGAGCGAACGGACGTTACAGGGTTTGAAAAGTCATGACAACCACGTCCTGCTTCAACAGTTGTTGCCTATAGCAGTAAGGACATGTTTGCCTAATAATGTTGTGCAGCCGTTGATCGAGCTCAGTAATTTCTTCAGGCAGTTGTGTTACAGAGTAATCCGTACAGAAGATTTAAAGGGTCTGCAGGACAGGATTGCTTTGACACTGTGTCATCTAGAGAAAATTTTTCCGCCGTCATTTTTTGATGTAATGGTTCACTTGACTATACACCTAACTGAAGAAGCCCAGCTTGGTGGCCCTGTCCAATTTAGGTGGATGTATCCGATCGAGCGATATATGAACACATTGAAGAGGTATGTGCGGAACAAAGCTCGACCCGAGGCATCCATAGCGAAAGGATATTTGATGGATGAGTGCATAAATTTTTGTGCGGCATATCTAAACGATGATGTCCAAACGACTTTTAGCAAGTCGGAGCGGATAAATGAAGGCCCTATTGGGGAAGGCACGTCATTTGATCTCAACCATATCGAGTGGATCCAAGCTCATCGGTTCGTGCTCTTCAACACCCAATCAGTTGTGCCATTGACCCAGTAAGTCACGTTGTCGTAATAAAGAAAGTTAATTACATCATATTTGTAATAAAAATCGTGATTATTCTCAATCCTGTTTGATTTGCATTGCAGGAGACACATAAACGAGCTGAAACAGAACATGCCTCGTGCAACAGACAATCAAATTCGAATGTCCCATTATCAATGTTTTCATGACTGGTTTAAGAACTACGTACGTGTTAAATATTTTCATATGTTTTTATATGATTTTCACATCACAATTAATTTGTGTTTGATTAACTCATGATAATTTACATTTCATAGGTATACAATTTACGAAGTACTACGGATTCTATTTTGACCGATGAAATAAAACAGTTGGCTGATGGTCCTTACACGACAGCTCGACGTTTCACAGCTTGTGACATCAATGGGTTTCGATTTCGCATCAAGGAAGTAGATGATAGGCGAGCAACACAAAATAGTGGCATCGGTTGTCCATCTATTGACGGTGGTTACTATTACGGCCAACTGAATGACATTATTGAAATCGTTTACAATCGTGGTTTAAGATATTTATTATTCAAGTGTGTTTGGGCTGATCCAATTCGCGGGGTTAAAGCTGATAAGTACCAATTTAAATTGGTCAATTTAAACAATTTGTTACATCGAGATGTACAAATAGAAGCTGAACCATACATACTGGCATCCATGGCAGAGCAAGTTTACTATGTTGGCGATCGAGCTGATCCCAACTGGCAAGTTGCAGTTAAAATGTCAAGGAGAGGGGTATACCAAATCGACTGCGATGAGCCAGATATTGATCCATTCGCCCAACAAGCTCTTGACCAAGATGCAATTGTCCAACGTGATGAAGATGTTAATTGGGTTAGGGACACGGTTGAAGGAGATACGGTTGATTTACATACTTAATACACGGTTGTGTACTTTTCTATCCGAACAAGGTAGATTTTAAATTTTTTTTTCTTTATATTTGAAATTATAATAAGTTTAAATTGTGAACAGTTAGGGAGCCATGTTCGGACGTTCTAGGAAGAGGACTGGTCCTAGGACGATGGCTGAGCGTCTGGGGCTATCCTGTGCCGGGAGTAGCTCAGCAGATGCTGTCCCACCTTCACCCCCTATGTCCACACGTCCTTCAGTGACTGACACAGATGCAGGTAAAGTTATTTAATTTCGGAATGTATCTTATCCAACAACAGTAGGTATATTCTGTTGTTTTATCATGTAACAATTTGTTTGAAACAGATTCTCCCACTCCGAGCAGGCTTTCGAGGTCTGGCAGAGGGCCCTCGAAGGGATTGCCGCAGTGGAACTGTGGATCTCAGTGGATGACCGTTCAGTGGGATGACACGCCCCATCCGGTTGGGAAGGATGGACGGTCTTTGATTTCACAGCTCGGACATTTGGTCCGGAATCCGATCAGATTCCCGTTGACCACCCTCGAGTGGGATCGTTTTTCAGATTCTACGTTCGAGGGTCTATGGACCGAGGTACAGGTATGAAAATTTTATTTATCTAATTGTACGTGGTTTATGTGCTGAAACTTGTAACAAATAATATTCTACAATTTGTCATTTTTAGGCCAATGTAGTTGATGTTCCTCCAGACTTCCGGGACGTTATGTTCGCTAAGTGTCGGAAGATGTGGAAGGATCATAAAAATAAGATTAAAGATAAATACTGGAAAGGTCATGAGAATGACCCTGACATCCTCCAGCGGGTCCCACCGGGCGTTCTTCCCCACCAGTGGGCTGAGCTCGTCAGATATTGGTCGAGTCCCGAGACACAGGTGAGTAGATTGCGAGTTAATTATTTTTCCTTAAGTTTTGACGTTATCAAGCGTAAATTACAAAAAGTAATCGAAAAAAACTTAAAATAGGCGGAAGCCCAAAGGAACTCGCGAAATCGAGGATTGCAGGGGCCGGGGCACAAGGAGGGGACTCGACACTTTTCTCAGGTTCGCCACGAGGTAAAAACGTGAGCTTATCACGCTAATAGCAACTTTTTTATTTATCTTTTTTAATGATAGTAAATTATTAACATATAATTTACCTTTCAACAGAGGACAGAGGAGGGCCTGAGGACAGATCGGATGTCCATGTGGTTGGCGACTCGACGTACTAATTCGCCAGAGGTTCAGGCTATACAGGTAACAAATTTTAATATTTTGTCCAATCAACATATAATTTATAATTTAATTTTTTCTTTAAATAATATAGTTAGTTATCTTATTTTTTCTATTTCGGCTTGTTTGCATTAGGGGCAGTTTAATGCACGTTTAGACGAGCTGTCGCCAGATGAGAGGGAGTCCGAAGAGAGGAGGGACGAGATATTTTTCTCCATTATCGGACGCGATGGTCATGGATACACGCTTACGCGGGGTGCAGGTATTCCACGCCGATCCGTTGCACGAGCAGAATCATCTTCTCAGGCCAGACGTCGCGATCAAGATCTGCTGCAGACCTTTCGAGCTGAGATGGACGCGCAAGAGGCAGCACTTCGGGCCGAGATGATGGCTGAGATGGAGAGGCGTCTCCCTCAGAGTCAGAGCCATCCACCTCCTCCTCCTCAGGTTAAAAATTTTATTTCTCGTTACTATTACTCATTAAAATTATATAAATTTATTTATTCATGTCTTCTTAATTATCACGTTCTAATTTCATTATTATTTCATTGTAGGACCCGGATGATGGCGGATGGCCCTCCTGGACTGATTAGGATCTATTTGTATATATTTTGATCAGTACATTTATATATATTTTTGTTTTTGTATTTTGAACATTTGTATATAATAAAATTTTATTTTAATTGTAATCTAATTTGATATTGTGTTTGTATATATAATCATAATTAGGAGATACGTTTTTTTTTTTACAAATTTTATGAAAAATTTCATTAATTCTATGTGTAATTTAATAAATTAAATATAATATAAATATTTATAGATAAGTAATTAAATATAATAGTTATTATAAATAATTAATAACTATTAAATAAATAATCATTATAAATAAAAAATAAATTATTATTAAATTATTTTTTAAATAATTTGATTTGTAAAACAAATTATTGAGATCTTATTATAGCAAAATTTAAATTATAATTATTGAGATTTTTAAATAATTTAAATCTTTTTTAAAAAAAAATTACTTACAATTAGCGACCGCCTATGGCGGCCGCTAATAGTCCATATTCCGGTCGCTAATGCAAATGGTCATGGCTCCCACGCGAAACTTAGTGCGACCGCTGTTCACTATTTAGCGACCGCTACATACGGTCGCTATTTATTCGCGCCATCTTCGCGCCAAACAAATAGCGACCGCCTTTTCAGTATTAGCGACCGTTATGAGCGGTCGCTATTCTCTATACGCCTCAACTCGAGCGGTCGCAGGAGCGGTCGCAAATAATTTAGCGACCGTCGTAGTGGTCGCTAATACTTTTTAGCGACGAAGCAAATGCGACTCGTTTGACGCGGTCGCTAAGCCGTCGCTAATACTTTTAGCGACCGCTATTACACATTTAGCGACCGTCTTAGGCGGTCGCTAGTTCCACACTTTCTACTAGTGTAACAAGATTCTTTCTTATCTGCAGGACTTGTGCCAATCCTTCACAAACTTGTAGAAGGCTAAGAGTTCTAATTGTCTGTATTGTGGAGCACAATAATATATAGTGCACCCTCTTATATTGTGGTGTTATATTTATGTTTGTTCAATTGTATATAGTGGGGAGATGTAATCACGGTGTTCTTCCGTCATAAGTGAGGTTAATCAATAAAAATTTAAGAGGTATTGCTCTCCTTTCATCAAACAAAAAATGATAAATGCATGCATGCCACGTGTATTTACGTGATTTTTTTCCACCCTAGATATAAAAAAATAAATTAAATACCCATTATTCTAATCTTGCTAGTTTGCATTATTAATTATGAAATGCATCGTGGTGTTTTTTAATTAGCTCAAGCATTTTTGGTCCTGACTTCTGTTCTTGATGTGGTCGTTCTGTGCCTGCCAAATGGCGTGTAAGCTTCCCTTATTATTTTTGAAAAATCTGACCCCATGTTATCTAATAAATATGTTCATCTTCTATTTAAATTTTCATATTTTATGCGTTTGGTTTTACTTGAATTAACTTGCTCCCCCAAACCAAAAAAAAAAAAGGAGTGAATATAGAAATTAATTTCACAAAACTATCATAAAGTATTTATTTTTATTGCGTCAAAAAATTAAAAAAAAAATTGAAGGTAACAAGTAAACCTAGAGGTATTGCTTTTACAGTAAGTTGGGGTTCCCTGCAAATAGTTTATTAAAAAAAATTAAAAATTCACATTTATTTAGATAAAACTTAAAAATAAAAAATAATTCTTTCATTATTTTTTATTTAAACGGACATGAATTTTTTAATTTTTTTAATGAATACGATTAATACGCCTAAAAGTTATATTTTTGAAAAAAATTAAATTTTGGTTAAAAAAGCTAAAAAAAAAAAAGTAAGCAAACATAATTAGTGACATGTTGATACTTACTGAAATAAAGATATGTTTGGCGCACTGAAAAAGTTAAACAATTCTGAAAATTTTTAAAACTTCTAAAAGTTATTCATTTTTCATCCCACTGTACGAATTACGAACTCACAAATTATCTCAAATTATCTCACTTTATCTAACTTTTTATTACTTTAAATGCCCCCAAGTGTAATTTTCAGAGTAGACTTATATAACACCTGACGAACTCAGACGTAACAGCAATTATACATTAAGATTACTTACCAAAAAAAAAAACAGCACATTAAGATTGACTTGTAAGAGAAAAATAACATGAATATGAATTTAGAACATCATTTTGTAATTTAATTATGCGGAAACATATTTGTTGGAGCCATTCTTTTGATTGTAAATTGCCTCTTGAGAAGACGAACAGACAGAAACTATTAAGGTTAGGTCTTCTTCTCCTTCTCTAGGAACCAATATGACGGCTATCTATGGGTCAAGCAATCTGAAAAAAAAAAAAAATCCTTAGAGTGGAGAGATGATTTAGCCAACACATATATATATGTAGTCCAATGGACCCTCTCATAAAAAGACTATTAGACCCAATAGACCCACACTTACCGTCCAACCACAATTACTTTATAATAGGTGTGCATGAGCCCACAAAATGATCACAATAATGGCCCATTCTCAATATCTCATAATCATACCGGTTCAGCCTGTTTTAATAAAACAAAATAAACAATTAATAAAAGCTCAATATAAAAAAATTCTAACATGACTATCAAAAAATATGACAAACTTAGGATTTGAAATTTGGCTGAGCTAAACAAATGGTTGAAAGTTAAAGTGAGCGGCCCTACAAATTTTAAGCAGTATAAATAAAAAGTTTAAAAATAAAATAAATTGAATTATAAAAATTTAAGATTACTAAATTTGAAAAAAAAAATATTTTTTAAACTTAAAAAATAAAAAATTGAGCCTGACTGCCCAATCTAGAGCCTGGATAAGCCCCAATATTGGTCGGCCCGTAGATATGTAATCAAACATATATAACTATAAATTTGCAAGTATTTACCAGTGTTTGCCAAGAGGAAGAGCAAGAGCAAGCAAGGAGGAATTTGGTAGAATTGGTGTAGGGATGGGCATCTCGGCCGACCCGTCTAAATTTGATCCGTTATCCGATTTGAATGGATGTAAAATTTGGATTTTTTTTTTTTTTTTTTTTTTTTTTGGAGATTGGATCGGATTTGGATTTGATTTTTTAAAAAATTTTGGATATTGGATCGAATATGGGGATGGCATTGCCTCTGCCCCAATCTGTCCCGAATCTGATATCTAATCCGAATTTACCCCAATTTGCCCTGATTTGTCCTGATCTGTCCTAAAAAATATTTGAATAACCCCAAATCATTTGAAACCACGATGACAACATCGTCGCTATACCATGGCAAATAATATTCACATTCATAATACTCTATACTTATTGAACTTCACTATTATTATCATTAAAATGAATATTGATAAATAAATTTAAAACAAAAATTGTCATCATTTTGTATTAATTACGGTGTGTTTGGGAAAGATATTATAAATTAAATTTTTTTCATACTTTTGTGCAAATTAAAGTTTTAAAAGTTCAATTTATTTTTTTCATATGCAAAAATCAAGAAAACTTAAAAGAGGTAAATTTAAAATTTTATAATGTCTATCATTTGAGACTCTAGATTATTGAAATGTATTACATTATTTACAAAATATGTTATTATGTATTATTTTGATTTTGGAGATGAATTATTTGGTAGTAATAGGTTACATACAACTTAAGGGTAGATTCGAAGGTGAACAAATAGTTTAGAGTTTTGGATATCCGTGAATATATTTGTTCTTCATTTGGAGCGGGGATGGAGGTTCAAAAAAATATCTGTTTGGAGTTCGGGGCAAATTTGGAGATAGGCGGAGGATTTGAAATTTAGATTTGGATAATGCTATATCTGCCTCCGATCTACCCTGTTCCAATCCCTAAATTGGTGTTCTTAGCCATGTTTCTTCTCGCGACCTTGCTTGTGCAAAAACCAAGTAATGTTACGAGGTATTTATAGTGCTAGTTGCTTCGCATCATTTCATGGTTTAATGAGTTGAATAAGGATAGTATTTAGTAAACAAAGATGAGCGTGCAACATTCCAAATTAATATAAAGTATACTAATTAAGTGAACATTATTATTCTAATCTTGCTAGCGGTATAATTAATTTCGACACACAATAAGTTGATTTTTTTTTTTTTAACCAGAGAGAAAACCATTTGTCATTCTCAATTCAATTTCCATCATCTCTCTGCAGCTACCAAATGGCATGTAGGGTTTCTCTTATAGCTCGTAAAAATTTTAATATGCAAGAAATTTGGAAGTTTCGATACGCCAAATGGCATGTTAGAAAGCAAGCTTAAGAATTGAATAGACCCACAGGCATGCAAGAAATTTGCTTCTATCTCAAAAGTGATCTTCATTCATAAAACTTTATTTTAATAAAATCTTCTTATTCTTCTTTTTCCAAATAACCCAGAAAATAGCAAGTAAACTAGCATTGCAATTGATTTTAGCCTTAGACCCTTTTCCTTTTTTTGAAACATAACCCACAACCCAACATTTCAACTCAAAAGTTGAAATGCAGGTGATGGGATATAAACACACACGCACCCTAACTGTCCTGATGTAGAACAACTGTCCACTGCAGTCCCTCGGGCTGAGGCCCAGACTGACGAAGTGTGGGCCATAGCCCAGGTAACTATAGGGAGAGTGGAGCACTGGACGATGCACACAAGTTTTTTTCTTTTTTTTTTTTAAGCATAACCCACAACCCAACATTTCATTCAAAACTAAAATGTATGTGAGAGAATATAAACACACACACGTATCTTAACTGTCCCGATGTAGGACAGCCCTTAGAACCTCTTCTTAACATCCCAATATCGGAACATTTTTTAATAGGACTTAGGGAAAATCCAATAATTACCCATGAGAAAAAATCCAACAATTACCTCCTTTGGCAAACACTCTCCTCCGTAAAACATTGGCATACTACCGTGTGAAAACAAATTATCATTGCTTTCTTCTGAGGCCTTGCACATTATACACCAATTAATTAGGACTCAATGCTAGCCCTAGGGCTCCTGCTTTGCAGTAAGCCAACTGTATTTAGCCTCTTATGAAAAACAAGCCAAGCAAAAATCTTATTCTTGATGGGCACATTTGCCTTCCGAATCAATAAAGCATAGGAAAATTAATAATGTAGTATTAGTGAATCAATCAAGTAATTGAAAAAGATTTACAGAAAATAATACCAAAATCGTCCAAGAACCACTCTCTATAATCAGGAGAATTAGCTCCAAAGTTTAATTAGCTATCTAACTGATTAAGCATACATCACAATTTAACAGCCTCTTCATCATTTGGACTTCTGAAGAATTTGAAATCCCAAGTTACTGAAGATGAAGAGGGATTATGAACAATAAATATTTAATAGGATGAAAATGGTTTCAAGACAATGTATACGACCTAGGTGGAAAAAAAAGATAAGGCAACAGACCCGGCCTTTCCAAACTTTTTCCCAAAATGGAATCCTGTTCCCACCTCCCAACCCCCATCTAGTGTGTGGAAGAAAAGATGGGGATAAATATTATACGTACTTACCCAGGAGTTCTTTGTAGTTCCTCTTTTAGCAGGTTTAGGTTCATTTTTCATGAGGCAATACTTACTTTTTAACACTTAATTCTCCACCATAAAATTACCGGTTTCCCCGGCCAGTTTACTGATATCATCATGGTGACCCTCTCAACTGAATCGTTGTAATGAACAGAACCCACATCAAACTTTTCATCAATGGACTCAAATGAAAAAAAAAAAAAAAAAAAAAGGCTTACGCATCCTATATAGGATGTGTTGGAGTTGTATAAAATTATAAAATAATATAAAATTATAAAAGTAAATGTTTCGTAATTCGTATAATGAGTGAGAAATTTAAATTTTACTATCTTGTAATTCGTATTTAAAAAATTTATAAGATTTTATTTTTTTTAGAGAACTCCAAACGGAGCCATAAATTAATTTGAGCATCCACCGAGCACTAACCCCCCCCCCCCCCAAAATCTCGATAATTACCACTGGTCAAAGCAATAGGTTCAGAACAATAGGTCTCCACCAGAGTGAATTAATTTACGCTGAATTTTTACCCTAGCTCTTGCTTAACGAAAGACGTATACCTGGCCAATAGGCACGGGCGGAGCTACTGGGACAGGGGTAAGTGACCCTCTCAAATTTTAAGATAAAATTATTAAAATATTTTTTTATTATTTTAATTTTATTTAAAAATTAAATTAATTAAAAATTAAAATATTTTAATTTTATTAAAAATTTAAAGTTAACTCAAAATTTTTTAATATAAAATAAGTTTAAAAGAATCAAACTTGGTATTTATTGTGAAATAAAGTGTATCATTTTCATACATTATTGCATATTTTTGTTTATACTATCAGTAAATTTAGCATATAACAAAATAAATTCTATAGATAATAAAATTTAATAATAATTATAATTTTTGTAGCGAGGGATATCTTTAATAAACTTCAAGTACTTCAATCATTAACCGTGAAAAATATATTCACTAGTTAATACTCAAGAATAATTTATTTTCTTTCTAAAAATAACATTATTTTTCTCTTACTATTAATCAAAAAATAAGTCGATTGTTATTTTTTCTTGAGTGCTCGGTGCCTCCCTTGGTGCCCGATGCTCCCCTCAATAAAAATTCTAGCTCTACCCCTGCCAATAGGTCACAAATATGTTTTTGACATCATGCACTCTTTCGATTTTTGCTTGTGGAATCAGGGACAGATTTACAACTACTAGAAATGATGATAATTTCTAAACCAGATTAAATTATGCAATTAGTATTGACTAACCTTATTGTTCCCAAACTATGAACCCTCGTGCCCAAGTAAGTGTTTATTTATTATTAGGGATGTAAATGGGTCGGGTCAACCCGAGACCCGACCCGACCTGACCCGGAAGTGGCCCAACCCAGGCCCGGCCCGCAACTCCTACCAGCCCCAGCCCGACCGCCCCTCCCCTTTGGGTCAGGGCTTGGGTCATCCTTGACCCAGCCGGAGACCTGACCCGACCCGGCCCACTCTGCCCCGGCCCGCACCCCCGGCCCGACCCGCCCCCTTCCTTCCTTCCTTCCTTCCTTTCATTTCCTTTTTACCGTTCTGCCAAGCAGAACGGCTAGTTTTAATAATTTTTTTTTTGTTTGCCACTGCCAGGCACTAGGCAGTGCCCAGCAGCACCCCCCTCTTTTAACTTTTTTACCGTTCTACTTGTGGCAGAATGTCTCCCTCCCTCCTCCTATTTTTTTAATTCCAAATAAATTCTACAAAACTACAAAACTTCCCCACCCTCTTCCATTATAAATACCCCACACTCACCCTCACAAAAAATTAACAAAATTCTCTCCAATTGTGCTCAAGTGTGCTCTTCAATTGTGCTCTCCAACACTCAAGTGTGCTTCCATTGTGCTAAAGTGCATTCGATTTTATCAAATTTGAAGTCAAGATTTCAAGATTCAAGAATCAAGAATCAAGATCAAGTGATTCAAGGCTTCAAATTATTTCAAGTTAGTATTTTAATTATTTTTTAATTTGCATACATACATTTTTAATTTTCATAATTTAATTTTTTAATTAAATTATTTTTTCTAAATGGATCCACAGGACACTCATTTTTTTTATTTGGAGGGTGGAGACTCAAAACCTTTCCCCCTCAAGAACAAACGGAACAATTTACATCACCATTTCCACAAGGTCCAGAAATACCAACACCTACTACCACAGCTGGTGATATTGGTGCATCATCTTCCCGTCACGCCCAACACCAGCGTGGCACTTCAAAAGCATGAAATTTTTTTATTAGAATTCCCGTGATGATGGAAAGCATAAGACTAAATGCATTATTTGTGGGGATTTATTAAATGGTAGAAATACATCTGGAACTAGTCATTTAAAAAGACATTTAAATAGAAGGCACCAACAGGATTCTCGCATTAATAGTTTAATTGATCAATATTTTCCACGTACAACACAAACTCAATTAGGTAATGAATGGGGTAATTTAAATATTTTTCTTATGACCATGCAAGAGCACAAATAATTTAGTTAGATATAATGTTAAAGACGAGTAACCTTTTACAATGAGTGAAAATTGACATTTTGAAAAATTTATTCGCGAAATTTTTACACCACAATATCGCAGTTTTTCAAGAAATACTTCAAAAATAAAGTTTACGAGATTTTGAATCAAAAAATGATGAATTAAGAACTTATTTTACTAATTTTGAAGGAAATGTTTGCTTAACCGCCGATATGTGGAACTCTTACCAAGATATTGAATATCTTTATATAACTGCACATTATATTGATGAAAATTAGAAAATAAATAAACGCATTATTTCATTTAAATTAGTTGAACAACCATTCACTAGATTCACCGTGTGGGAACTTATTTTGCATGAACTTGCATCGTGGCAATTATGTACAAAAATGTTTTCTATTACTTTAGATAATGCTTGATATAATGATGTTTGTTTTAATTATTTAAATAATGCTTTGTCTGCAAATGGTCCATTATTTCGTGGTCGTTGTTGTGCCCATATACTTAATTTAATTGTAAATGATGGATTGAACATTTATGAATCTTCTATTGTAAAAATAAAAAGAGCTGTAGTTTGTGCCATGAGCTCTCCAAAAATAATTAGTCTATTTGCTGGCATATGCAATCAAATTGGTTTAAAACCTAGAAAATTACCAATGGAATTCAACTTATATAATGTTAAAAGTTGCTATTAAATATCAAAAAGTAATTGATTTATTTATTTTAAGTAATCATACTGTTGGATTAGATAGTATTGAGCCAATTGATTGGGCAAATTCAATTTTCTATAAAGATTTTTTACATGTTTTGATGTTGCTACTAAAATATTTTATGGAATTTATTATCCTACTTCTTCTATGTTATTTATCAATTAGGGGTTATCAATTAAGGGTTATTGATGAAATTTTTAACAAATATGGTGCCCAAGAATATTATTTTTCTTTGGTTGTTGTAATGAAGGAAAATTTTGATAAATATTTTAACCCACTTCCCATACATTTGGTATTGCTACCATTTTAGACCCTAGGTATAAAGAAGATCTTTTCTTTCAATTATTAAAGATGATATATAGGCATGAAAGTGCCCAAAAACAATTATATCAAATTAAACAGGAAATACAAACTCTATTGGGTCGGTATGATAGCAATCGTACAACTGTCCAACCAACTATGGCCACAACGTCCTCTTCTCACCGTGACTTTGTTGGCAATACGTCTATTTGGAGAAGAATAACATCCCGACGGACAGATGCATCAACAAGTGCAAGTTCAAATTCATCCGACCTCCAACGTTATCTCGGTACACCTCCAATAGAAAATGAAGATGATTTCAGTCTTTTAGACTGGTGGAAGGGACAACAATCAAAGCTTCCAACTCTTTTAGCTTTAGCTCGTGATATACTCGCATTTCTAATTTCTATCGTAGCATCCGAGCAAGCATTTAGTGCTAACGGACGCATTATCAGTCAATTCAAGAGTTGACCGGCCCCTCCGACAGTAGAAGCCTTGATGTGTTTACGAGATTGGTATCTTGCAGAAAATAGACAACAGGAAGATGCCAAAAAAGAGTAACTTGCCCTTGATTTTGATGCAATGTATTTAGGTGAAAAAGAAGAACACGCTAGTAGATCTAGTGATGAATAATAATATATATAGATAGAGTAATATCTGCAAATGATAGTCACTCTTATAGGTGCCAACCTAGTTGGGATGTATAAGACGTGAAGTGATGCACCTATTAATTACTCTATCATTTATTTATTTTTTTATAATTCTACATTTATAAATTGTAATTTTAAATTTAATGTTAATTATGTAATTGGTTGTTGTGTAATAAATTTTAGTTTTTATCAATAATGATTTTAATGTGTTTGTTTAAGTTTTATTTTTTTTATTTTCTTTAAAAAATTAAAAACAATGCTGGGTCGGTTGGAGCGGGTCAGGAGCGGGTGGCGTGACCCTTGACCCGACTCGACTCGACCTGACCCGAAGATCGGCTGGGGCGGCAGGGGCAGGTCAGCCCGAATTCCCGGGTCAGGTCGAGTCGGGTCAACCCGATTTACACCCTATTTATTATGTACGTTAAGATTTCGTATACTAGAGATCCAAAAAATAATTGCAAATAATAAGTCTGAATCAAAAAATAGGAAAGTTCAAAATCAAAAAATATGACAAACTTAGGATTTGAAATTTGGCTGAGCTAAACAAATGGTTGAAAGTTAAAGTGAGTGGCCCTACAAATTTTAAGCAGTATAAATAAAAAGTTTAAAAATAAAATAAATTGAATTATAAAAATTTAAGATTATTAAATTTGAAAAAAAATATTTTTTAAACTTAAAAAATAAAAAATTGAGCCTGACTGCCCAATCTAGAGCCTGGATAAGCCCCAATATTGGTCGGCCCGAAGATATGTAATCAAACATATATAACTATAAATTTGCAAGTATTTACCAGTGTTTGCCAAGAGGAAGAGCAAGAGCAAAGCAAGGAGGAATTTGGTAGAATTGGTGTTCTTAGCCATGTTTCTTCTCGCGACCTTGCTTGTGCAAAAACCAAGTAATGTTACGAGGTATTTATAGTGCTAGTTGCTTCGTATCATTTCATGGTTTAATGAGTTGAATAAGGATATTTAGTAAACAAAGATGAGCGTGCAACATTCCAAATTAATATAAAGTATACTAATTAAGTGAACATTATTATTCTAATCTTGCTAGCGGTATAATTAATTTCGACACACAATAAGTTGATTTTTTTTTTTTTTTTAACCAGAGTGAAAACCATTTGTCATTCTCAATTCAATTTCCATCATCTCTCTGCAGCTACCAAATGGCATGTAGGGTTTCTCTTATAGCTCGTAAAAATTTTAATATGCAAGAAATTTGGAAGTTTCGATACGCCAAATGGCATGTTAGAAAGCAAGCTTAAGAATTGAATAGACCCATAGACATGCAAGAAATTTGCTTCTATCTCAAAAGTGATCTTCATTCATAAAACTTTATTTTAATAAAATCTTCCTATTCTTCTTTTCTAAATAACCCAGAAAATAGCAAGTAAACTCGCATTGCAATTGATTTTAGCCTTAGACCCTTTTTCTTTTTTTGAAACATAACCCACAACCAACATTTCAGCTCAAAAGTTGAAATGCAGGTGATGAGATATAAACACATACACACGTACCCTAACTGTCCTAATGAGATATAAACACATACACACGTACCCTAACTGTCCTAATGTAGAACAAGCTGTCCACTGCAACCCTTGGGCCAAGGCCCAGACTGACGAAGTGTGGGCTATAGCCCACGCAGCCCATAGGGAGAGTGGAGTACTAAACGACACATACACAAGTTTTCTTTTTTTTTAAGCACAACCCACAACCCAATATTTCAGCTCAAAAACTAAAATATATGTGAGAGAATATAACACACACGCACCTTAACTGTCCCGATGTGGGACAGCCCCTTAGAACGTCTTCCTAACATCCCAATATCTGAACATTTTTTAATAGGACTCGGGGAAAATCCAATAATTACCCATGAGAAAAAATCCAACAATTACCTCCTTTGGCAAACACTCTCCTCCATAAAACATTGGCATCCTACCGTGAAAACAAAGTATCATTGCTTTCTTCTGAGGCCTTGCACATTATACACCAATTAATTAGGACTCAATGCTAGCCCTGGGGCTCCTGCTTTGAAGTAAGCCAACTGTATTTAGCCTCTTATGAAAGACAAGCCAAGCAAAAATCTTATTCTTGATGGGCACATTGCCTTCCGAATCAATAAAGCATAGGAAAATTAATAATGTAGTATTAGTGAATCAATCAAGTAATTGAAAAAGATTTACAGAAAATAATACCAAAATCGTCCAAGAACCACTCTCTATAATCAGGAGAATTAGCTCCAAAGTTTAATTAGCTATCTAACTGATTAAGCATACATCACAATTTAACAGCCTCTTCATCATTTGGACTTCTGAAGAATTTGAAATCCCAAGTTACTGAAGATGAAGAGGGATTATGAACAATAAAATATTTAATAGGATGAAAATGGTTTCAAGGCAATGTATACGACCTAGGTGGAACCAAAAAAAAAAAGAGATAAGACAACAGACCAGGCCTTTCCAAACTTTTCCCAAAATGGAATCCTGTTCCCACCTCCCAGCACCCATCTAGTGTGTGGAAGAAAAGATGGGGATAATTATTATACGTACTTACCCAGGAGTTCTTTATAGTTCCTCTTTTAGCAGGTTTAGGTTCATTTTTCATGAGGCAATACTTACTTTTTAACACTTAATTCTCCATCATAAAATTACCGGTTTCCCCGGCCAGTTTACTGATATCATGGTGACCCTCTCAACTAAATTGTTGTAATGAACAGAATCCCATCAAACTTTTCATCAATGGACTCAAATGGAAATAAAAAAAAAAAGGCTTAAGCACCCTATATAGGATGTGTTTGAAATTGTATAAAATAGTATAAAATTATAAAAATAAATTGTCTCATAATTATAGTGAGTGAGAAATTTAAATTTTATTATTTCGTATCATATTTATAAAAATTTTATAAATTTTAAGATAAATTAAATATTTTTTATTATTTTAATTTTATTTAAAAATTAAGATATTTTGATTTTATTAAAAATTTAAAGTTAACTCAAAATTTTTTAACATATAAGAAGTTTAAAAGAATCAAACTTGGTATTCATTATGAAATAAAGTGTATTCTTTTAATACATTATTGCATTTTTATTTATACTATCAGTAAATTTAGCATATAATATAATAAATTTTATAAATAATAAATTTAATAATAATTATAATTTTTGTAGCGAGTGATATCTCTAATAAACTTCAAGTGCTTGAATCATTAACCGTGAGAAATATATTCACTAGTTAATATTCAAGAATAATTTATTTTCTTTCTAAAAATAACATCGTTTTTCTACTACTCTTAATCGAAAAATAAGTCAATTATTTTTTTTTGGGTGCTCAGTGCTTCCCTTGGTGCCCCGTACCCCCTTAACAAAAATTTTGACTCTACCCCTGTCAATAGGTCACAAATAGTTTTTGACATCATGCACTCTTTCGATTTTTGCTTGTGGAATCAGGAACAGATTTACAACTACTAGAAATGATGATAATTTCTAAAGCAGATTAAATTATGCAATTAGTATTGACTAACCTTATTGTTCCCAAACTATGAACCCTCGTGCCCAAGTAAGTGTTTATTTATTATGTACGTTAAAATTTCGTATACTAGAGATCCAAAAAATAATTGCAAATAATAAGTCTGAATCAAAAAATAGGAAAGTGTAAAATTGAATGAGAAAATTTAGACGTGGATGTCACAAAATACATTCTCTCAATAAATTTGAGTCTATGAACTTACGTTATTGAATCTTTATCCAAGTCATTGATATATCAATTCTAAGTGAAAGACACTATCTTTGAATTTTCGAAGATGAACCAAATCATAGGCAACTTCTTAAAACCACCGTACGCAAGATACAAACTCATTCAAATCACACAAATGTAACTTATGCAAGTTTTTGTGTCAATTAAGAAATGTGAAAAACCTTAAAACTCTTGAATCTTTTACCTTTTTATGTTATTTTGGAAACACTAGAGACTTCTTATAATACATAGAATACAATAACTTAGATAAATAAGACTTCTGAATGCAATTTAAAAATTACTAGATTACATATTTTTTTCTCGGATAAAAGTAGACTTTCATTGTCCCTTCAAAGTGGTGATTTCAAATATTTTTAAGACCAAATTAATAGTTCATTCTAAACTGAACTTTTAATACCTTACTATATATCTAAGTTTATATACATTATAACTCTTCTTTCATCATAAATTACCAATTCTAATATAACCCCTAATATAAATGTTGTGACGTTTCACTTTGTAAATGATGATTGTACAAAATTTTTGTCCAAATTTGGCTCCATTTGGCTAGAAAAGAACAGACAATGAGGAAAAAAAATAAAAATATGTAAAATAGAATATATAGTGCAAATTGGTTTCCTAGAAAACTCAAGTTGGTTACCTAGAAAGTTCATCGTAGGTCTTATTGATTGAATAGCTTAACAATTAAAGGCATATTTTTATTTGCCTAAATTAAATATTTTCACATGCGCGCGTGAACTAAATTATAATATAATTAGATTGGAAAAGTCAGAATCTCAATAATTGATAGCAAATTTATATATAGTTACTATACATATTTCAATTCTTGGAAAAACAATGAATAAAATTTCATAAAAAGTTAGATCTTCGTAATCAAATTCATAAAAATTTATACTTTATTTTTCTTTCCTTCACTTTTTAGAGCTGCCTTCCCAACCAAATAGCACTTTAGGAATAAGTTTCAGCTACGAGTGAAGAGACCTGTTAAGAAATAGTTGTTTGGCCCATTGGGCAGTTCCATAAGTGATTCTAACGCCCAATATTAGAGTTAATTGAAGTTGGATTTGAATTAAATTTAAATCCGACTTAAATACAATATAAGACTTTTTAGTATTTGCTCAAGTTCATTCTTAAAATAAAAAATAAATTTCGAGCCCACCCAAGAACTTTAGATAATATAAACATATAAAAAATAATATTTATAATATTATTATATATAAAAAAATATAAATTATATGTATCTTAAATAAAGTGAACCTGAGTCGGGTTGAAGCCGAGGCCAAGCTTGTTTACATAAACCCAAGCTTTAGACGGAAAAATGATCGAACTTACTGACAGTGTATGCATTGAATTATTGGCTATATTTTGACAAACAAATTAATGAATTTATATATATGTACACGTATATGTATTTGTAATGTATATGATTCAGCTTAAAGCATTTGGATTCAATTTATTGGCGTAAAGGAACTAGTTTTTTTTTTTTTTATGCTGTAAAAATACTTTTTATTATGTTCTCGCCTGCAAAAACTTAGCATATGTTACTTCAATGCCAAATTTATTGAGAGAGAGAGAGAGAGAGTAAAAAGAAAAAGAAAGAGGAGCAGACCGTATCGTGGATCCAATCAGCCCCAACTGCAGAGAAAGTTTCGAAATTTAAAAACAAAAAGTGGAAGAAAGAAAAAAGGAATGGAATATGAAGTTCCATTAACTTTTTAAAAACAATCTAATTAAAGTGTGAAAGGTATTATATCCCTTAATTAATTAATTAATAAACCAAATAATTAACATTGTGGAGTCTTTTGGTTCGTTATCTCTTCTTCAAGTACCCCTTTTTACGATCTATAAAAGATGGGTTCTATTTTTTAATGAACCCCAGATTGGGATAAGGGAGATCATTGGGCTGAGGATTTGGCATCTTTGCAGATATGGTTTTGCAATATATATACCACTAGTTCTGTCAAAAGATTAGATTTAGTGCAGATCTAACTCGGATCAAATTTAATAATATTATATCAGATACACTCAATTAAATCGTGATCTCATGTAACACACATGAATGATTAATCGCACGAATTTTTTAATACATATTATTACATTATATAATATTATGTCAAGTCTTATTTATTTTACTCTCATTTGAACATCCCCTCTTAAAGGCAGAAGAAAGCCATAACAAATTAAATTTTAATGATAGGTATTTAATTATGAAAAAAATTAATCAATGTAAATTAAATATTATGAAAGGTAGATATATATCTCACGGCTATAATATTAGGTGGTAAATTTTTTCAGAACCTCCAGCAAAACCCATTTTTAAAACTTTTTCATGATATATATATATGTATATATTTATAATTATTCTGATCTTTGTGTCTTAATTTAGTTGGATAATCCAAACATAGAGCAATGGAGCCCAGAGACCCAACCATTAAGTTAGAGCAGCCCTACCACAAGCCTAGTATATTCACTACATTTGACATATAAGTAAGTCTACACCTTTACCAATTTTTTCTAAATAATATTCACAAATTTAGTGCTCTCAACTCAAGTTTAATCATCAATTTAATATTATTTTACCGTCTAGTGGTGACGGAAAATGGAAAAGTATTCCCCCCAACCCAGCTACAATTATTGAGTTAAAAATATTTAAAATTACCTACTTTATTTTATTATAACAATAAAACACGGAATTAAATAAATAAAAAAAATTAAGTTATCTCAAAGTTCCTTTCGTTCCCTTATAATTTCTGATTTAACAAAATCAAAGCATGTATTTGTGAATCAGTAATTGCTCCTCCTTTCCTCTTTGTGTTACTTTTTCTTCTTACCATCCTTTTCCTCACTCATTCTTTTCTTTTTCTTTTTTTTTTCCTTCTTTTCTTTTTTAAGCCAAACACATGACTAGAAAGTATTATCATTTCTTTTTCCTAAGAACAATGACAATGGGTAAGATCTATCTAACTATTACCTATATCCATTTATAATTTTTTTACCCATATTCATACGAATATGAAAGAAAATATTCATACCCTACCAATACTTATTAGAGTATATTTTTATTTGCATCGTCATTGGAGTTTTATGATGAACTAAGTAATGTTTGTGTTTGTATTATATTAAAGTTTTATTTTTATTATTTTGAACGTGCATATATGACATATATTTATATATATATATGATTGAAAATGATTAAAAATTTAGTAACTAATGGTGCATTTGGCACACTAACAAACAGTAAAAAATTCTGAAAATTTTGAAAATTTTTAAAAAATTATTTTTTATCTCATTGCACGAATTAAGAACTCACAAATTATCTCACTTTTTATCACTCCAAACTCTCTCTAAACGAGTAAGTGAGAGCTACGTACTTATTATTCTATCCATATCTATTAAGATATATTTTCTAATACCCACATCTTTACCTGTTAGTTTTACTGGTAAGGATACACTATTCATAGTAGGCAAATAACGGGTAAAGCACTCTGGGAACAATAATTGAAAATGAATAAAATTATCATTCATAATTGCTTGTAATATTTATTTATTAAGTTTGGTTTGTTAAAAAAGATATTCCTAGTTTCAAAAATCTTTTTTTTATATTTTTTGTTAATATTTTTTAAAATATAAATAATATTTTTTAAAAAATATTTTTACATCCGAACAAACAAAGCCTTAAATTCAGATTAATTTGGATGGGATTTCACTTCTCAAAATCTCCATAGGTTTGTGAATGGTTTTGGATTTTTGAACCTATAGCTATTGGATAAAATCTAGCTAAATGACGAATAATGATGTTTGCTTAAATATGAGCAAACAACTGTATTTTGAATTTCGAATAGATTCCCTGCCTTTTAGTACATCTCAGACCCCACCATAAGCCTTAGTGGGCTTTCTCACACAATCAATTAAATATATATATATATATATATATATATATTGTTGTATACAACCAAAAAAAAAGTATTAATAAAATCTATAAAATAACATGACATAAATGTGAGCTTATTTTTTCAAAACCAAAAGGTCCCTTATAATATTCTTTATTTACAAAATCATCGTTGTTATTATTTTAATAAAATAATATTTCTTATTTTATTTGTGCTGAATTTCTTATATTATATAAAACTTGTGATATTAACGGAAAACGTTAGTTGACGAGTAGGTTCCGTTGTAATATCAACCCCGCTGTTAATCCAACAACTTCCACTGGTACTACGGCCACGCGATACAATAAAATCTACTAACAAATTTATGCGTTAGCAGAGAATATTCACGGACTGTGAGCACCTCAAATTATGGTAAATATAAGGTAACCTTAAAAAGTGATAAAGGTAAAAATACGGTCCAACCGATCTTCGTTGGTACACAAACGAACTTTTGACCAAGTTTAAGGTACTCGCACTTGGATTTTGCTATTTGAAAATGAGGAGACTGATCTTAAATTCGATTTCAGTGTTGTGGTGATTTAATTTGGATTATTGAATCAAAATTTAACGGTTTTAAACATATTATAAATTTTTAATTTAAAAAATACTTAAATGTGTTTCGATGATTTGAATTTTAATCTAACAATTTAAATCGGGTTATCACAAGCCTGACTTCAAATTTATGAAAAGTTTGGAGCTCCAAAATTTAGTAAAAAATATAGTTTTAATAATTTTTTAATATTTTGAACTCATCCATCAAATCACTTTTGTTTTTTTTTTTTTTTTTTTTGAGATTTATAGTTCTGTTCCAGTGGATTTTCATCTGTTCATACGGATTTTGACAAAAAATTTTTAACTTTTCTGTCAAAATTTTTTTAAAATTGTAAAAATTTTATTACGATTAATAAAAATGTTATTGAAATTTGTTGAAATTTTATTGAAATTTATAGAAATTTACTGATATTTATAAATATATATATATTTATAAAAATTTATATAAATTCACGTAATTAAAAACTAAAAAATTTTGTCTTAAAAATTATAGAATTTTTCAAAATTTTTAGAATTTTTCTGGTATCCTTTTATGCTCCAAACGCACCTTTAATGTCAATCCCCGGGTTGGTTATTTGATCATCAATAAAGGGTCAACATTACATGCCAACCAAATATTTTCTTATTACTATTGCACTAAACTTGAATATGTTACGACTATGCATGACACTGCATTTAAATTATTTAAAAGATAATAATACATTACCAAAGTTTTTTATTAAAACTTATTGTGAGAGTGATGTGATAATAACATTTATGGGTGTGTTTGTTTCGTTAAAAATTATTAAAAAAATTTAAAAATTTTTTAAAAATTATTAACTTTTTATTTCACTATACAAATTATAAATTCACAAATTATCTCATTTTATTTTATTTTTTTATTACTTCAAATACACACTATATATAATATAACACACATTATTGAATTATTATTTTGGAAGTAATAAATTTATAAATACTTACATCCTTCTAACAATGAATTATGATGTGGCCCTCCCATCCCGAAAGTGGAGGCGGACAGAACCGTAAGATGGTCTCTAAGCTTTTTAATTGGGTCCTACAAATTGAAACGGAAGATCTTTTACAATTGCCATGTGAAAGCCGTACTCTCTCATTATTGGTGGGCAGTGGGCCCTGAGGCCCAGATTAATAACAGAGAGAGTGTAAAAAAAAAAAAAAAATTGCAAGTAGAGAATTGAATGACTTTGTAAGAGAAAAAGCAGATATTTGTGTGGCTTTTTCTTAGCAAGGAAGGAAGGGCTGTTCCGTGCAATCATAGCTCTACACTTGGTCCTCTTACATCCACGTGGCATTTTCTTTTAACTAGCTATCTAATTAAGTAATGCTACACTTACATTTTTTTGTTTACACTTTTTTTACATCTTACTTGTTATGACGAGTCATGACCAGTATAGTCTACTCAAAATCATCACAGTCGTTGAATGTCATCTTTTACATGCGACTGTGATGATTTTGAATAAATTATACTGATCATGACCAGTAGGATGTACACCGTTTTTATACCTTATTGGTCATAACGGATCATAACCACTATAGTCTACTCAAAATCATCACAGTCGTTAGATGCCATCTTTTACGTGTGACTGTGATGATTTTGAATAAACTATACTGATCATGACCTGTCATGACTAGTAAGGTGTAAAAAAAGTGTAACTAAAAGGGTGTAACTGTAGTATTACTCCTATCCAATTAGGCCACTATCAATAAGTCAATCCACCTAATTATGCGGAAAATTGCCATTACAAAAATTTATTTAAAACAAAATAAAATTGGAATGAACTAAACCTGTCTCTTTTTATTATTTTGAAAATAATGCTACGCAATTAAAAATTATCTAAAAAATAACTAAATTGAAATAATAGTGGGCTTGTAGTTACTTAAAAATAATAAATCAATACAAGTTTAATTTAATTATATGCTTTACTATTGTCATATTATTTAATTATACGCTTTACTTTTTGTTATATTTTTCTGATTTAATAATAATTTTTTTTTTATTTTGGAGAGATAAACTCACAAGTATACACGTTGTCGTTGATAAAATTATTTGGGAACTACGGATAGTCTAATTTCCTCCCAAAACTGCTAGAATTATTATAATAGCACTTTTCGCGCATTAAGAAACGTTAAAAAAAATTTAAAATTTTTAAAAATTTTTTAAAATTATTTATTTTTTATTTTACTGAACGAATTATGAACTCACAAATTTTCTCAAATTTTTTCAAATTTTCTCACTTTTTATCACTCTAAATGTCCGCTAAATATCTTATAGTTTGTAAGTTAAAATTTTAAAAGATAAGCAATTGGTTCATCTCTCTCTTACTATGGATTTTTTAAATTAAGCATTTTGTGAGGTGAAAAATAAAAA
Source organism: Vitellaria paradoxa (assembly GCA_019916065.1). Lineage (NCBI taxonomy): Eukaryota > Viridiplantae > Streptophyta > Magnoliopsida > Ericales > Sapotaceae > Vitellaria > Vitellaria paradoxa. Next base: position 45,534,350 of record CM034238.1, read on the forward strand.
AAAAATCAAATACACCCTCTTATTTAAATAGCTAGAAAATAAAAATAATAAAAGATATCCTTTAATAAGTTAAATTATTAATTTTATTATTTCCAAATTTTCAAAATTTATGTATGAGGTGAAAAAGAAAAAAAAAAATCAAATACATCCTCTTATTTAGATAGCTAGAAAATAAAAAAAAATAAAAGATATCCTTTAATAAGTTAAATTATTAATTTAACTATTTCCAAATTTTCAAAATTTATGTATTTTATTTTTAGCACAAAGTAAATAAAAAAGTAATTTTGAATTTTTTATTTTTAATAAATCTTTGATTCAAATTAACACAACCTTACAACGAGGGAGGTTCTAATTATTTTTCATGTGTTGCCAAATTAAAAAGAAAAAGAAAAAATGAAAAAAAAGAAAAAGAAAAAGTAACAAATAAAAGGCAGGGATGTCAGGTATTCAACGGGCCTGATTGGTCATACCAAATTTCATTAAAATTTATCAATTTTAACTAATTTTTATACTTTTCTCCAATCAAAATTTTTTACCATCATTTTTATATCATATTTTTCTACTTTTATTGTACTTTTTCCTTCACTTTCGGTTTACCAAACACCCCGTTATAGAAATTTTATTTTAAATTTCGTTTTTTTTATGTAGAAAAATAAAAGAAAAAAAAATAAAGCAAAAGAAAATACGAAAGAAAGTTGTATAAATATCAGACGAACCTCCCAAAATCCCACCGCTCCAAAGCTAAACGGAAACCAAAGCCCACTATTACCCTTCCCAGCTTCTGCCTCTTCCTGCTCTCTGTATATTATTCTCTGTAAATAATCCTCTGTTCTCTCCGCCATGTCCACAGCTATACAAAACTAGTACTCTCTCTCCTCTCCCTCCCAACAAATGGCCTGTGCCATAGTTCTGATCCTAAACACTCTCCCTTTCCAGTGAAAAAAATCCCGGAAACTTCAAAACCCATCTCAGGAAAAAAAAAAAATTTAAATCAATCCAAATTTTCCCGGAACATGGATTCATTCAACACCTTCAATCTCAGAGTCGAGAAAGCCAACGCCATCACGAGGCACCGCCGGCTTCAGAACATCATGACTCTGTTTCGTATCATCGAGCTATTCCTCCTCCTCCTCCTCCTCATTATAATCCCCGTATTCTCCGTTCAACTTCCGTTCGCCTTCAAACTCCCCGGCGACTACTTCCGGGAAATCTCCGCCGCCCTCTTCAGTCCCCGGTTCGTTTTCTTCGTCGGAAACGTGATCGTCGTCGTTCTGTTCCTGAAATCTGGATGGCTTTCGACTCGAAACATAGCCAGTTCCGATGATTTCTGCAAAGAGTTCGTTGAAAACAGTGTGAAGAGTCCGATGGTTCACAGAGCTGAGACTGAGCATCAGAGAGAAGAGAATAGAGTTATGGTGGATACGTGTAAGCATAGGGAAAGGAAGATTAATTATAGGAGTCATGGCTCTGAGAATATTTTAAACAGAAAGGGTGGTAAAAAAGAAAAAACACACCGCCAAGTACGGCGGTCGGCGACGGAGATTAGCCAGAAAAGTGAACCGGCGGTGACATCTTATCCGGAGGATGAGATGAGTAGCGAGGAGTTCCGGTGTTCCGTGGACGCTTTCATTGCCAGGCAGCAGAGGTTTCTGAGGGAAGAAGATTTTTCAGCCATAGTTGGCTTCTAAATCTTGACAAATCCCTTTTTTTTTTTTTTTTTTTTGGTTTGGGTGGTGGTGTGGAAAATGGTAATAAGTTCTACAGTATTAGAAAAAGAAAAAAGGGTTTGAATTTGTGCCTTTCCTTTTCTACACAGCCATGCATGCGTAATGATGAAAGCCATGGGATTCCCTTATGGCAATTACTTTCATTCCTCAATGGTCTTGTGTACTTTCATGAGGTTTGGAAATAGTAAAATGCTATATTATTATTTTAAAAATAAAATAATTTGGTTTATTTGGTTTGGTTATCAAATATTCATAAGTTATTAATTTAAAAAATTTTGTAACAGAAGCCAAATAGTTCAACTAATAAACCAATCTACCAATTTTAATTTGATTTAACAGTTTTATGGGGACAAGAAATATATAAATGAATATGACTCATCATGGCTTCATAGTTTCATTCGTGATAATTGTTCGTAAATGATACATGTACATGAACGCATATGTAAATATTCTTACTTTCCCCCAAAAAAAAATTAATTAATGTAAAGATTGGTATTAAAATGGATTAATTCTTTAAATAAGAAATTGATTCAAATTAATTGTTTTGCAAATCTAATTTCATAATTATAGCATATCCCTAAATGTGGTATTTTGTATATTTTCTTTTTTCAAACAACTTAAGGGGTCGTTTGGAAGTCTAATTATAGTAACTTTCAGTATCTATTTTTTTTTTTTTTTTGTCAAAATTTAAAAAAAACAAAAATACAAGTAGTAACATTTAGTAATTTTTGACTGTTTGATAAAATTTTTGATAATTTTTAATAATATTAGTAATTTTTAATAATTTTTTGTGTACATAATAAAAATTCTAAAAACTTTTAAATTTAGCAACTTATTATTACTGGGCGAAAAAGAAATAAAATTTAGTATTTTACTAAATATCTAAATTTTAAAAGCTAATAAATTTATGACAAAAAATTGCCCTACAAACGGTACCTTATTTATTTAATTACATGGATAGTATCAGTATGATTTGGTTGAAAAAAAATTGAGGAAAAAGTACAGTAAAAGTATAAAAATGTGACATAAAGTTGATAGGTGTTAAAATTTTATTGAAGGAAAGTATAAAAAGTAGTTAAAGTTTGATAAATTTTGATATTTTTTGATTGGCCAAACAGCCTCCAAATTACAAGTCAAGTGAAATCGTCCTATTTTTTTAATTTCTAAATCATAATTGAATCATTGATTTAAATTTAATCGATTCCAATGGGCACCCATTAGTCATTCGAATTTCAAAATCAAAATCCTGTAAGTAAAATCACCATGAAAGCAACCACCCACCCAGGAAAGCAGTTTTCATGCAAGATGGACAAGTGAGTCAAGTCCATGAACAGCATTTGATGCTTCCAGACAAAGAATTATTATTACTACCTTTAGCTCTAATTACCAACAAAAAAATTGTTACTTTAGCTTCCAAAAAAACACTTATAAATTTACCAGAGTGACTAGACTTTCTTGCTTGGTGGGGTGATCTTTCTGTCATTGTTATTGTACCGTGACATTGGCATAATTGTACCACAATTTTAAGAGTCATTTCGGCAATTATATAATTGATAGATCACAACCCTTGATACGCAGGTTTCATTTGGTTTGTAAATAAATTTTAAAAAATTATATAAATTTTTGTTAATTTTATATCACATTAATTTTTTTTTATACTGAACGTATTACGAATTCTCAATTTATCTCACTTTATCTCACTTTATCTTATTCTAAACTCATTTTTATGGGCTGATTGAATAGTTAAAAAAAGAGTATAAAAATAATAATAATATATATATATATAATTGATGTAAAAGTGAAATATGAAGAAATTTAATCGAAAAAAAATTTTTAAAAATTAATATAAATTAATAAATTTTGATAAATCAGGCATCTCTTTATAAAATTTATTTAAGTCGTACAAATCAACGATTAAAATTGATAAATTGCGATGTTCGCGACAGTGATTAAACGCTTGATTGGTGAACATTTAAAAAAGAAAATTAATTTTTTATTTTTTTATTTTTTTAACTTTTTTTTATCAACATCTATAAAACACAAAAAAAAAATCTTAGAAAAAATTATGTTGAAAATAACTAGTTATCTGAGCAGGAAAAGATGTAAGAATACGTTTTAAAAATAGTTTTTTTTTTTTTTTTTTTTTTTGAGGTTGGTTGAATTTGAATTACAATTTCTTTTGGCATTAAATTAAATATCTTCAAATATTTTTAAACTGATTAATTCAAACTAAATTTAAACAACCGCCACTTTTTTTTTTTTTTTTTTTTTGGCTAACAACGTCTGGGAGACTTTGGGCGAATTAAGTCAATGATGTTAGGAAATAGTGTCACCATAGTCATTCAATTGCGTGGTAATGAAAAATTAGGGTTAGCAAATTCGCATGCCAAAGTAACTTGGCAGAGAAGATGGTGCAAAAGAAGCTGATGAATAAAAAAAAAACAAAAAAAAGGTAGAATAGATATTATAAATACGCACGAAAACACATGTTTTTATAGAAAATTTCTCTCTAATAAAAAATTTTATTCAAAATTAATAACAAAATTTAAAGGTTTACATAATTTAAATAAAAAATCAAAATTAGGAAACTAAATAAATAATAGGAGTAAAAAATATCATGACTTTATCACTATGTAAAATATAATCCTTAAAAATTAAAAAAAAAAAAAAACACACACACACACACTCAAGAATCCGAAGCTGAAATGATAGATTTTGCCTTTTGGCCTCGTTTCGTATCAAAATAAATCTCTAAAAAATTTTATAAATCTCCAACAATTTCTTTACATCTAATTTTTCTGCCATCACTAATTTCAAAAAATTTTAATATTTTGTTTAAAAAATTTGAAAATAGGTTAACCGAATGTGTAAAATTTTTATATAATCATATTTTTTGTGTCGAGAGCTTTCAAATGAATACCATTATCGCTATTTTTTGTGAATTTTTTTAAATCCGTGAGAACGAATTTGAAAAATTATTCTCACGATTTGTGACTTTTAAAAAAAATGACACTAAAATTAATCCTAAATCATATTTTATCTCAATTTATCACATTTTTTCTTACTCCAAACGGAGTGTTATCACGGTAGGTGTGTAACAAATTCATCCCAAAAAAGTAGCTAAAATAGATATATACTGTAACTATACTCCGAGACTAAACAACAAATTATTAAGTTCTTTCCGGAAATTTTCCTTTCCAAATAATCCAACGACTTATGCCCTAGCCACTGACCAATATTTGAGCTCTGGAAGCACCAGAAAGTGTATAGGCCAAAAATTAGAAATGGATATATATATACGCACACATGACACTGTAGCATGGAAGGTTGCAGAAGGAAGATTTTTGTTGAATGGATGCACAAAACCCGATGCCACACAAAGTCAAAAGTTGGTGACCCTTTGCCCTTTTACATTTTGGCTAGCTTCCACACACGTACACGCGCGCGCGCGCGCGCTCTCTCTCTCTCTCTCTCTCTATAAACCATATATATATATAGATTATGATGGTATTTAATTGGTTAAAATTAATTAAAATTTATTAATTTTTATTAATTTTTTTATTTTTTTAATTAAATTTTATTACATATTACTTTTACATTAAATCTTTATATTTTTATTATATTTTTTTTTGTTAACTTTTACTCAACCAAATAAATCATTATTAGAACCTTGACTATTGGTTAGTTTGCAATAAATATCAATTCGAGGGTGTATTTTGATGTGGTAGCCATGAAGAAAAGGTTATTTTCGAGTTTTAAGTTTAGTGAGGGTAAAATTGTAAATACCTTACTTTAGATTTTTGCATTGGACATGCCTAGTTTCAATTGGAAATAGGGATGATAAAAGGGGAGATCAGAGGTAGATATAGTAATAATCAAATCTGAATTTTGAACCCTCCGTCTGCTTTTAAATCTATCCCGAACTCTGAACGGAGACTTTTTTGGATCTCTATCCTTGCTCCAAACGAAAAATAGATATATCCGTAAATATCCAAAAATTCAAACCCTCTCCTAGGTTTCAAATCTGCCACTAACTTGATATTTATTTCCAAAACTAAAATAATACATAAACATTATCACAGAATAATTGGCTAAAGTAATACATAAACATCTCTAAAACCAACATTTTATCAAAATACTATCTCACCAACCGATACATAATAAGGTACATAATTTTAAAGTGCCAATATTGTTCCAACTCAAAGTAGCAAATGCAAAATACAATAGTTCATAACATTATTATTAATCCTAATTTCTTGAACATCCAAAAAGCATATATATGAAGTTCTAAAATATCCCTCTATTTAGATATTTTTCGGGACAAATTTAGATCGGATGTCAAATTTAGGGTGGATCAGGGCAGAGACACTCCTATCCCTATATCCGATCCAATATACAAATTTTAAAAAAAAAAAATCTGAATCCAATCTGATCTTCAAAAAAAATTCAAATCCCACATCCATTCGATTCAGGTAACAAATTGAATTCGGATGAATCGGCCGAAATAGCCATCCCTAATTGGAAACTTTTAGCGCTGTTTAAGTCTCCGAATGGCTAAATTTATTATTTTTTGAAATTTTGTAGGCCTTAATTACTTGGATTAAATGAATTTATTTTCAGCTACAGTTTTGAGTAAAATCTTGTAATTTTCCTATATTTTTTAATTTGCTTTTATTCCAAACTTTCCGTTTTTAGTAATTTTTGTTAATTAGTCAGTTTTATACTTTTTTTGGCCCAGCTTGGCCCATTAGTGTTGTTTTTTTTTTTTTTTTTTTTTTATCTAAACAGTTGTAAGCCTCAAGGCAAGTCAGTTTTTGGAGAACTAATTGAATGAAATCAGAGATTAACTCTTAAAATTCTTTGAATGTGCAATCTTCTATGCATCCCAACATCATATTCTTTATTATTTTAAAATTTATAGTTGTGTGTAACATGAATGAGATATGGTTCATTTATTCACGCATCGAAAAACTCCAATGATATATATATATATATATATAAATGACCAACGTAGCTATCTTTTTGCTTGGTTGATTGAAAGAAGACGGACCAGTTGGAGTCACTGATTTAATAAGGGGCAAATTAATAAGTCACCACGTGAATCAGTGCTTGGGCAAATGAATAAGTCGCCACGTGAATCAGTACCTGGTTGAACTGAATCAAATTGTTGTTCTAAGTTAGGTTAATCCTCAAGAGTTCAATTTTTTTTTTTCTACATCCCAAGGTACTCTTGCCTCTTACATAATGTCAGCAGGTTCGAGTTTGCGCTCATGAGATGGTTTTAACCGGCTCCGAAAAGAGTTTTTCCACCCAAACTGAGAATTAGGCTTTGTTTAGTTAAAAAGCTTTTTTTCCACCTTATATAACACTAGTAATAATTCGTGCTTATAGTACCCTAAATAAAATTAATATTAACTTTTTTATATTGTTCAAGCTTTGTATAAACAATTCAAATCGAAAAAAAATATGATAATTCATGAGTTCTAATTTTTTTCAAAACTTTAGACCCTAATCGTTATTATATGTGCTTTGGTCTCTTTCTCCAATTAATTTTTAATAATGATCATAAAAAAAAAAAAAACACACACACACACACACACTCAAATTTTGGGAGTTCCAGGGCTGCAATGGATTTTTCACTGCAGGAACTGCGATGTTCAAATCAAGGGTAAAGATTTAATCAAGGTAAATTTGATTGAATTAATAAATTTTGTAATAAATATTGTTTGATAAAATCAATAAACTTTGATTACATCATGACTTTTGATTTGAATACTGCAGCTCCCGCAGTAAAAAAGTCATTGCAGCCCCCTGAAATCCAAATTATGTTGTTTTAATTTAAAATGTTCAACTTTCTAAAACCATAATTTAACAGAATTTAAGTTAGCAGTTTTAATTTGTATATAATCTCTACTCTTGAAATATGGTAAAATTTAAAATGCCCTACCCGTTTTATGAGATAGATAATAATAGGTCGACTAAAATAAAAATTGAATGGGAAATTAAAAATGTAAAAATAATCTCATTCATTGAATAAAAGAAAAAAAAATATTAATTGTTGGATTTTAGTTTATGAGAGGGACATTTTCAAATTTATTATAAAGATTTTTTTCACCAAAATTTTTTTTTTTTTTTTTTACAAGTTGTAGTTTTTAGATGTTTTAATCACATTCATAAAAATAAAAATTAAAAAATTTTCATCCGTTTAGATAAAAGGTATCTATTATGAGTAAAAAAATAACAAAAAAAACTAATTCTTTTTAAATTCTTTTTAGCTTTTTTTTTTTTAAACGTATATAAATTTTTTGACTTTTTTTAACCAATTTACATGCCTAAAAATTATAATTTCTAAAAAAAAAATTGATAAAAAAAAATTCATATAACATGAAAAAAAAATTAAAAACTTTTTTGTCTAACCAAACACAGCCTTAATGACTCCAAAGAACTGCAACCAGTTAAAAAAATAAAAAAAATTGGTATAAAATGACACGAAATGAAATTTGATTAAAAAAAATTGATAATTTTTTATAATTTCTGGTAGAATTTGGTAAATTAAACATCCCCTAATTAAGTGCTCGGTTCAAAAATATAATAAATATACATATTTATATTATAGTATTTTAGATTAAAACAATTTTCTTCTAGTTAATCAAGTTATTTATGAGCCAAATTCGAATTTTTGGCTGTTTATTTGATTCAAACTCAAATAAACTAAAACTCAACTTGACTCTACTTAATTTAACCGGTTAGTATTATTCATTCCTAGTAAATCATAAATTGGTATTTTTTTCACTTGCCCAAGAAAATAATAATAACGAAATAAAAGAAAATAAATAGACCTTCCACCAGTTCAGTCTTGTTTAGAGAGTAGCATCTCTCTTATTTTTATATGTTCTCAGGTGGAGTACTTGCAAGTGTGTACAATTCTATGCTCCATTAATGAGTTGCCTGGATGAGATGAGACTTCATTGACTTCACATGGACCAAAGAATTTAATTATTTTTTTTCTAATTTAGTCACATGAAACAGAAACAGTTTACGAAAAGTTGATACTTCAAAACATTTAGCATGATCCCATTTTGGTGCTGATGCATCAATGTTTAAGTATGCAAAGTCTTAGAACAAAATTTTGCAATAGATATAGCCAATTAAATACCCATACTTTTCCCTATAAATAACTACTTTTTTCCAACCTTGGCATGAATTAAGAACCCTACTGCTAAAGTTTGTCCTTGTTCTCCTAAACATCATTTATAGTTTTGTTAGAGGTTATCTTACGTCGACTCATGAGAAAGATTAATTGTCCCATGTAAAATATGAATTTCCTTGATCTTTTAACAGTTAATTTTTAAAGTTGAGCTCTTCCTCTCATATTTAGTCGGATTTCTTTACATAGTATTAAAATGGGTTTTCAACTATGTCTCACCACACTTTTTTAAAGTTACTTGTCCCATATTAGAGATGAATTTCCTTCACCTTAATACCTAAGTTTTAAGTTTTAGTATGGAGAGAACTTTAAATTATTGCAGAATTAATATTGTTCAATTTCTTTTAGCTGGGAGAGGTCAATCTCTCATTTGACTCCAATTCTAGAGTAAACTGAGAATAAATAAGAGGGGAATCTTCAATTCTTGCTATATAAATAACAGGATCAACAAGAAGCTAGGAAGCAAACTACTTAACCAGAAAAGAACTGCAATAGCCACCTAGAACTAGAGTAAGCAATGGAAGTAATGGAAGTTCTTCGAATGAATGAAGGAGAAGGAAAAATAAGCTACACCAGCAACTCATCTATTCAAGTGCTCCTTCTTCTCCTTTTCCTCTTTTCCCTTATACACATATATATGAAAGTATATATATATAATTGAAGGCTTGTTGTATTTTTGCAAGTTAATTTCATTTAGTCTTTAATTTTCAGAAACAGGGGAAGTTAAAGACAAAACCCATATTGGAAGAGAGCATAATAGAGCTGTACAGCAGCATTAGTAGCAGCTTTCCTGAGTGTATAAGAATGGCAGATTTGGGGTGCTCTTCAGGGCCCAATACCCTTCTGCTAGTGAGGCAGACTATAGATACAATAGGCTCACTATGTAGACAAAAATTGAACCTCAAGTTACCAACATTCCAAGTGTTCTTGAATGATCTTCCGGGCAATGACTTCAACACAATTTTTAGGTCACTGCCAAGCTTTTATGATCAACTGTGCAAACGGGAAAGGAGAGAGGCTGGGACTTGCTTCATTGCTGCTATGCCTGGATCCTTCTATGGGAGGCTCTTTCCTCCCCATTTTCTTCACTTTGACCACTCTTCCTACCGTCTTCACTGGCTCTCACAGGTTAGCACTTCATTATACCTACGATGCGAACTTACTGTGTCTAAATTTACCGCACATTTGATTTTGATCTCACTTATCTTGAAACTATTAAACCCACCGTAGTTTACCCAATACTGTAACAATAAGAGCAGTGCTATTTGAGTAGAAAATTTTGCAGAAAAAAGTTATCAGAATAATATAGCAACTTTGAAAACTTATCATTTTGGAAAAAATAGCACATTAAAAATTTTTTTATTAAAAAAGTGCTATTGACACTTTATTTTTGTAAAAAAAAAAAAAAAAATCTAGCAGATAAGTATTTTTCTCATAATGAACTTTTGGTTATAATTTATGTGTGTGATTCAGCAAATAAGAGGGCGTACTGTGTCTGACTTGATCGTACATTTGGTTCTTATTAACACTCATTCTAGTCTTTCCAGAGCCACCAATCCTATGATTCTGATCTAGTTTTTGTTACCATCCCACAAATTAAACATCCAAACAGAATACTAATGAACTTTTGTCCTGATAACTTGATTCCTTTTTTAATTATTATTATTATTCTCCCCCCATTTCAGAGAGTCTAGCTAGTCAGATTTCAACATAGATGTTAAAAGAGTGTTATACGTGGAATTTATAAGGAAAAGATTGAGTCTTGGTTGTGACATGGCAGGTCCCCGAGGGGCTTGTAAGTGAAGAAACAGGAACTCCGCCGAGCAAAGGGAATATATACATAGCAAAGACAAGCCCACCCAGCGTTTTGAAAGCATACTTGGATTCATTCGAGAGAGACTTCACACTGTTTCTAAGGTCGCGTTCGGCAGAGTTGGTTCCTGGAGGCCTCATGGTCCTCACCATTCTTGGTAGTGACAAGAAGGCTGATTACAACAGATGCTCAGTTTGGGAGCTACTGGGAATCACAATGCACGACATGGTCCTAGAGGTACCAAAGATTTTCTCTAAATTACACTATTTTTTTTTTTTTTTTGGGTGATGAATGATACATTATTGAAGATATATCATATATAATACCATGCAATACAATTAGAAAAAAAAAAACAAGTTCTAAACCATTGACATGAGTGAATTCCATACAAATTAACAGTTCAAATTCATTAGGCGTGATTGGGCATCTAATGAAAGCACTCCCTTTTTCCTGAGAACAATACTACCATATATAATACTATGCAATACAATTAGAAAAAGTTCTAAACCGTTGACATGAGTAGGTCTAACACATATCAAGAATTCAAGTCTGTCAGTTATGATTGGGTATCTGATGGAAGTACCCCTGTTTTCCTAAGTACAATATTTACTCCTGTTTTCCTAAGTACAATGCTGCCATGTATAAGAATATGTAATACAATTAGGGGGAAAAAAAAAAGGGTTCTAAACCGTTGACATGTGTAGGTTCCACACAAATCAACAGTTCAAATTTGTCAGTCACGACTAGACATCTGATGGATGCATTCCTTTTTTCCTAACTACAATACTACCATTAACACAACATTCTGGTCCATATTTTTTTTTTTTTATAAATTTTTTCTGGTAGATTAACTGCCATTTTTCTCGGAGAACTCTGTGAAACCTTGTACAATTCAATCCAGGGGTTAATGGAAGAGTCGAGGTTGGACAGCTTCAATCTGCCATACTATGCACCTGCTGTGGAAGAAGCAAGGCAAGTGATAGAAGCAGAGGGATCATTCAACATTCGAAGACATGAAACTTTCAAAGTGGAATAGGATGCCAATCCTAACGATGGTTACAGATGGACAAGAGGTAAAAGAGTGGCAATGAGTGTTAGAGCTCTGGCAGAGTCCATGATAGCTAGCCATTTTGGAGGGGAGATAATGGATCACTTGTTTGAGAGGTTTGCAGGGAAGATAGATGAATATTTGGAGGAGAACAAAGGGGAGTGTTTGACAATTGCCATTTCAATGACCAAGAAATGAGTTTAGTTATTGTATTTGCATGAGCTCTTCAGGACTGTTTTGCAGGTTTAATGCTTAGTTTGAAAGTATTGGGATGACTAGCTTGGTTTGGTTACAAAAAAAAGTTGATTTTTTGTTTTTTTTTTTGTTTTTTTTTTTTTTTTGTTTTTTTTTTGCAGTTTTTCTCCACCTTATATATTTTTTTTCACCAAAATTTGATTTTTTTTTTTTTAGGAGTTGTTATTTTTAGGCGTATCAATTCCAATTGGAAAAAAATTAAAAAATAAAAAAATTCATGTCCGTTTAAGTAAAAACAATCCATTTGGATAAAAAAAGTAATGAAAAATCTACTTTTTTATTTACTCCATCTTTTACCCAAATGGACGTAGATTTTTTGATTTTTTTTTTTTTACAAATACGATTAATATACCTAAAATTAGAGTTTCTAAAAATAAATACATTTTAATGAAAAAAAAGAGTCATATAAAATAAAAAAAAAATAAAATGCTTTTTTATAGCCCTGAAGAAAAATGCTACTCTACCAACTTTTAATAAGAAATTGTTTCAGTATGATGTGACATTCTTGTAATAAAATATGTTTTTTTAGTTTGTTGGGCTCTTTAAGTGATGGGCCTATAATATGTCTACATTATTTTGGTGAACTGTTATAATTAAAACTTTTGACGTATGCATTACCCTTCAGTAAATTCACATGCCAACAAAATATAAAATACAAAAACACCCACGAAATGACCAACACACATATTATAGGCCAATCATTAGTTGACAGAACTTCACGGAGGGATAACATTGCAACAAATGAAAATCCAATGCCCTTAATTATTACAGTTAAAAAAGTCAAGCAATGAAAGAGATTGCAGGCCAGCATACACATTGTTTCTAACTTTCTACGACAGATGGTAACCCAAATGCCGTTTCCACGCTTGTTTTTGGCTAAAAGTCATGTAGAGAAAGAATTGATTAGTGGAGGAAATTAACCACTTCTTTCCTTAGCTTCAATTGTATGCATAGTTCTCAGTAACATAAAGACACCTTAGAAGGGGAGAAAACAAGAGTGAAGAGAGTATTCCAAAGATCAAAAACTCAATTCAATTCTATGATCAAAGACTCCAAATCTACATATATGTGCACCAATTAGTCCTTTCTTTGAAACTTCATGTCAAAAAATGTTACAGAAGATGTTTTCTGATATCAACATGCCTTCTGCACAAACAGTTGTTTCCACAGCAGCTTCTGTGGCTGCTTCAGCCATGGTGGTCCGATCAATAGCCCGTGACCTAGTGCCATACGAGCTTCAACATTATTTCGTTTTTAAAATCCAAAGCTTGTGCAAATCTCTTTCCCCCGAAGTGGTTTTGATCATCGAAGAATACAACGGATTCGTTAGCAACCAAATCTACAAAGCTGCTGAAATCTACTTAGGATCCAAAGTCCACGCCTCCACGCAGATGTTCAGAGTGAGTCTTCCCCAAAATGAGACAAAGTTTCTAACTTCCATGGCTAAAAATCAAGAGATCACAGACACGTTTGATGGGGTCCGATTCAAATGGAAGCAAGTGACAAGAGAGGTCGAATCCAAGCTTGACAGGCTGACGGGTCAACACTCAGCAGCAAGATCAGAAGTCAGAAGCTTTGTGCTCAAATTTCACAAGAAAAACAAACAGTTTGTTTTTGATTCTTATTTCCCTTTCGTAATAAACAAGTCCAAGAAAATCACAGACGAGAGAAAGATCTTAAAGATCCACACTCTGAATAATGAACACTCGCGCAGATACATGGGGGGAGATGTGTGGAGGTCCATAAACCTCGATCATCCAGCCACGTTCGATACGTTGGCAATGGACACAGAGCTGAAGAGGACGATCGTGGAAGATCTCGAGATGTTTGTGAGGAGGAAGGAGTTGTACAGGAGGGTTGGCAAGGCTTGGAAACGTGGGTATTTGTTGTATGGCCCTCCGGGTACTGGCAAATCAAGCTTGATAGCTGCAATGGCAAATCACCTTAAATTCGATATCTATGACTTGGAACTGACTAGCATTGCTGACAATTCCGAGCTGAGGAGGCTGTTGATTGCTACCGCGAATAGGAGCATACTTGTTGTTGAGGATATTGATTGTACTGTAGATTTTGAAGATAGAGAAGCAGATAAGAGAGTTGTGAAGATGCTTAAATCTAATCGAGCAAAGCAAGCTCAAACCATAAACATTGTTAGACAACATGTTCCAGACGGGGTAAGCTTCTCTTCCCATTATTGTTTTCTAGTTCCTAAGAAGCGCACATAGTCCCCGTTTGGATTTCCAATTTTTAGCCAACTTTTGGTACTTTTTTTGCCACAATTATTAGGTGAAACTTTGGGTGTGTTTAGTAAAATAAATAGAATTTTTAGTAACTTTTGGCAACTGTATGTTTGGTAAAAATTTTGACAACTTTTGAGTTCAGTTAAAGTGAAATAACCATTATACCCCTCGTCAATTGAGTAAAAATTAGTGTATTAGCAGCCTATCATGTAGAATTATTGATAACTTTTAGCGTTTTATCGAACGCTTAAAATACCAAAAGTTGGTGGTTTTTGGAGTTTTTTTTGCTCCTCCAAACGGGGATATACTCTTTGCCACATCTGTGTCATGTTAAGTCGTATCTATGTTTATCCATACTTCATATATTAGCACACACAAGTAATGATATGTTTCTTGAAACGTCTCATGTTAAGTTATATCTATGTTTATCCGTGCTTCTTATTCTAGTTCACCCAAGAGACAATATCTATCTTGAAACGTCTTTTAATTGTCCTTTAGGTAACACTGTCAGGATTGCTTAATTTCATTGATGGACTGTGGTCAAGCTGTGGAGATGAGCGAATAATTGTGTTCACAACTAATCATAAAGATCGGATAGACCCAGCTTTGCTGCGCCCTGGGCGAATGGACATGCACATTCACATGTCTTATTGCACTCCATGTGGGTTCAAAATTCTAGCTGCAAACTATCTTGGACTGCAAAATGATCAACACCCTCTTTTTTCTGAAATTGAATCCCTTTTGAGGAAGACAATGGTGACCCCTGCAGAAGTTGGGGAGGAGCTGCTGAAGAGAGAGGACCCGGAAGCTGCACTAAAAGGCCTGATTGAGTTCATCCTAGAGAAAAAGAGGGAAAAGGAAGAAATCCTAGAGAAAAAGAGGGAAAAGGAAGAAATGGTAGATAGAAAACTAGAAGATGGAGTTGAAGATGAAGATGAAGAAGAAGATGCCACCAAAAATACAGAGGAAGAAGGGCATAGCTTTTAAACACAAAACGCTGCCGAGTAGAGAAAATAATAACAATAACAATAATAATAATAATAATGATAATAAAAGGTTACCCTATGAGTTAGGCTAGGGTTTGTTTCCAGTTCTTCAATAATTATCAATTTAAGTCTCCTAAAGGTCATAAAAAACTTAAATTTAGGATTCCAAAATTAGTAAAATGCACACAAGCAAATCTCGATAGCTCAAGTTGTCAAAAAAAAATTATATATATATATATATATATAACAAAAGAGTTATGTTTATACAGATCAAAATAGCTAGAGAAACTAGAAAGATATTTCTACTACTATTTTCGTTAAACTTGAAAATTTTTTATTTATATTTGAATGAAAATTGGCAACCATATTTTATCACTTGATTTATTTTGTTTACTTGACCGTATGAGAGAATTTGATAGCAATAAATTTGTCCCATAGGATAATTTGGGAAGAAATCTATTAAGATTGAGGGTTGTGAGTAATAGATTTTCAAAAAATACCCACATAAAGACTAGGGCCAAAACAATCTAATATCACACACCACAACCATAAAAGAGCCTAATACTTCTAGAAAGATGGAAACTGGCAAGAGTTGTATACATAGATCATAAAAACCTGTGTCGTACAGTTTTTTTTTTTTTTTTTTTTTCAAATAACATCTATGTATTGATTGGTTGAAGTTTTTGTTCTTGCAAGGACTTTCTGACTCAACAATCCCCTGATTGGATGCAAATGTAGCCATGGCCCTAGTTAGCCATGGAAAAACAATAACAATAGGCAGGAAAAGAAAACAATGACCCGGCCATGGCCCTCCAAGCACGTGGTTATGAATGAGTTATTCTAAATTTCTAATCCAAATAAGTAATTCCCAATTTCTAAGTCAATAAGTCAATTGAAAACAAGTTCTTGTGCCACAGTGGTGTTGCGTGCTGACTCAACCACTGCATTTTGGAAAATGAATAGGAAAGAACATTGAAATTCCCAACCAATCACCGTCCTCAATTCTACTATTCTTTACATAAACAACCTGGAAAGACTTCACTTTACTTTTACTTTTCTCTTCTCTCTCTCTCTCTCTCTCTCTCTCTCTCTCTCTCTTCCCCTTTTTCTTTTTTTTTTTTTTTTGGGCCTTTTGCGACCCATCTTCTTTGCATTAGTTGCGTATCAATTTACTCCCATCTTATGATCTCATGCTTAAGAATTGTTTTTCAATTCTCTTGAAAGACCCTCAAAAACCCAGAACAAAGACATCGTTAAAAGCAAAAATCATCCAAAAAAATTCTTAAACTAACCATGTTGTCCAACCTACAAATGCCGTCAACAAAAGCGGTGATCTCCGCCGCAGCCTCGGTCGCCGCCACGGCCATGCTGGTCCGCTCCGTCGCCAAGGACTTCATCCCCCCCGAGTTCCAGCAATATCTCCACCTCAAACTCCGCCACTTCCTCGCTACCTTGTCCAACCAAGTCACCCTCATCGTCGACGAGTTCGACGGCCTCAACCCCAACCAAATCTTCCATGCCGCCGAGGTCTACCTCGGCACCCTTGTCACCCCCTCCACCACCAAGCGTTTCCGAGTCACCAAACCCGAAAAGGAAAAGAAAATCAGCCTCTCCATGGAAAGAAACGAAGAAATCACCGACACATTCGACGGCTTTCCTCTGAAATGGCGAATGATCTGCAAACAAATCCAATCCAAGTACGTCCCCGACTCCGGCGATCCCTACGGCGGATCACTACGATCCGAGTTCCGATTCTTCGAACTCAGCTTCCACAAAAAGCACAAGAACAAGGTCGTCAACAAGTACTTACCTTACATTCTAGAGAAATCGAAGCTCGCAAAAGAGGAGAAGAAGACCCTGAAGCTGTTCACTCTAAAGCGGGACCGAATGATGGTCGTTGGAGGAAGACGACAACCTTGGCAATCGATCAATCTTGATCACCCTGCGACATTTGATACTCTGGCTATGGATTGGGAAGCGAAGAGGACGATAATGGAGGATCTTGAGAGGTTTGTGAAGAGGAAGGAGTTGTATAGGAGAGTTGGGAAGGCTTGGAAGCGAGGGTACTTGTTGTTTGGTCCGCCGGGAACTGGGAAATCGAGCATGATCGCGGCCATGGCGAATCATCTGAACTTTGATGTTTATGATTTGGAGCTGACTGATCTTAGGAGCAACTCTGAGCTCAGGAATTTGCTGATTTCTACTGCTAATCAGTCGATTCTGGTGGTGGAGGACATTGATTGCTCCATTGAGTTGCAAGAGAGAGCAGCAGGAGCGGCAGCAGCTGGGAGTATAGATCCTGTTGGATATGGTCGCGGATCTAGAGTAAGTTACAATCTGTGGTGATACAAATATATACAACAAAATTTTATGTCTATGTATTGTATGTTTAAACCTGTGTTGATCCGACTTCCTCCTTGTAAGTTCATACTTGTGGATGGTCGGGATACTGGTGAATGTTCCGACTGTCTAGTAACAATGCTGCACGCCGTTAATCATGGGCGGAGCTACAGTGAGGGGGGTGGGTCACCGGGGGGTGACCCCTCAATTTTTTTAAGATAAAATTACTAAAATACCTTTTTTATTATTTTAATTTTATTAAAAAATTAAATTAATTAAAAATTAAAATATTTTGATTTTATTAAATATTTAAAATTAACGTAAAATTTTTTAACATATAAGAAGTTTAAAAGAATCAAACTTGGTATTTTTTGTGAAATAAAGTGTATTTTTTTAGTACATTATTACATATTTAAATTTATACTATCAATAAATTTAGCATATAATACAATAAATTTTATTTTATAAATAATAAAATTTAATAATAATTATATTTTTTGTAACGAGTGATATCTCTAATAAATTTTAGGAGTTTGCACCATTAACCGTGAGAAATATATTCACTAGTTAATACTCAAGAATAATTTATTTTCTCTCTAAAAATAACATCGTTTTTTTCCTACTCTTAATCGAAAAATAAGTCGATTGTTATTTTTTCTTGGGTGTTTGGTGCCCCCTTCGGTGTCTGGTGCCCCTCAACAAAAATTCTGACTCCGTGTCTACCCTTAATGGTAAGGAATCGCCAAAGACGAACGAGAAAAAAGTTGAGGCAAGCCAAAGCGACGGAGGAAAAGAATAGTCAAAAATTCTGAGTGATGTGAAAGGTAAAAGAATAAGTAAGGTAGCCATGGGTGCTGTGGGTGAAAGTATTTATAGAAACGAGTTAGGAGAAGGAGATTGGCTAATATGTGCCAAGATAGTGGTTCCTCCGTCATGTGGCCAACTGTAGAAAGTTTAGTATGGCAGTAGGCGAAGGTATCCAATCAAGTGGTAGTAATACTCTTGCATGGTTAGCATGGTTAGCTAGTATGAGAGGAATAGTGGTATAGGTACCGGACAATTATATGATACAGAGTGATTTTGTTATGTAATGATCTTTTCTCTTAGGCTGGTCGAGGGGGCTTGTCTCCGAATGGTCTGGGGGTGAGTGTGTGGTAGTAAACCATTTGGTTATGCTAGTCCTTAGGTCTCGCTTCTGACCTAAGACAAACCCTCAAATGTCATCGAATGCCTCCTTTCGCTAGCTAGCCGCCACAGGATGGGCTGGTGGTCTAGAATGTCCCTTGTGTCACTGGATGACGGTCGCAGGGGGAAAAATGATCTGACGTGACCAAGATCCACGTGACAGCTAGTCACCTAGAACACTAATGATATGCATTCTCTCTCCAATTGCAGATTACCTTATCAGGACTACTAAACTTCATAGATGGATTGTGGTCGAGCTGTGGAGATGAAAGAATCATAGTGTTCACAACCAATCACAAAGATCGACTCGACCCAGCTCTGCTGCGACCTGGTCGTATGGATGTTCACATCCACTTGTCCTACTGCACTCCTTGTGGGTTCAAAATGCTTGCCAAGAATTACCTTGGAATTACAGATCATCCACTCTTCGTGGAGGTTGAACTATTGATGGAGATGAAAAGGGTGACTCCCGCTGAAGTTGGCGAACAGTTGATGAAGAATGACGAGCCTGACAGAGCACTGAAAGGCCTGATTGAGTTCCTTGAGGCCAAGGAGGAGACTGAAGAAGTTAAATCTAGTGAAATGGAACAAAAAGCATCTGGATTAGATGTTAAGCCAGAGCCTGATCAGCAGAAAGAAGATGAGAGTGAGAAATGAGATGCTGGAAATATATATTATATACCAACTATTAGAAATATAATTGTAATAAATCTGCAAGTAGATTTTTTTTATATGTGAGACAACCTCATGAGTGGTTGGATTATATTTATATGATTTATATGCTAATTTATCCTTCCATTTCTGGAAGTTTTCTCTCCCATTTCTGGATTTTGGTGCTTTATATATGCAGTATGGTACAAGTATATTTTTTATGAGATACAGGATCAAATAAAAGGTGGTATTTCACTTGAATAATAAAAAGTGAGATAAAATGAGATAAATTATAAATTCGTAATTCGTGTAATAAGATAAAAAATGAATAACTTTAAGAGATTTTCAGAAGTTTACAGAGATATTTAAAAGTTTACAACAAATCAAACGTAACCTTAATTTTTATCACGGACTTAATTGTGTGTATTTATATATACAAAAAATATTACTTCGATAATATATATATATATATATATAACCAGAATTAGAATAAATATTGAAAGTAAAATGTCATCTCCTATACATCCAACTTTATATTTCACAAAACAAACCACCACAAGGGAGTTCGTGCATGATAGGTAATGGTCACCTAAGACCAAGTATTTTCGCACTGAAAACAGCAGTAGGCCAAGTTCATGGTGAATTTAACCAAATCCTACTCCAACAATTTTAAAAAGAACCTTCCAATAACCGTGAATTAAACAAACCCCATCTCACACCAATCGACCTTAAAAAGATTGAACACTGTGAAAGTAAAAAAATTATATATTTATAGCATAAAAATAAAATAGTACTAATAATCATAAAAAAAATTCAAATAATACGAATTATACTAATGTAAAACCTAATATAAAAATACTATATTATTTTTTAATTGTAATATAAAAGAGATACTGAAGATGAAATCAGGCAAATTCACATTTAAATGACCTAAACGCTAACATGTCTCCCACCTGCATTAAGTTTTATCATTTATCTCACATCCGCTTTAAATTTTATTATTTAAATATCATGCACGTCCTATTAGAGTTATATAAAACGAGTAATCCAATTCTCAGAATAAATTTTTAGAGATGACAACAAGAGAAGGTATGAAATGAAAAACCCTTTTCCCGTCTCTTAAGATGTGTTTGATTGATAAAAAAAATTAATCAAAAAGTACAATAAAAGTAAAAAAATATAACATAAATGTGATATGTAGAAATTTTTTATTAAAATAAAGTACATAAATTAGTTAAAGTGACTGAATTTTGATAAATTTTAATGCCACCAAACAGGACCTTAGTATTATATTGAGAATTTAGAGAGAGAGAGAGAACTGAGGAAAAAAAATGTAAAATCTCAAATACACATCCTTGCCTAAATGGATTCAAAAAATATAATTAAATATAAAACACTTCCAATGTCATCATAGAGCGCTATAAAAGCCATCCCCTACAAAGAAGAATCAGTTGCACCAAAGTTTCTATTTGGGAAGGAAACCGACACAACTTGACTGTTACTGAGTTCAGAATAGTCTAGCAGAGGAACTAGAACTACAACATGAAATAATACAAACCTCCACTTAATCCTGCCAATTCATAGGATAGCATCTATACCATATCTACGCATTTTGCCAAAGAAATCCTACAAAAACCAGGTCTTTGACCAAAATTCTTTAACAAATCCCACTGAACTACAATTTTGCAAACCATTTTGGATGCATTTGAAATGACCAAAAGTGAGATAAATTGAGATAAAGTGAAATAATTTATAGATTCTTAATTCGTGCAACAAAATAAAAAGTAAATAACTTTTAGAAATTTTTAGAAATTTTCAGAATTTTTTAACGTTTTATAGCAAACCAAACGCACCCGACATATAAGAATAAAGAAATCCACTCCCATGTTATAAAAACAAACAGGAAGTCACACAAGATTAATAAGAAATAGATATAATTAGAAAAGTCCGCTTGCAAGTCCGTCCATCAGTACACACTAGCGTATGCAACATTTGAAGTGTGAACATGTAAGGGGCAAATGGGTGAGGGAAAAAAACAGAGCACCCCAAGAAAAAGGCCTAAATCACCTCAGAACCCCCATCTGTATGTGGAACTAAAGGATTCTCAGCACCTACATATGTAATACAAAGATATATCCAGGTAGCAGTTCTTTATTCGTATGCTTAAAAAAAAAAAAAGTCGTCGTCAACATATGCCTCCAGTAGTTGTACCTGCAGCATCAAAGAATTTTGGTGAATAAACTATTATTGAACTTTTAAATATAATTAGGCAACTATAAATGAGCAGAGTTCATGAGCCATTAAAAGCTGGAGACAACATATTAAAAAAAAAAAAAAATTACTTTTGACCGCTAAAATTTTACACAACACTTCAAGTTGTTGTCAGACTGCGAATGGAAACGAGCAAATCGACAGAAGTGTGAAACCAACTTATGCAACACTAGAAGTCAACATCAACCAGTTTTTTTATTCATTCAGCTACGAAGTTTTGCATACAATTTTCTCAGTAAGTTAATTCATCTTAATGGACTTTATCATTCCAGTAAATATTTCCAGTGAACAGGTTGATTCTCTCTCCTCCATAAAAGTATCCTAATTTCCTTGTTGCCAAAACTTTTAGATGCATGCTTCACACAAATCAAGCTATTTATGATCCATCCTATGAGCCCTGGAGGCAGACCCACTGAACATGAAACCTCAAATTACTTTATTACCACTGTGTCGCAAGTCTGAAGTACCTTGCCATTTTCAGAGTTTTCGATAATCAATCTTCTTAAATATTTAAAATCCTTAAATCTTATCGTATTCAAACCTCATTCTTACTGTGCATCTTAAGACTCGATTTTCAAGCAACCAAAGAGGCCCTACCTTTTCTTCCCCCCCCCCCCCCCCGGGGGCCGACAAGTACATGAATTATTTATTAACAAAAAGCATCAAGGGAATGCCACCATTTACAAAACTCAATCTCAATGCTCCACACTCTCCAAATCAACCATGTCATGCAAAGAGGCACTACCCTCCAAGCCTTCCTCAACCTTTTAGAAACCATGCAACCCCATAGTGTCTCAAAGAGTTGTTTCACACCTTTCGCGAAACCCCAATCCATCTCAAAGCAATAGAGCATCAGATTCAACATTTCCTTTTACCAAACACAATGAACAAATATATGATTAATGGAATCCCCATTTCTCTTGGATAAAATTAACAGTGCTCGTCCTTCTCAATTTTAAATTATCAATAGTAAGACTTCAAAATGCCCCTTTTTAAACAAACTTCATCTCATCTTATCCTCCCCATCTCCCACCTTAGTTTCATATAGCATTTTCATCAACCTATAGAAACGGTCAATCTCCCAATCAAGGAGATTCCTACAAGTAACAACACTCAACATTTGTTAAATAAAAGAGATATCAAAAAGACCCTCCTTTTTTCCAATAACAAATTCCACTAGACATAAAAAGGTAATTCCACTTTAATCTTCCCATTTGTTAATTGTGAGGTGCACAACCCTTCACACGCACCAAGCATTAACTTCTCCATCTAAACTTATGACCACTGTGCTGTACACATTCTCTAGGAAGTATGACAATGGAAAATTTTCAGCAAGAGGCAGACACCAAGGGTGGAGCAATTTCACGTACTTATAGCCCAAAATTTCAGCTGATGCCTGTTTATTTTACCCTAGGTATGTCAGAGTGAGAAGGTCCAATGAGGAACTGTGTAATGACAGAAAACGCAGATATTTGAATAAGCTGGACTATCTAACATATTAAACTTCTGATTTCGCGGGGGAAGATAAGTTTCGTCAGTAAGGAAGCTGATGACGTAGCACCTAAAATTCCAAGTCTTTAATAGCCACCTCACATTCAAAGCTGCTTGTTTTAATGTTACAAGCAAGCTGCATATGCAAAGCCGCAGCAGACTTCTATCCTTGGGGCACACAACTCCTGAAGGCATATCATATAGCTTCATTTGAATTTATTAAAATGTGATGTGATTAACGAATCTTTGTTGAGGCTTCGGGAAGGACAAAAATGAACAGGTAGAAAGATCAGGTACCTGCCTTCAAAAGGACAAAAGATATGTTTCATAGGATGGAAGAGAGAGTCTGAGTATCCTCAAACTCTATACCGCCATTTTCATTTCTATTTTCTGGTGAGGATCATAGCCCATGAGTTCAAAGTCAGCTGCCACAAAAGAATCTATATCCTTCTTCTGAGGATTAATCTTCAAAATCTGGATTTTACAATAGTATATTAGGAGGGTTAGAATAAGAATTGGAACAAAAAGTGAAACTAGGACAAACAAAGTGAAAGCAAGCCAAAAAAGGGGTAAAAATAGGATTAGCAGAAGGTATCAATACTTATCTGAAACCACAACAAATATATGATGAGCTTAAAAGGCCAAAACCAAATTAATAGAGGTAGACAGAAGCAGCCTGTTGATAACTCAATACATTATTTATACTTACTGGAAAAGGCTTAGGCAGCTTCTGAAGCTGCTCCTGCAGAGGCCTAACATGGGTGCTATAAACATGAGCATCCCCAATAACATGGACGAAATCACCTGGAACAAGATCTGCATGGATAAAAAAATGCATCAAAACAAATCCCTATAATGTAACACAATGTCAAGACAAGTACTACTAATCAAACCAATCTACAAATAACAAAGAGGTACTGTCGAAACTGGTGTATTCTTCAAATTATCCATAAAAACTCTTTAACAGGGTTACTGTTAAAGAACTCCACATGCACAAAACCAGTAATGTTTTTATGATGAATACATACCACAAACATGAGCAATCACAAATGTCAAGAGGGCATAAGATGCAATGTTAAAAGGCACACCCAGACCCATGTCAGCAGAGCGCTGATACATTTGACATGACAGTTCACCCTTTGATACATAGAACTGCATCCAATAATAAACAAAAGAGAGAATGTATAAATAAATAAACAGGTAAACAGAGAGAATAAAGTTCACTGTTATAAAGATAGGCAATAAGGCATCGATGACCTTTAACACCAACCTGGGCAAACATGTGGCAAGGCGGAAGTGCCATCAATTTGAGATCCGAGGGGTTCCAAGCTGATAAAACAATCCGGCGATCATCTGGTTTATTCTTAATCTTGTCAATAACATCTAACAACTGATCAAATCCTTGGCCAGTGTAGTCAGCATACATGTTAGTATACCTGTATATCACACATCCCACATATAAAAATGGAGCTGATTCCCTCAATTGCTCTAAAATTAAATAACTAAAAAATAATAAAAATTAGAATTCACCAACCTGGCACCAAAGTGTCTCCACTGGAATCCATAAATGGGTCCTAAGTCACCTTCTTCTCTATCCACCAAACCAATACTGAAAATAGAAGACATAACTACATCAACTAGAATTGCTGAAAAATCAGTATTACCACTTACACAGTGATAGCTCAGTACTTGCCTGTCTAGGTAGTCTCTGGATGCATTTCCATCCCATATATGAATGCCCTTTTCCTGTAGGACCTGTTTACAGGACAAACTTGATATGCAATCCAAATCCACTGTTATTGAACATAAGTGGTACCATTTTTTTTTTTTTTTGGGCCACATTGTTTGGAAGCAGAAAGGAATTCTTTATATGGGCTTCCTACCAAAAAACAACAACAACAACAATAATAATAATAATCACCCTTCAAAACAGATATTTCTTGAAATACCGTGCATGGTCTTCTAGCATATGTGAAAGACTCATTCCAGATTGTCAGCTAAAGCGAAAAGGCTTCTCTTCATAATATCCACACGTCCATGGGCATCTGCCAAAGAACTAGGCAAAACCCTAGACTATGTAAAGGGGCCCTACTTCTTTCTAAAAAATCCCACACAAGATCTCCTCAAAGATCCCTCACCTCTTGGAAGTAACCATAAAAAATAGTACCAAACAGAAAGCAACTTCAGCCCCAAGACTGACATCAGCCACCCTATAACTCAGCCAACAAATTACTTACAAGTATACACCCGTACTTCAATGCAAGTATTTGAATATCAGATTCACATTATGGCTACAACCCGCATTAGAAACCAACAAAGAGTTAACTGCCCAAAACACAAAAGAAAAAAAATATATTTCCTAAAATTTTTTAAGACCTCTCCTTTGCTAAGGTTCCAAGCCGCAAATCCTCCCAACAGCCAACTTAAAATTTAAAAACCATAGTAAGAACTTTAGTTTTAGTTTTACATATGAAGCACACATAATGTGCCTTGGGCAAGGTCCAGGGAATGATGCATATCACAAGTCCCAGCAATAGTTGTCCTCCAATTCAAGCTTCCAAAGCTTTCTTTAGGTTTCTCCTTCTGCCTCAATTATAAATTTGTATGCATTTAAAGTAGGGAGGAAGAAAAAAAAAATCCATGTAGCTAACCCTGTTTAGTTGGGTAAAGGCTAGGTTGAGTCAAGTTATGCATTTGACTCTGTGATACCACCAGAAGCACAAAAATAAAATCATCAATTTGAAGAACAAAAACAATTTAACCATGAAAAGAATTTTTTTATATCAGCTTTGAATTGAATGGATTAGTTCATCAGAGTTATAAAATCAACATCCCCACCCTAGTGCCGTTAAAGGGAAATAAGCACGTAGTCCAAGACAATCAACAGAAAAATAGTTACCTTTGCATTTGTTGAACCACTGATGAACCATAGAAGTTCCTCAACAACACCTCGCCAAAATACTTTCTGTGTTACATATATATATGTCAAAACTATACCCCAAAAAAAAAAAAAAGATACTTTATATTCCATCCATATATAAGTAAACCCCACTATGTGAGAGATAACATGAGCAAACAAAAAATGATGATTATTAAAGACACAACTTGCAATTGAAAAAGATATCACTTAAGAGAAATATAGACATGCCTTGGTTGTAAGAAGTGGAAAAGATTTACGCAGATTGAACCGCATCTGTGGACAAAATGGAAAACAACATCAAATATCTCCATCCAAATATAATATTTGCAAGCATCCGTCAGACTAAGAGATGAGCGTCCATATGACTTGAATTTTACATTACCTGGCAACCAAATTTTGATAGAGTACCAGTCCCTGTCCTATCATCTTTAGAATTTCCATTTGAAATGATATCTTGAACCAGTCTCAAATACATATACTCCTCATGTTTCTCAAAAATCATCTTAGGCAAGAAAGAAAACTTCTTCACCTCAGTCTTAGCAGAATCCAAACTAATATCAGTCACCTGACCGTTGGTTTGACTAGGGGGTTCCATTACAGAATTCCTCACACGAACATAAGTAGTGAAACTATAGCGAATGTTGTTTTCCACCAATGGGAAGGATGAGTACCATGGCTGGAATAAAGAAGTATCAACAGCAGGGATGAAAGTGTCACATTCAATGTTGGTCTCGATTTCTGTAATGTGGATGGCTTCACATCCCGGAGCATTAAGTGTATCCCTGCATTACAAAGACAATGAGCCAAAAGAGAGAGAGTTACAAAAAGATGCACACAAAAAAAATAAAATAACAATGAAGTGCTCACCTTAAAACTTGGCCACCTCCAATTACAAACACTTTCTCAATTGATAAACAGTATGGAGATGCTGCTAATAACTCCAAAGCAGAAGCCATGCTTCCACAAATCACAACATTCTCAGCAGTTGCGATATCAAAACTCCCAGAACGAGTTAGAACAACATTAAGACGTCCAGCTAGAGGCCGATGCTCCATTGGAATACTTTCCCAGGTTTTTCTGCCCATGATGACTGCGTTCTTTTTCACAGGATCTGATGTAGTGGAAGTAACATCCTTGAAAAATTTGAGGTCAGAAGGCAACTTCCAGGGTAATTTCCCATCCTTCCCAATACCCATATTTTGAGTTGCAGCCACAACAACTTGGTATGTCCTCCGTGGATCAAGATTTGTATGGAGATTGCCATTAGGGACGTTTACTTGGTTCTCACCAGCCATAACACAACTATAAGCCTGGAAGTAAATGGAATATGATGACTCACGACAGAGATTATGCGACCAACTTTTGTGGAAGTGCAATAGAACCTCATATTATTAAAAATAAAACTATGTTTTATCATCAGTCGTAGCAGGGCAGAGAAGGTAAGACTTCTCTTTTTTTCTTTTTTTTTTTTTCCCCTAAAAAGTGTGATAGACCCTTCTACTGAGAACCATACATATGTACGATGCCTAGGACACAATACTGAAGGAGAAGGGAATCAACAAAGTTAACAAATAGAAAAAATTATATAGGCATTAATCCCCCAAAATCTGAACATGCATAGAAGACTAATCATATTAGTTAACATCTTGTGGGAAATTGTAACCATTTAAAAAAAAATGGCAACGAAAAGCTTCCTAAATGAACACAACTCAAACAAAGACATGCATCGAAAACTATTCCCAAGGATGGTGTGGAATGATACTGAAAAGTCATAACTTCTACAACTGGAGAGAGATTTAATGAAGTACCAAACGATAAATTCAATATATCAAACGGATAAAATAATTTTCTTTGGTTAGCCAGTATTTGCAATGCATTGTTCAAAATTAAAAAACAAAATGACAGAAAACGGACAAATAAAAAACAGAACAGAAAAGGGAAAATCAGTGATCAAGATTTTCCATCATCGCCATCATATGCCTAAATAATACTCCAGATGTACGCCCACATCTACATATACACACAATAATTAAAGGTCAACGAGCACAACACAAACACATGTAAACAGTGATTGAACAACACCTGAGAACGATTGGCAAAAGAAAATAAAGGCCGGACAAGAAATGCTCTAAAAGACATACTGAAAAATCGATTTTGATAAAACCAACCAAAACCTGTAAAAGAGTTCGCAAAAACACTGAGATCGAAATGCAGTATAAAAAATTTACCGATCGGAGAACGAAGCACTTTCCGTACGAAATCCTGAATCGTTTTGCAGCCCAAAATCTTCAAAAATCAGATTGAGGGGAGAGAATTGGGAAAGAAATTAGGGTTCCAATCGAAATGAGAGAGGTTAGTTCATACAGTGCTGCGTTGTACTCGAGGGGAAAAGGAGTATGTCGTGTGAAAACCAGTAGCGCGGAAACCGCTCTCTATCTCTCGCTTCGCTTTCTAGATACAGAAACAATGTCCCCCCACAGAGAGTGAGAGAGAGAGAGAGAGAGAGGTGGGCGAAGAACACAAAAATCCAAAAGTGCTAGAGACGCGGAGTGCCGCCAAGGCGAGTGGGTATAACTTTTTATTTAACGACTAAAAATGCCCCCGATTGCTTCTGGATTTACCAACCCCCTGATTTCCCAATAAGTTTAAGATTTTATTTTTGTTTTCTTCGTTATAATTTCATAAAAAGCTAAGCTAAGTATAGCCTTAACTTTTTCGAGAAGTGAAATTTTCAAAATCCTTCGAATGCACTAAGCACGGGGGTGGTTTTTTTTTATTTTCACTGTATAAATAAATTTTTGTATTTTATTTTATTTTATTATTAAATAAAATTATACAATTATCTTCATTCTTGTAAAAAAAATCTGACATTAAAATTAAATAACATATTTTATTAGAAAAATTAATTTATTTTAATGAAAAAATAAAATAGAGTATAAAAATTTATTTGTGAAATGTAAACAAACCCATCTTGAACATAATAAAATTAATAAAACGAATAGGTTTTATTTGTCAAATCGTAATAAATCTTTGAGTGTAAAACTTACCATACATGTCCAAATATCAATATATGTAGTACTATTAAAATATATATTTAATATTATACGTATAAGAGAACAAACTTTTGGGGGAACTCGTCAGAATGGTGCATGGAACTAATCGTAAACCTGAGAGTCTTGAATTTAAATTCTGCTGACTCCTATGCTGTCTTGCCTCGTGCTTGAGTCTTACGAGTAGATTTAAACACTCCCGGTTTATCTATCAGTTATGCGATTTATTGAGAACTATAATAAACCAGTATAAGATTCAGATTATCAAAAAAAACTTTTGAGGGTGTTTGGTTGATAAAAATTTAGTCAAAAATATAATAAAAATACAAAAATTTGATATAAAAGTGATATGTGATAAAATTTAATTAAAAAAATACAAAAAGTAAATAAAAAATTAATCAATTTTAATTAATTTTAGTTAACCAAAACGTGAATTCAACTTTGGCCATACGTATTGAGTGAAAGTACTAACAAAATGATTTTTTTTTTTTCCTCAAAATGTATAAAGAGATAAATTCTTAAACGTGGATTTGACTCTGTTCATACTTGTTGGGTAACCGGCCTGTGTGGTGTTTTTTTCTAAGATTAATCCAGCATGGAGTGATAGGTGGATACTGGGTGTATTTAGTGAAATGAAAAATATTAAAATGTTTTAAAAAATTTTGAAAATCTTAAAAAATTATTTACTTTTTATCTCATTATACGAATTACGAACTTACAAATTATTTCAAATTATCTCACTTTTTATCGTTTTAAATACCCTTATAATGGACTTCTTTTTAATTGTAGGTACGAATAGAAGTAGAATCAGGAATTTAAACGCGAGTGAGCACACATAAATAATTTAAATCTTATTAAAGGGTGTTTGGAAGTTAAAAAAAAACTTAAATTTTGGTAGTTTTTTAGTTTTTTTTTTTTTTTTTTTTGCACTTTTTTGTGTGTTTGGTTGAACCAAGTGAAATTTTTAGTATTTTTTTAGTAACTTTTGGGTGTTTGGTAAATTTTTTACTGTAGCAAATCAAAAAAGTTGTAACTTTTGGGTGTTTAGTATGTTTTTTACTGTAACAAATCAAAAAAGTTGTAATTATGGAGTAGTACTTTTTACTATAGCAAATCAAAAAAATGAAAAAATTTATGATTTTACCAAACACACAAAAATCAACTTTTGGTATTTTTTTACTAATTTTTGAGTTGCCAAACACCCTCATAGATTATATAAATTTTTTATCAACAAAAAGTGGGTAAAAGTCAATAATTTTTTATTATATTATGTAGGATGGGTATAGGAGGTGTTTAAAAATTCAAAAAAACTCAAGTTTTGATAGTTTTTTAGGTGTTTTTTTTGGCACTTTTTTGTGTGTTTGGTTGAATCAAATGGAATTTTTAGTATTTTTTAGTAACTTTTGGGTGTTTGGTAAATTTTTAACTGTAGCAAAGCCAAAAAGTGATAACTTTTGGGTGTTTGATATGTTTTTTTACTATAACAAATCAAAAAAGTTGTAATCATGGAGTGTACTTTTTACTGTAGCAAATCAAAAAAATAAAAAAATTTATGATTTTGCCAAACACACCAAAAGTAATTTTTGATATTTTTTTACTAATTTTTGAGTTACTAAACGGGTTCATAATTGTATTAATTTGTATTAAGCTAAAATTTATTTATTTTATTAAATGAGCTTCATTATTAGTGTGTTAATTTTTTTTCTTTTCTTGAATAGGTGCAATTGACAATTTCAATAAAATAAATAAATAAATAAATAAATAATAATAAAATTTTTCAATGTGGGCACGTGGCCCCCCAGACTCAAGCTGGCTCCGCCTATGGGTATGAACTCCACTGCTGTTAAAGTTTGTTGCTCAGGGTACGTTTAAAATAATAAGAAGTGGCATAAAAAAATAAGTTTTAGGTTTATAATTTACGTAGTAAAATAAAAATAAATAATTTTTAAAAATTTTAAAAAAATTTTAAAGATTTATAATAAATGAAACGAATCCTATGTCATAAGTGATGAATGATCGGTTCTATCGTACGTACATTGAAAAACCGATGCATGCAATACAAGTTAAGATGCATGTAATACAAGTCAAGAAGATTCTCATTATCCGTTTAAGTTAATAAAAAATTTTAAAAAATTGTGAAAATATTAAAAATTTAAAAAAATTATTCACCTTTTTATCTTATTACACAAAAATTACAAACTCACAATTTATCTCATTTTATCTTATTTTATCTCTTTTTTTATTACTCCAAACACATTCTAAAATTGATTCGATAAGTAATCTCATTAATTGATTAGTCTTTAAAATTTCATCGAAGAAATTTAAGATGCACCGTTCACGTCTTTTCTTTGGTTTTCCAACTTCAAGTTCGCATTCGACGAAACAAATAAATAAATAAATTTAAAATAATTTAATTAAGAAATTAATTGTTGTCATTTACAATTCTATTATTAGATGTTAAATCCATTTGATAAAATGTAAAATTTTCATTTCATCATCGTCATCAACAAATATATATATATATATATATATGCTTATTTTAAGGTTGTAACTAAATTTTAAATTTTAAATTTTGAATAATTTAAAGTAAAATTTTAGGATTTTAATATGTTTATTTTGAGAGTTCTTAAAATTAAAATACAACTTTAAAAAAAATTTATTTTCAATATTTAGATTATTATGAATATTCATCCAATTATTAATGAAAATATTTTAATCTTAATCGTTGGATCAAATCTCACAAGAATTTAAGAGTTTAAACTTACCATCAGATCCTTAAAAGTTTAAATAAAACTTCAGGATCTCCTTGTTCCTTCAAAGTGGGTATGAGTTGTTACTTCTTTTATGCATAGCTTTTTTCAATAGACATTCGATTATGTCTTTTTTATTATTATTTATAAAGTGTTAGCTTTGACTATTGATTTGAATGTTAAAATCAATAATTAATAAAAAGTTCTAAAATTTTGGGGTAATGTAGTTATTAGGGTGAAAGGACGAGGGATAGTTTAGGAATTAAAGTAAGGAGATCATTAGCAGTCAAAAAAAGGATTTGCAAGAGGGACCCACCGTGCTTTATCACCTGGAGGGCGGGAAAATGCAATCGACCAATAGAATGAAGACGCGTGCCCTTATTGGAGTTCCGGTAGGTAAAAAAAATTTTATGATACATTTACTACACTTTTTTCAATACTATTTTAGGAATGTTTAGAATTATATAAAATTGTATAAAATAATATAAAAATATAAAAGTAAATATCTCATAATTCATGCAGTGAGTGAAGAATTTTAATTTTATTGTCTCATAATTCGTATTTGTAAAGATTTGTAGGATTTTATTTTTTTTAGAAGAGCTCCAAACGAAGCCTTTACAACATTTAAAACGACACCGTTTTGAACCACTCTATCACGTCACTTGAGATTTTTACACCCTCCATCTGACACTTTTTTTATACTATACTAGTCATGTCATGACCAGTATAGTTTGGATGTTATAAAACAATGTTAGAAAAAAGTGTTGTAAATGTAGCATTGCTTTAAAAAAAATGCTACGTTTACGAAACTTTTTTCCAACGTTATTTTACAACATCTAAAACGATATCGTTTTGAACCACTCTATCACGTCACTTGATATTTTTACACCCTCTTTCTGACACTTTTTTTATGATCAATATAGTTTGGATGTTGTAATACAATATTAGAAAAAACATGTTATAAATGTAGCATTGCTTCCTTAAAAAAAAGCTACGTTTACAACATTTTTTTCCAACGTTATTTTACAACATCCAAAACGACATTGTTTTGAACCACTCTATCACGTCACCTGATATTTTTACACCTTTTCTCTGACACTTTTTTTTATACTATACTGGTCATGTCATGACCAGTATAGTTTTGATATTGTAAAATAACATTAAAAAAAAGTATTGTAAATGTATCATTGCCCGTAATAAAACCTAACCATACATTTCTTGTGATTAGAAAAAATGTGTAAATTACCTCAATTTTAAATTTGACGTATTCAACGTCATAATTATATTCTTATTATTTTATTTAATTTTTATCAGACCCTGTAGTTATAACATTGGTATAAACTATTCATGGTATCACGTTAGATTTATAATGGGATAATTGTCATTTAATCCTTATATTTTAAAGTGAAAATTATTTATATTTCTTAAACTTAAAAATTTTACTTTCCACCCCTTATATTTTGAACTAAAATGAAGTTATAATCGGTGTTAAATTTTAAAGTAAAAAGACAAAAAAATTCATTAAAAAAATCAAATAAAATCAAGGATTTAAGTGTAGATAATATAAATATAAATATAATTTTTTAAATTATGGTATTCCTATTGTGGGCATGTTTTTCATTTTACATTTTTAAAAATAAAAAAATAGTTGAAAACGGATTTGGTCACTCACGTTTTTAAAATTTATTTTAGAAAACAGAAAATGAGTTTACACATAAAATACAAAACGACTAAAATCCATTTTGAGCATTTTTAACCTAAAACAAATAGAATCCTAAAACACGGAAAATAGAAAATATTAAATCAAATGTATTTTCTGTTTTTAGTGTTTTAAAATTTTTCAAAATATAAAACACAAAAAAAAAAATAGAAAACGAATAATGAAAATACAAATCAAATGCTACCTCAACGTTCTTCACTTTGGTGTAAGTGTAGTTAATATGAACTACATATGATATAAATGTATTCCTAAGATTACTTAGAGTTAAAATTGTTATAGTTGATTGATTTTGTAATATGTTTCACTTTAATCTAAAGAATAAGCGATACATGTGACGGGTTTTAAAGTTTACAGTATATAGTAATTTTTAACTTAAATAAAGAGATAAAAAAATAATTATTTTATTTATAATTCATATGAGACATATATGAAGATATTACCGCCGTTGATGAAGATGGGTTCGGAAACTTTAACCGTATATGATGTCTCTATCTCGTCCGTTGTATAATATTACATAGTTGTATATACGATTTAAAATATGTTTTTTTATTAATTTAAAATATAGATAAATTTATTTTTTATAAATATTATAAAAAATTTATTTTGATTCAATAATTTTTATTTTATTTTAAGCGGGGAGAGGAAACCCACATTTATTAAATGAAGAAGAAGACGATGGATATTATTTTTAATGAAGTGAGATCAGAGAAAGTAACACCCTTGGATAGGGTTTTTGTCAGGTGAGGGGATATCTCGGAATTCAAACATATACATATAAGATTTAATTTTGGGACTTGGATTTCAAAAATAATTTCAGCCCTAAGTTTGAATTTTGGGATTCTAATACTCCCTTCATTTATTATAAAACTCGATTTTTTTCCCTTAATGGTAATAATTAATTTATGTATTTATATGAAATAAAAAAATTAATTTAGAAATTAAGATATTAATAAAATTTATTTATCTCTTAAATTATAAGAGACATTAATTTAGATTAATATACATGATTATTTTATTAAAAAAAGTAACTAAGTTTTGTTTAAAAACTAATTCAAATAGTTGAATTTAAGTTTTTTTTAATACTATTCATAAATCATAAATAAAATTTTATCTTAAAAAGACACCCTTTATTTTTCTAATTTGATGTGAAATAAATACATATATTTTATTAAAATATTATTTTTA
Organism: Vitellaria paradoxa; assembly: GCA_019916065.1. Taxonomy (NCBI): domain Eukaryota; kingdom Viridiplantae; phylum Streptophyta; class Magnoliopsida; order Ericales; family Sapotaceae; genus Vitellaria; species Vitellaria paradoxa. The sequence goes on from CM034238.1 coordinate 45,569,189, forward strand.
TTACTTTAATATTGCAATAATAATTTAACATACGATTGTCAACAATTTTCAAATTTATAAAATTGAAGGTGTGGTAATTTAATTATAAATTTTTATTATAAAGTATAATTTTTCAAAGTTTTTTAAGTTCATTATTTAAAATTCATAAATACAAATGCAATATAAATTCATTTAAAAATTTATATTTTATAATAAAATTTATATTTAAATTATTATATCTTCAATTTTATAAACTTAAAAAAATTATTATATCTTTAATTAAATAAATTTAAAAATTTATATCTAAATAAAGGAGTTTTGCCATACATTAGGTGAACTCGAGCCCATCTATTGGATCGCTAACCTAGAAGACCCGTGCTCTAGTTTTGAGGTAGGTAAAGGTATTATCACTTAATTTATTGGTAACCTACAATTAAAATCATCATGTTCAAGAAATAATATATTTTTTTAATTCATTAGAAATCTTGTTCAATTCAGTCTTTTTTTTTTTAATTTGCTTGGATGTATTAATATTTTAGAAATAATAAATACACTTTATTTATTTTTTTAGAAATTAAATGCATTTAGCACTTTTCTAAAATTTTCATGAATCTTTTTTTTTTTTTATGATTTTGGGTGTCCATCCCTGGATAAGTTGTATAATTTAAGTAGTTTTATTTTATTTTTTGAATGAAATACAATTTTAATTTTTAATTATGATTTTATTTTTTATAAAAAAAATCAAAATTTATAATTTATTATATATATAAACTGATAATAAATTGAGGGTGAACAATCCAAATTAATGGCGTGATTGGTAATGGCTACCATTTGAATTGCCATTTTGCAAAAGTGAAGGGTAAGTAACACCACGCAATTAAATGTGAGATTGTGCGTAACATAAAATTAAATTACAATTAATACCATTTAAATTATGTCTAGTATTTTTTTTTAGCATAAAATAATTTACATAGTTAACGAAGTTAAATGTTAGAATAACTGGAACTCATGACTTAAATCGTGAAAGGAGCGATCAGTTGGATCATATTGATTTATTGGTCTAAAAATTATTAATTTGATTATTGTAAATCGACTCTTAAATTGACATAATTGTTGACATGATTTAACTCAAATTTATTTGCTTATTATTACGCAAAATAATATATTACACAATATTCTCTGTAGTTGTGAGTCATGCACTGTTTGGAGTTAAAAAAAATATAAAATTTTAAAAATCTCTATAAATACGAATTACGAGACTGTAAAATTTAAATTTTTTACTCACCGCATAAAATATAAGACACTAACTTTTACAAATTTATACAATTTTATATAATTCCAAACACTAGTGTCTTATGCTTTATGGCCCGTTTAACGTAACAAAATTTGTTGAAAATCTCTGAAACTTCTGAAAATATTTAAAAGTTCTAAAAACATCTATTACATTTTTATATTTTCTAACCTTCTCGAACTTCGAAAAAAGTTTAATACATTTTAAAAAAGTTCACAATTGGAATTCGGTTAATCAAATAGTAAGAAATTTTTTTTATCATTCTCACCATAGACTCCCAAACTATCGAATGACACTCTTTGTGACTAATTTTTCTAGAGTCGTTCCGACGGATTATAGAAACCTTTTAGACGCTTGCATGAAAGGATAAAATATAATATTTCAATACTGTTCAAACAGTTTGTACCAAATTGTTTTAAAGGTTTTGGCACTACCAACTTCCATCCAAACAGATCACCGTAAACTGTTCTGACAGTTTGACACTACAAACTTCTGTCCAAACAGACCATTATAAACTGTTCCGATACTAATAACGTTTTGAATCTGGTTTGATTGACAAAAAAGTCATGACTGATACAAAATTTTGAAACCATCCAAATAGAAATTCAATCCGTAATAACAAGATTTTCATTATTCATTTCTAAAAAATACAGTTTAAAATGTGTATACCAAATGTAAAAAATTTTCTAAACCACATTTTTCATTTTTTTTTACCGCACCAAACAGACCTTTAATCATGTATTTTGAGAGCACACGCGGAAGATTGACAACCTTACCTCGTCCCCCCAGTAGGGGCAACTATTTTCAAAATTAAGGACTAATGGGATGGACTCAAGGATAAAAATAGCCGACACATCAAATTTGGGGTTAATAGGGGTTTTTAGAATTGTAAAAATTAGTATAAATTTGAAGATATTAAGATTTCATAATGCATGTAGTAAGTAAAAATTTTAATTTTATCGAGATTTATAGAGATTTATTGAAATTTGGAAAGTTCAAACATTCGTCGAGCAATCGCCTTTATTATCTATATAAAAGGTTCGTTTGGCGTAACAAAATTTGTTAAAAATTTTTAAAAATTCTTGAAAACTTCTATTACATTTTTAAATTTTCTTACATTCTTGAAGTTCGAAAAAAGTTCAATACATTCTAAATAAAGTCGATAAATGGAATTCGATTTATTAAATAGTAAAAAAATCTTTTTACTATTTTCACAACGGACTCCCATACTACTGAATGATGCACACTATGACTAATTTTTCTGGAGTTGTTCCGACGGATTGTAGAAATCGTTTAGACACGTGCATGGAAGAATAAAGTATAAAACGTAATATTTCAATACCGTCCAAACGGTTCGCATCAAACTATTCTGATTGTTTGGCACTACTAACTTTCGTCTAAACGGACCACCGTAAACCATTTCAACGGTTTGGCACTGTCAACCTCCATTCAAACGAACTATCGTAAACCGTTCCGACACCAGTAGTGTTTCGAGTCAAGTTTGATTTGTAAAGAAGTCATAACCGATACAAAATTTTAAAATTGTCCAAATGAAAATCTAATCTCTCAGAACGAGAATCCTATTGTTTATATCTAAAAAATACTGTTTGAGATGTATGCACCAAAAGTTAAAAGTTTTTTCAAATTACATTCTTCATTATTTTTTATCGTACCAAACAGGTCCAAAATATAAATTTTACCTTTATTTATTGTTGATGCGCATTATGGGTGTGTTTGGAATAAAAAAAATCAAAACAAACTAAGAGATGAGATTGATGTGATGTAAAAATGATAGGTGGTAAAATATGATTGGAAGAATTTAAAAACTTTTGAAATTTTTTAAAATTTTTTGATTTTTTTTTTTTTTGGCTCCAAACGAGCCCTATATTTGGTATAAAAATATTTGAATTGTGACGTTTACTTTTATTTTTTTAAGCAAAAGAAGAAGAAAATAGCGAAAGTTCGCGGATTGTATAATTTCGGCTGTAGCCATGCTTCTGATGTGAAGTTTTGGACCTTCCTTGAAATGTAACAAATAAAAATAAAATAGATAGAGTAATAATGAGCATAAAATCAGGGGTAAAAAACAGACATGGGCAGGGCCCACCAATATGATCATTACATTGACCTGAGCACGGTACGAGCCCCGGTTTGGAGTTCCAAGCAAGATTGAAAAATTTTTTAAAAAAATTTAGAACTTTTAACGTTCTTAAATTTTAAAAAATTTGTCAAAATTTGTTATAATAAATAATTATGGCGCGTTTCTGTATATTTTGATAATTTTTAAAGAAATGTTAGATTAATATTTATATCAAAAAATTTTACAAAAATTTTAAAATTTTTTATTAAAATTTGTCATGTATCACTTTATATAATTTTTCATAATTTTATATCAAATTCAACACAAATATTCAATTATCATCTGAAAATAACTTTTTATATTCTAAATTTTAAAATATTTCTCTAATTCTTAATTTTTTTTACACGCTAAACGGGTTCTAAATAATTTTGGGTGTGTTTAGAATTATATAAAAGTGTATAAAATAAAATAAAATTGTAAAAATAAATGTCTCGTAATTTATGCAATGAGTGAAAAAATTAAATTTTATTATTTTTTAATTCGTATTTATAAAAATTTGTAAAATTTTATTTTATTTTATTTACTACCAAACGAAACCAAATATATATGTATAACCATGCTTTTGGGAAGGAGCACCACTTCTCCTTTGCATTTTCTCTTTGGTTGAAGAGATGATTGAATTGACAAACCAACTAATACGATTATTGCCGCAACTAAACGACAACGCTACGGTTGTTTAAAACCCAGTTTTAAAATAACCGGTGTTTTAAATTTAATTTTTTATTTTCATAAAACAATTGAATTTCAATAATTAATAAATCAATTAATAGGGCGACCTGACACAACTTGATTCTTTATTCTCAGCTAATTGATGTCTACTTACCCGCGTTCTCAAAATATTTAAAAAATAAAAATAAAAATAAAACTTAGGCCCCAAATTTTTTTTTTAACTAACCCAACCCTTTGTAGGTGGGACTTGTACCAACCCCCTCCTTAACATCTCGATGTAAGATCCCTGCCACTGTAACTCTTTGAGTCAAAGTCCAAACTAAACAAAACAGCTTATAAATTTATCAAAATTTAAAATTTAGGTGTTTAGCAAAATACTAACTTTCGTCTATTTTCTCCTTAGCAATAATAACTCAAAAGTAATCAAAATTTTTATCAAACATACAAAAAATTGTCAAAAATTTTATCAAATACCTTAAAATCACCAAAATTTACTACTTATTTTATCAAACAAAAATTTTACTTAACAACTTTTTACAAAAAAAAATGTTAAAAATTACTAAAATGTCTAAGGTTGGTGATACACTCACGACAAATTGTCACCCACTATTGGAGTAGAAAAAAAAAAGGTGATATTTAATTTGCATTTTTATTTTTTGTTTTCTCTTTCGAGATTTATGTTTTAAAATTTTGTATTTTGAAACCCCCTTTGTTTTGGATAAAAAGTTCAAAACGACTTTTAATTATTTTATATTTTATGTTTACACTTGTTTTTAATTTTCTAAAATAAGTTTTAAAAATACAAATGATCAAATACAGTTGAAATTTTTTTTCCTTACTTTTTAAAATACAAAATAAAAAACAAAATCAAAACAAATATAACAAATGTCACCACAATTTTTATAAGGTGGAAGTATGGAAATACATTCATGGTTTTTCAAAAAATCAGATACTAGGAATTTCGCCGTGCATCATCTCTAAGGCACCGTTTGGAATAATATTTTATCATAAATTTTTATAAAATTTAATTTTTTACACAACATACGAATTACAAAACTATAATTTATACCATTTTTTATAATTCCTTAAGCCCCAAGCAAAGCCTAATAAGTACCGAGTGGTTTGTTTCTTTTTCTTTTCCTGCAAACCGTGGGGGTTGTAGATTTTCAATCATGAAAGTTTTGGACAATCATTGAAATTCTTCATCCACCATCCCACCATGTCCACGAAGACCAAACCAGTTTTTTAGTTGATTCTAGAATTTGAGCACCTTGGTCACTGCGGCTATTAAATAAACCAAACAGTGCGAATTTATTCTGAGTTCAGCTTGTTAAAAACTCATTCAAGATCGACTCATTATGAAATCAAACCAAACTTAAATATAATCTGCAATTCGAGCGCATCTCAATAAACTTACATCTGTGTAAAATAATCAAACGACTTGAACTCGATTCAAATCGATTAAGTCTCAAGTTCAAATTGAACATGTTTTTAAACTCGAGAAGATTTTCAAACCAAAACTTGAACAATCTATTATTCAACCCATTTGCGTTCATAACACAAAAATGTCTTGCTTCCAAGTTCCAAAGGACTACAACCACCAAAAGCGCCTAAATTCTAGCAATTGACCATTATCAGAATAATTTATGTCTCTCGTGGGGAAGTTGCTAACTTCTCAAACACGTTAGTTCCCTCTCACCTAGCAAAAAGAACATGACTGCTAGATGAATCATCAACATTTAGATTCCTGACCTTGAACATCCTCCTAATCTGTTTCTTCTACTGCTCTCATGGGCAATGGCAATAGTCTCTGATTGATACAAACTGATTTAAAATACAATGGTTTTCATAATATGAAGGGAGAAAAATATAGAACCTGCGAACATTAAAGTTCAAGCCTCTCCACCCACCCAGAAACTGTCAAGTGACTAAAGACCCTCAAAGTATCTTACGTGATCTTCAAATGTCTCCCCATGCCGGATCTTGGCCACTGATCCATCTTCTTCAACCTAAAAACATTAATACAAAATTCAGAACTTAAATGTCCCACTCACAAACAATATAGCAAACACTTTGATTCTTTGAACTTAATCCTTTAATTAATGATTCAAAAGATCAAACCCCTTCTTCTAAGCAAGTAGTTACATTAAAAAGAATGTCACAAGTATAACATCGTGTTCAGAAAGTACAAAAGTGTGAGCCTCATATTCGAATTGGATTCGACCCCTAGACGTGTGGAGAGATGGTGGTCTAAATTCAACCAGTCCTTTTGGGTTTGTGTATTTAACCCCTTGCAAAACATCTACTGGGTATACTTCCATTGTCTGAATATGCTTTACCATTTTTTTTTAATATTTAACTATTTAAGAAAATGGGGAAACAATATCCAAAAAAATAGCTGTTCAAAACCATAAATTATACCAGTTGAAATTTAAAAAATATATGTGTGTGTGGTCACAAGATCATTTGTAGATGAGAGTAAAATAGAAAGTACCACTCCCAGGAATTGCCTACATTAGATAAAACATCCATAGAACTAATAACCAGGAAAACCTAATAAAAACCATTAATATTAAATTTTTGGAAGGGCTATATCCTCGCCCTGTTTGGATTTATCCATGGCCACCCATTTCACAAGGTGAGGCCCACCCATGTAAGTGGAAGGTCTTCGAAAGTGATCATTTAGATGTCCCTCCATCGTTCAATTCAGTAACGGAAAACAGGAAATTTTGGTTGCACCAAATTTGAAACAAAATCACAATAGGTGAATGCAAGACAGAAGGTCAAAATTAGATACCCAATACTCAGGAGGACGCATCTTTAGATTGTAAGTTGATGCCATGCTCATGCAATAAGCCCCTGCGTCATGAACTACCAAGCCATCTCCCTAGAAAGTAAACTCCAGATCAGCAAAAGCACAAACTTACTCCCCGTACCATTCCCCAGAGATTTAACACATTACCCTAGTTGGAGTTGGAAGCTGTCTATCCTTTCCCAGGAAATCTGCTGACTCACACACCGGGCCAACCACATCGAAAGTAGAAATCTCAGCAGCAAGTGGTGAAGGAGAAACCAACTCTATATGCTGCATCCACATACAAACCAGTGAACAGCAACGAAGAAGTAAGTGACAAGGTAAATGTAATAGCATTCTAGCGTGGTATTAAGAAAGGTGACAGGAACAAATCAAACTCTCTCCCTGTCATGCACATGCACATAAGGTTCAAGATACTTATGCCAAAAAAAAAAAAAAGGTTCAAGATCCAACCAGGTAACACTAAGCTTACAAAGTAGGAAAATTCTAGGTTTATTATCATTCTGGTAATCAACCCCCCCCCCCCCCCCCCGGGTAAGAGTATAAGAGCAACTACCTCACATTCTAGTGACCACAAAGCCCAAATTTTTGAGTCTCCTAAAATAGCATTTTCACTACTAAAGTTTAACATCCAGCAGAGATATCAGGTCTCCAAAGGGTACCTCAAAACAAAACGAACTTGGACATCTCTTATGTTAGGGTAAATTTCACTTTGCACCTTGAACTTTACCTGAAATCCCACTTCAAGATCTAAGTCTTTTTCTACAACAACTAAGGGCGCAAGTTTTTAATTAGATGCAATCTCCCCCTCAATAACTATTTTGCCCCCGCACTCCCACGTTTAACTGACCAACTTTCAGGAGTAAAATGGTCATTGAGGGGTGATATTGCAACTAATTAAAAGCTCACCCCCTTAATTGTTAAAAAAAAAAAAAAATGAGGCCCTGAAGTGGGTTTTCAAGTAAAGGTTAGCGGATCAAAGTGAAATTTGCCATAATGTGATATAGAATATGAAACCCATCATCGTTTGCGTCAATGAGACCAACGTTACAGAAAATACAATAAAGAACCCTCCTTCCAACAGAGTGACATGCAAACTAACAAGCTAGATTATTTTTTCTGTTCGTCAAAGGGAAACAAAAAACCTTCAGACTTCAGATATTGTAGACCATACAAGACTTAGAAAAATATGCAAGCACCCTTTCAGTTGGTAGTTCCTGACTCATGTTTTCCAAGTAATCAATTAAAAATACGACAGGAAATTGGGGGTCACAATAGAAAAGCTGGAATTAAGTGCTTATTTATTTTCCATCAGTTTGAGCCAAATGGGGAGAGAGAGAGAGAGAGAGTCCTCTGACTATGGGCCTTAAGGTCAGTGTCCACTGTGCAAGCAAATTTTTTTGCTTACAGAAGAGAGTGAGATTGAGATCGAGCTGAATGCAGGAGAATTATTGCCCGTCACTAACATAAGCATATTTGGAAAGAAAAAAAGCATCTCATGACTTACTTGATAAGCATCATAAAGACTTGGACGGATGAGCTCTGCCATGCTGCCATCAATCACAATAAAATTTTTTGTTCCATTAGTTTTGACCCCAGTGACACGATTAACCAGGCAGCAGGTATTCGCAATTAGTGATCTCCCAGGTTCAATGATAAGATTGAGACCTCGTGACAAGACCAGCTCTCGTACCTAAAACAACAGCCCATCAAGAAAATTCAATTGAAGCTTTGCATAGTCCAATTAAAATTTTTCTGTGTCTGATTTATTAAAAGAAATAATTTTGCTGAATTTCTTCAATAATATAATGGACAAGGAGGCAAGTTCAATTTTTTCATTTTTTATTTTTCAAAGCATCCCTTCAAAGCTCAAGGTTGCCAGAGGAAATACAGAAATTCCAAACTTGACAGACCACTGGATATTAACTTGTAACCAAGTCCAACTGAATTGCAACAATACTAAATTCAGCGAGTCTTAATTTGTTGACACAAACGTCTTACCAAAAAGTAACTATTCCCATATCCATAAGGTATAGCCACATAAATTCAGTTTTAAAGTGTGGTGTATCAGCTTTTATCATGCGCTTATTGATGCATACTCCAACAACATAATGAAAATGAGCAGAAGAGACATACGTTCTAGGAAAACAAAATCCACTCCAATTGTACAAGAGTAATCATTGAGACAGGGTGCTCTTTTTTGCCATCCTTATGCATTTACAAAGAGTAAAAATTGATCATTGGAATCTTAGATAGGTGTTTAGCTATTCAATAATTTACCACACTGCATGCCTTCAAACAGTTGTGGGAGAACCCATCATCGTAGCACTCACTCAGGGGATCTCCCACTCCCATTTATGTCCAGGCTGTGGCTCTGCTCCCTCTGTAGAATACTGGGTGGGGGATACAAATCACTTGATAATTAGTTAGGTCAAGGAACACTCTATTAACACAGAGAGAACAGAATGAAACTAGCTGCTCCTTGAGAACTGCCATTTCATTCACTTAATTTATGCACCTGCTTAACATACTTTGTCCATATTGATAATAAAATCTTCTATTGCCTGCATGAACTGCATAGGTATGTAAATGCGTAGACTTGAGTCCTTACAGTGTCAATCAGATCTCTGGGAGTCGGGAGGACAGCCCCCGTGTGATAATAATCAATCCCCAGCCCACCTCCAATATTTAAGTAGTCAATTTTGAACCCTTGGGCCCGAATTTCATCAATGTAGTCCACCATAAGGACTGCAGCATCCCTAAAAATATCAACCTGAAGAAGAAGAAGTAGAAGAAATAATCAGTGTCCAAGTAACATCAGCATAGTTGGATAACCAATAAAAACAACCAACCCAATTGTAAAGGACAAAATACATTTTTATATGCAATTAAGGACATAATAAATGCACAATGCTGTTTAAACATTTTCGACAGGAGTTTTGCTTACAAAGATGCACCCATTTAGATCAAGGGACCGAAGGGTTAAATTTTTCTCAATGCATATACCATAAAATTAAGATGATCTTGTCTTTTGCGCCTAAAGAATGTCCAGAGTTTTTTTTCTTTTTTTTTTTTTTTTGGGTGACCGGAACCCCACCGATTTATTGTAACCCTCAAAGAACCGCATAGTCGATGGGTAAACCCAGAGCTCGCGCAATACTCCACAAACCATGTGAACAGGTTAAGTCCAAGGCTTATGCCTTGTATGGGAAGCTCCAAGGTTTGTTAATCCTTGGAGTCGAACTCCCAACCTTCTTTAGGGAAGTTAGGAGTTCTGGCCAACTGTCCCAGAGCAATTGGTTATGTCCAAAGTTTCATCCCATCCAGTAGGGGGGGGGGGACGAAGAAGTACCCAAAAAAAAAGTACAAAAATCAATGGTCTAAATAAAAAAATTACATAATAACAACATGATATTCATAACTTTCTACCGGCTACCAAATGCAATATCATATGCATCCACATGCATTATTAAGCTCTATAAGTAAAGGTTAACACACAGATTAAAGGCATTTCACAGTCCAGGTTCATTTTTCAACCAAGTAGAACACTGGATGTGTATATCAGAAAGCAAAAGAACCAAGATAGCAATCAGCCCCCACAAGATGGCTAGTAGAACACTGAACGTGTATTACAATAGGGTACCTTGGTGATGGTAGAACCAAGATGGCAATGGGCGCCCACAAGATTCAGTTCATTATGATGTGACTTCACAGCATCCAGAAACCATTGCAGCTTCTCATTTCTAATGCCAAATTTGGAATTCTTATTACCAGTGGCAACATATGGATGGACCTAAGGCACCAATAAACACACACACACACACCCAAAAAAAAAAAAAAGAACCATTTTTAAAAGTGAAATTAGCAATTGTACATCACGAAAATTTTATAAAAAATATACGCATAAAATTGCAACAAAACGAAGCAACCATTCTCCTACTAAGAGTGCGTTTGGAGTGATAAAAACCATTCTCCTACTAAGGGTGCGTTTGGAGTGATAAAAAGTGAGATAAAATGAAATGAGTTGTGGGTACGTAATTCGTGCAGTGAGATAAAAAGTGAATAACTTTTAGAGTTTTTCAGCGTTTTTTACCGTTTTCCAGAGTTTTTTGCTATTCCAAACGGAGCCTAAATACGTACCATGTTAATCTTGTGGCATCAAGGACAATCTAATCATGGATTAAAAACTTAGTAATTAGAAGTGAAGCCGAACACTTCAGCAGGCAGTAGTTGTGGTTTTCTGTTTTAAGTGTTGACAGAGAGTGGACTGTCAGTGTTTGCGTTGAAAATGTTGCAGTGGACTAATGGTAGGCATGATGGTGATCATCTTTCACAAAAGTCAACATCAAAAGCTCAAATCAATTTGCTTTTACAAGGGAACCCAACACCTCCCTTGTTTGAAGTTGTTTTTAAAAACAAAGTTCACCTTAATGCAGCGTTTCTAGCAGGTATTGGTGGAAAACAAATCTTAAGCCAGCTTCAACATCAACGTCACTTCATTGATATATAAATGTTTTTTTTATAAGTAACCCGATTTCAATAAAATTTGATCAAAATTTAAAATGCATTGATAAGAACTGACCTCTAAATTTAAGTTGGTATAAGCTATTCTCATTTTAAATTATACTCTAACTCAACTAAACTTAACCTTTTCCCAACTTGAATGGATTCAGTCAACTCAGTGTTGGTACAGAAAAATGCACTGAGGGCATTCTTTTGTGTACAACCTATAAAATCTCAGCAATCAATCGATGTCCAATAATTTAAAATTTTTTACCACACATATTGACATAGGATGGGAAGTAAGAAAGAGTTGGAGAGGAGAGAAAGAGATGAAGAGAGGGAAAAGAGAGAGAAGAGATATAAGAAAATAAATATTGAGGAAGAAACAGAGGATAGAGAAGGAGATAGAAGAGACAGATAAGAAGGAAACTTGTTCATATTTCAATTCATCAAAAGCCAAATAATCCAATACAATCTTGGTCTTTACCTTGGCTAACCCAAAAACAACTAAATCAAAATAAAATCCCTAAAAAAAATCTCAACAAATCCCTCAAATAGGAAAAACCAGAAATAAAATCATAATATATGGTATAAAATAAAATCTTCCTAATAGCTTGCTTCCATTCTGCGTCACATCGTCAGATCAAAAAGATCAGAATTATATATTTAAATGCATCTGCACCTTGAACTAACAAGTCGGGCATCAATTGAGTTTATCTAGATTGCTTGCTCAAATGATCACACTTCCAAATCAGGCACTAACAAGTTACTCCACAGCTATATTACCTGAGGATCCACGTCCGGATTAATCCGAAGTAATACGTTAACCTTCTTCCCAGCAATTCTGGCAGCAGATACAATATTTTCCAAATCAAATTCACTATCAACATTGACGAAAACACCTTCTTGAGCAGCCAGTACAAGATCCTCCAACAGCTTTCCGTTACCATTAAAGATACACCTGTTCTTCCAGAGGTTAATTAAATAAGCTACACTAACTGAACTACTAAGAACCACATTTGGTTAAGAATCAAATAGCATATAGCATATCAAAACAGCACGCTTATACTCATAGAATTGCGAGGTTAATTACCTCGTGAAAGTAATGCAGAAAAAAAAACAACTGCTTTCCATTTCCTTTTCTTTTCCTTAATAAAAAGTCATGCTAAAAAGCCATGCAAAATAGATTGCAAGGTGAAATTAGTGATGAAAATAAAGTGAAAAGGGCAAGAACTTGTACCCCTCTCTCTGTTTAAATTAAGCTCGAGCTAATTACAACCTCCACAAGACCCTTTCAAAACTTCACTAAACTCAATTATTTAACATACAATTGGCAGAAGTCAGATGTGTTTATTCAAACAATACATTGACAAGGCTTCTCTTGTAACTGTACCACTTAGAGTTAGTTTTTTTTTTTTTTTTTGGCCCGGGGGGGGGGGGGGGTTGGTGTGGGCGTGGGGAACCAGGTTTTTGCCTTTTAGCTTATTTTCATCCATGACTTTTTTCACCAAGAACTTAATTTTCTTTTTGTTAAGTAGTTTTTAGACATGCTTTTTATTTTTCACCTATAAGTGAATTTCTCAACCTTTTTTGCAATTGTTTTTATGAATAAAAATAACATGCTTAAAAACTACCAAACAAAAAAATTAAATTAAATTTTGATGAAAAAAGTCATAAGGCAAAAATAAGTTAAAGAACAAAAAAACTAAGGTGCCATCTGGTATAACTATTTGAAACTCATTTTTCATTTTGCGTTTTTTAAGACAAGGAAAACAGCTCAAAATACATTTAATCACTTGTGTTTTCAAAATTTGTTTTAGGAAATAGAAAATGGATTTACACATAAAATGCAAAATAGCAAAAAGTCGTTTTGGGCGTTTTTAACCCAAAATAAGAAAAATCTCAAAATACAAAAAAAGAAAATGTTAAACCAAATGCGTTTTCCATTTTCCCTGTTTTAGAATTTTTAAAATATAAAACACATAAAAACAGAAAATAAAAAATAAAAATGCAAATCAAATGCCATCTGATTTTTTAGTTCCCAAACCAAGACTCAGTAAAATGCTATCCTCAGGACCTAATGTAAGTCTAACTTAACATTACCAAGGTCCCGAGTGTGAAATATAACACCAAAAATGGTAAAACTCCACACGTAAAAAAACTTTGGCTACATTTGTTCCAATGTAAGATATTTTGTTAAATAAAATTTTACTCGTGTTCTAGAAAAACATTTTCCATTGAAATCCTAAAACATGAGTAAAGTATTTTTCAAGGCAAATTTTACTTCGCCCTAACCTTTGCCTGAAATCTCACTTTACAATACGATTTTTTTATTTTTTATTTTTTATTTTTTTAACAATTAAGGGTATCCCCTTTTCATTAGTTATAACGTCCTATCAGTGAATTTTTATCCATGCACTTTCATCATTAAATGTCTAACATTTCAGTGGCGAAAGGTTATTAAGTTCCGTTTGGAGTAAAAAAAAATAAGATAAATTGAGATAAAATATGATTTGAGATTAATTTTGACGCTATTTTTTTCTGAAAAGTCGTAAACCGTGGGAACGATTTTTTAAATCCGTTTTTAAATCCGTTCCCATGGATTCAAAAAATTCACAAAAAATGGTAACAATGGTACTTGTCTGAAAACTTTCGACACAAAGAATACGATTGTATAAAAAATTTACACATTCGATTAACCTATTTTCACATTTTTTATTTTTTTAACGAAAAATTGAAATTTTTTAAAATTAGTTATAGCGGAAAAATTAGGCGTAAATGGGTTGTTGAAGATTTATAGATATTTTTAGAAGTTTATCTTGATGACAAACAGGGCCTAAGGAGACATTTGTAATAAATGAAAAGCAACCCTTAAATTGCTAAAAAAAAAAAAAAAAAATCAAGTCTTGCAAAGGAATTTCGGGTAAAGCACAAAATGAAATTTACCTTATTTTTCAGGAAAAAAAATAATTTAGATTAAAGTCGTTCTGTTTTAATACAAAATATTTTTTCAAAAAAAGAAAACATTTACTCATTTTTAAAAAAAATATTTTTCTGAACAAAGAGTAAAAACATTTTAGTTCTGAAGATGCTATATTGGAACTGCCGTAACTCACATGACATAAAAGTACTTGTCTAAAAAACATGATATACTTTTAAACATCAAGACAAATATAAAAAACTCTATAAAATTTTATAAATTTTTATAAAATTTAAATTTTTTATTCATATTACAGATTATAATTTTTTCAAATTTATACTAACTTTTAATTCCAAATATTAGTATTACCTGGTGGGATCGAACCCAGCTCGGAGTGCCAACCTAAGTTCATTTCCACTCACCAACACTGCCCCGCAACCCAATTGCCTCAAATGCTCCAAAATCTTGAGATTATTGTTGGCTTTGATTGCATACCCAATAATCGAATTCAAACCCTCCAATGCCTCGTTGTAAGCCTCGAAGTTTCTGCTGATTTGGGGTTTACTGTAGAGATAAAACGGCCTCCTCTCCACTGTTTCCATGACATCCTGAACCTTGAGACCCTCACAGTACAAATACCCATCGTCGGATTTAGAGAAACAGTGCTGAATCTTCTGATTCTGGGTCTGCGTTTTTGCAGGGTTTTCGGAGAGGACTGCCCTTAGTTTTACAGTCCTTGAAATGGGTTTGGTGGAGATTATGGGGTTTGGGACAAAGGGGTTGGGGCTTGGCTTTGAAGGGTATTTCGGTGGTCTGGGAAAAGAATGGGACTGATAGACAATGTGAGACGCCGCCATTGAAGGACCAGAGAGGAGCTTCACCTGAGTTTTGAGTAATGGAGCGAAGGAGGGTTTTAGGAGTCAACGCAGACCAAAACCGCCCTTTGGCAGAACAAACGTGCAAACTGTGGAAAGACAGATTTGTCCTTGAAGGGCTTGCTGGAAGTAGATTACCTTCTCTTTCTAATTTTGAAATAATAAAATATTTTCTTATTTAATTTTCATTTTTTTTGGTAAGTTATTTTATTTTCAACTTGCTATAACATTTATTCAAATTTTCTAAAATAAGAAATAATTATTTTCCTTATGTTTTTATTTAATTTTTAAAAGAGAATTGCATTAAATTTTATTTTCTCTGCAACTTCCCTCGTATCCTTTTTTCTCTCTCTCCTTTCTTTTATTTTCTTTCTTTTTTTTTTAACTTTACATTGGCCTGTTTGGCCACATCAAATTTCACCAAAACTCACCAATTTTAACTAATTTTTGTACTTTTCTCCAATAAAAAATTTTCACCGATCACCTTTATGTCACATCTTTTCACTTTTATTGTACTTTTTCCTTCACTTTTGGTCTACCAAACACCCCATAAATTTCAAATATGCAACGTGAGTTTCTCCACTTCTTTCTTTTATTTGCTTTTTTTTTTTTCTAACTTTATATAAATTTCAAATATGCAACCTAAGTTTCTAATATGTTTCTAAAGTAATTTACTAGGAGGAAAAGCGTATACTTTTTTCTATAACTTATTTTGTGTTACAGTAATTTTTGTTTTTTTTTCCCAATAATTAAGATAAAAAATATAAAAAGTTTAAAAATTAAATTGGCTCACAGGTTCTAAGCCTTGCGTGCTTCGGCATCTTAGTTTAAAAATAATTGCATTGCATTGCTATGACACCTTAATTCAAAAATTGCTTTGTCTAACTCTCGCACTATGATTCAAAGATCATCTATTCTCTGCACTTCATATAGTTTTGATCAGGTATCTTCTCAACACAACTACTTCAGCTACTTATCATTTCCAAGTAATTTGTCGGTATCTTGGCTTGCTTGCTTGCTTATATTTATGTGATTGGAAAATAATGTAAGAGTCTAAGATTATCGAGTTTGATATTATTTGAAGTTTGCTCAACACAAAGGGTTATTTCCTTGGAAATTGTCAAATACTTTGGCTCTCCCAATACGGCAACGCATTTGCAAGATGGCAACCCTTCTTATTTTCTGACTCCGTGGAAACCTATATATGCAAGATAGGATTAAGCAGTTTTATCCATACCACATCAGATCATTCAAAGGTCAACACATTATTGGGATATAGAGAATTAATTTTTGTCAAAGATTTCCTAATTGAAATGGCTATGGCTTACTCATCCAGTTCGCTCTTATACCTCTAATTACTCAAGAGTACTAGATTGGTATTTTAAAATAATAGAGATTTTTTTTTTTAATGTGCCGACAACTTATTGATACCTAAAGCTAGTTATCAACAAGCTATCGGTGCATCACCATAATTCTTTTTCATTGCCTGAGCAAATTGGAAGTATGCTTGGTTTGGTTCTTCTAAGAATAAGATTGATAAGATTATTTCTCATGGATTTAGTCATTGTGAGAATGTTGATAACAAGGGATCATACGGCTGCGGCATCTATCGCTCTCCTGATCATTCTCCTATTGATAGGGTGGAATCATCAGTTATTGATATTCAAATAAAGAAGAAACAGAGAATGAGCAAGAAAAGAATTTGTATTAATCTTTATATATCTTTCAATGGTATAAAATGAGTCTCCTATATAGACATGACCTAAAACCTAAAGTAGATAT
This sequence comes from Vitellaria paradoxa, assembly GCA_019916065.1. Lineage (NCBI taxonomy): Eukaryota > Viridiplantae > Streptophyta > Magnoliopsida > Ericales > Sapotaceae > Vitellaria > Vitellaria paradoxa. The sequence continues at coordinate 45,586,163 of CM034238.1, forward strand.
GTATATATTCAGAATACATAGTTACTATGTATAAACTAATCAAATATACTACTAAATGTATATACTATAACCAAATCATATCAACCATACATGTTAACTCCTTCCCTCAAACTCAAGATGGTAAGGAAAAGGGCAACTTGAGTTTGGATACAAGCTCATAATGACGACGAAGGGGATAAGACTTGGCGAATATTTCTGCAAGCTGATTGGTATAGAAAATATGGCATGCCTTCCTTGACATAAGGACGAATAAAGTGATAGTCAATTTCTATAGGCTTTGTATGCTCATAAAAGACATCATTATAGATGATCTGGATGGCACTAGTATTATCACATTACAGAGAAATGCTACTAGTGAAAGAGAGACTCATATTTGCAAGAAGCTAGCGGAGCTTAGAAATAGTGTTAGGAAGTGCACAGTATTCAACTTTAGTGTTGGGACGAGTAATAACAGATTGCTTCTTACTCCACCAACAAATAAGTGAATTTCTAAGAAGAAAGTAGTAACTAATAGTAGAACGACGATCAGTAAGATCACCGGCCTAATGAGTATTTGAAACAGCACACAACTATAATGGAGAAGATGAGGAAAATATAAGCCCATGAAATAAAGTGCTCTAGATATACCTCAAAATTCGAAGAACAATTGCATAGTGAGTAAATCCGGGTGCATGCAAAACTGACTAATAAAAGTGACAGCATAAGAGATATTAGGACGAGTCATAGTGAGGTAAATGAGACTTCCAACAAGCTATTGATAAGAAGTAGAATTAGATAAGAGTTCTCCCTCAGTTGCAAGTAGATTCACATTGGACTCCAAAGAACTATCAATAATTTTATTATCTGTCAGAGCAGCACGAGAAAAAAGATCAAAAGCATATTTAGCCTGTGAAAGATAGTAGCCTTGAGAGTTATAGGTAACCTCAAGACCTAGAAAATAGCTAAGTGTGCCCAAATCATTCATCTCAAATTGTTGGCTAAGAAACTGCCAAAGTGTCTTAATGCTAGACAAACTATCACTAGATAAAATGATACCGATAGAAAAATGATACCGATAGAGAAGCGATGAATAAACAATACAGAATCAAAAGCACTCGGAACAAATCCTTGCTGGGCTAAAACCAAGCTGAACTTGGAAAACTAAGCCTAAGGAGATTGTTTAAGCCAATAAAGTGCCCTGCAAAGTCAGCAAACTTTTTGAGGAGGACGAGAGTATCCACGATGAGGTGTCATGTAGACCTCATCAGTAAGATCACCATTAAGGAAGACATTTTTGACATCCATCTAGAATAAAATCTATCGCTGAATAGCTGCTACGACCAACAAGGACCGAAAAGAAGTTAAGGGAGCCACGAGGACCAAATGTCTCCTCATAATTAATACTATACTCCTTAGTAAAACCCTTTGTAACGAGACGAGTTTTATAATGCTTTATTGATCCATCTGCTCGAATCTTTATTTTATAGACCCATTTACACCCTACTGTAACTTCGTGAGGAGGCAAGTTAATCAGGTCCCAAGTATAGGTGGAAATAAGAACATTAAGTTCATCGCTCATTGCTTGCTGCCAAAGTGGCGTTAGAAGTGGTCTCGTGATAAGAATGAGGCTTATAAAGAGAAGCAATAACGGAATAGTAATGGTAATCTTTAAGATAAGGAGGTGGAGCTTTTACCTGAGTCGGATGGTGAAACTCGGGTGATGATGGAGTAGAAACAATAGAGAAAGGTTCAGGGTCTAATAGTGGAGGCGAGGAATACACAGACGTGCCAAATGAGTTGGGTGAAGACGTTAAGTTGTCACCGTAAGAGTTTGAAGATCTTACATCACAAAGGTTAGTATCTAGGAAAAGAATAATAGAAGAATCAATAAAAATAGGAGAATGATGAGAAGTGTTAAAGAGAAGTTTGATTATATCAGTAAATAAACGATGTTCTTAGAATTGAATATGCAAAAAAAGACATAAAATTTTAGAAATTGGATAATAATGATAGCCATTTTGTTTAATACCATACTCAAGAAAGCAATATAAGCGAGAGCAACCCTCTAATTTGGTACGGTTATGTTGGTCTAATTTGGCAAGCTTATGTTGAGGAATGAGGACAAAACAAGCACAGCCAAGAGCCAAACCCACCCCCGAAAAATTAGCGTGCATTGTGTTAATTAATTTTGGATAGAGACACAACAGGGAATAATTTTGCCATGAAAATTAGGAAAAGAGGCGTTACGTATAGTTAGGATAGGGGAGAGAGATTATGTTAATGCTTTATAAAATTATAGAGATTTGAACGGAGTGGCTTGCATTGCATTTCTCTGGCCCCTTCTCCATCTTCTCTCTGTGCAAATATATATGTGTATATATAGATTTTCCTAGTCTATATCTATAAATACTATATCGGGATTGGGATTGGGATTGGGATTGGGATTGGGATTGGCTTTATCCAAGCAGAGTTGTACAACGGGGCCGGAAATTCGAAGATATAAAACTCCCTTTTCTTTCTCATTCTTTCTTTTCAACGGACACTTTTTGCCTGGTAATACCTCCTCCTCATCTCCCTTGGCTTTCACGGAAGGACATTATCGTTCATTTACTTACATTCTTATTGCATTTGCTAGCAGTTGTTGAATAATTCGGTGATATGAAACCCTAGTATTGATTCGTTGTCGATCGCATTTAGACATGTTTGAATCGGTAATGGCGTTTCTTGCGGATGTGTTACTCAATTTAGTTTCTTACATTTCCCTTTTAATTTATTTTTTTGTCAAATAATTATAAGATTCTCGTGAATGTGGAGGAGAATTGTTCTTGTGTTTTGGCGGCAATGATGATACATTATGCTGCCAGAACTCGTGATCTTTTGTCCCCTCTGTGTTGTTCTTTCCCTAATTTGTCGCTGGTGTTGATGAATTTTGGATTTTGGTTTATGAAATTCAGATTCTTATCAAAAATTAGAAATCTCATATCACTGCATGTTTTTAAGAAAAGTGTATCTAACTAGGAGTTGGAGATGTTTGATTAAAAAAAAAAATTTCTTTGTTTCTCCATTTTCTGTTTTTGTTCTCTTAATTTGGATGCTGGGATATAATGTCAACAAAAGAATTGTGGATTCATAGTTAACCTAAGGAGAAAATAGTTATTTAAAACAGAAATTGCTTGGGCTGATGGGGTTTGCACTTTGAAGTTTGACTGCTATTTCATGAATATTGTGAATTGTTATTTGCTTGAGAATATTCTTTGGTAACATCTTTTTGGGAAAACAGTGCAGGCATTTTAGCAGGGGCACAAGCTCTGGCGTCTTTTATGCTTCTTTTCCCACCTTGCTGAGCAAATTTGCAAACTACAGCCACGAGTGACAATATGTCCGGATCTCTGGAGCCACCCATTAAGCCGGGTACTTCTATGATAAAAAATTTTCTATGCTTAATATCTGTGTTTTTAGTCTTTTCAAGATCCTTAAATTGATATAAAGATTCACGGGAGCTCTTGCCATTTTCTTGGTTAATCTTATTTAAAAGTCATTAAAATTTTATAATTATGATTAAGCAGCCTGTTTTTCAATAATTCCTTCAATATGATCATCTTAATTTGAAGAACCAAATAAATAAGCAAATTGATTCATGCTTAAGGGGTGTTGTGACATTCTACATTGGATGAGCTCCATTAATTGGAAGTAGAATGATAAGAGGTGTCTAGTGAAAAAAAAAAAAAACTGAGATAAACGAATGCATCACTTCTACGCAGTAAAAATAAAGTTCTAACAATAGTACTTAATTTGTATATTTGTTCTAGATATAATATATATACGGGCTTGAAATTAAAGTTTTAATTCACGAAACAAAAGATTAGCACACTGCATTATCTATTTTTGCAAGAGATTTCCCCCTCAAATCAATGTTCAGTGCTTAAATGAGGTTTATATAAATATAAACTAAATACAATCCTACAAAAAAAGTTAAAATACATTTTTTAAACTTAAATCAGATATTTAATTGTGAAATTATTTATATATTTGTGTGCATTGTTCCATTTTCTCTCTTATAATTACTACTTAATTTTCTTTTACTTCTCTTGAAGTTAAATGGTAGGATTGAAACATGGGAACAACCCCTCTGCAAGTAGGGAGAAGGTTGGGTAAATCTGAACCTTCTCGCAGTTCGAGAATTTGGGGACTGAGTTGCCTTTTTTTTAATCTCTTAAATGATATAGGGAGAGAAGGGATGTGATTGTGCTTTTGAATGGATTTTGATAAAGCAAAGGGGGATCTCATAAGTCATAACTCTCTTTTCGTTTTTTGAGGGAAATGGAAAAAAAAAAAAAATGGAAGAAAAGAAAACGAGAAGCTAGAGATTATAAAGGACGTGAAGGGGAGTTGTGACTATGTGGCTTTCAAAGGAATCTTGAAGGGAATGATGATGATGTGGGGAATGCCACAATCAAATTAAGATTGAAGAAGCACCATGGAAGCCTTTTAAAATTGAAAAAATCTTGCTCAACAAAGAAAATGAGTGAGAAAATATGGAGTGAGTGGATATAATGAAGGCCTGATTAGGTTTATTTTTAATTTCTTTAAACTGTTTTTTCCCCTTTTATTTATTTAAAAATTTGGATTTTTAAAGAAAAATAAAATTAGTGAATATATTAAATTTATTCATATGTCATTTATATGTCATAAATAACATAACAAATTTAATATAAAAAAGTAAGTATTCTGATTTTCTTCATAAATATCATTTATGTTCATGAAATGCAAAAGAAAATTATAATATTTAAGTAACAATTATATGAAAGAAGAGGGAGCCATGCACAGATATATAAATAATTTATACTTCACAATTAACTACATGATTTAAGTTTTAAAATAGTATTTTAACTTTTTTTTTTTATTTTTTGTAAGATTTTGTTACTGTATATATATATATATATATCCTTACTTAATCTTTGAATGTTAGATTTGGGGAAAAAATTTTCTTGCAAAAATATGTAACGCAATGTACTAATCCTTTATTCCATGAATTGAAACTTTAATTTCTAGTTTGTATAATTTTTTTATATTAATAATATATATTTGTATTTAATATTATTGTTAGAAGTACATTTTTTTATTATTTTTCTAGTAGCTCATTTTTTTTTTATTTTTTTTAAAATATTACCTTCTATGTTAAAACATCATCGAATATTTTTAGAATGCCCGAATTTTAATGATATCAACAAATGGTCGAAATTCATTTTTATGAAATAATTCCAGAAAGGCCTCCCTTAATGGTTGAAATTCGTCTTATATGCGAGGAGGCTTCTTTTGTTTTATTAGTTTAAAATTTTTACCCTTAGCTTATGTGATTTAATAGAATCATTTCAAATAGAAGCATTTCAAACTGAAGTCAACAAAAACAATTGATTGCAAAAAATAAAAAATGCAAATACTTGATTACTGCAATTAAAATATTAGGTCCTGAAATGGGACTCAGTGAAAAGTACAAGGGTGCAAAGTGTATTTTACACAAGGGTGAAAAGCACAAGTATAATAGCTCTTGATCACACAAGAAAAATTAAACCAACAAATTTGAAATATTATTAATTATAGAATGAATTATTGTCCTAGGCTACATGCCTATTTATAGAGCTAAAATAAATCCTAAATAGGGTAAGACTACTAACTAATACAAGATTTCTTAGTTAAACTAGGAAATATATCAAAATAGAAAAACCAAAAGAAATTTCCTAGAAAATTAAGAATTTCTAAGAATATATGAAATTTACCAAATATGAGTTAAGCTCAAATTTAGATAATATAAATCATACAAATATTCTAAATATATATAGTCAATTCAAAAACTTGTAGTTGTGGACTAAGTTATGACCAAAACCACCAAGTCTCTTAACATAATAATTTTAATGCCAATTACTTTGGCTACGCCTTCTCTTCAAAGTTCCCCCCCATGCGTCCTACAACAGTTTAGCCTTTTTGGTTGATGCTGTTTTGGTTGGTAAGTAGTTATATTTCCCAACAATAGTGCATATGTTTATTTTTGGATTAATTGCCTTTACACCATTTGTACTTAGGTCAAAAATCACTTAGACCCCCTCGACTTCATTATTATACACTAATATCCCCTGTACTATTCACTAAAGTGCAAGAATTGACGGTGTCACGTTAACATGTAAAAAGACAAAACTACTCTCCGCTCATTTTCCTGCATCAACAATCTGCATTTGGTCTCTCCTCTCCTCTCCATCTGAAGTAAACACTTCACCATTAATGACCACAAAACCTAGAATCATCTCCAAAAATCATATCCCAAACTCAGAATCATTTCCAAATCATCTCCAAAAATCATCTATGTATGTATATACACAAAAATCTCAAAATCTCAAAATTCCAAATCATCTGTGCATATATATATATATATATATATCTATCTTGAATCAACATCATAATTGGATATGGGCTGAGACCCAGAGAGAGAGAGAGAGAGAGAGAGAGGGAGGGGTTTTAGACATATATTGATGAATCTCATGCGTATAATCTTGCGCCATTTGAGTGTAATTCGGAAGCTCTGGCGGTGAAATAACTCCCGGCTTCAAGCAATACCGCCATTAATCTCTGAATTTCTTCACCAAATTGAAGGGATTTGCTTCTAATTTCTTTATTTTTGCAAGGAAAATCCAAAATAACTAGCTTGGGTATTAGAATTTTCTTTGGTTGGAGCAGGACGTCACAAGAAGGTTCTCGATGCCATAGAATTGGGCTCCAGATATTAGGTTTTGGAGCTCAAAAGCTTTGGCCTTGGATGAAAGATGACTGATTCAGAGAAGAGTGAGAAGGACCAAGAATAGTTTAAGGTCTTTGTCAATGAAAGTCACAACACCCTTACGATCGGAAGAACCAGTAACTTAAGAAAAGAGAGATTTTAGAAATTAATCCACAAAATAGCCCTAACAGAGGATGTATAATTTGGGGATAAAATTTTTTAGAGAGATCTGTGTTCGGGGAGGAGCAATTTTTGAGGAATTTTTTTGGCTATTAAAATCTCAGGAAAGGAAAAAAATTGGAGGAGAGAGAATATATATATATATATATATATATATATATATATATGCACAGCATATGAATGACAAAAGAGAAGAAGGAAGAACAACGAACGAGAAGAAGGATTCCAAGGGGCAATTTTGTCCATTCAATTTGATATATTTTTTTGGATATTGCATACTTGCACATTTGATACGCGTGTATCTCACACGTTGTTAGTTTTAATACTTTCGTCAATTTTTGCGTTTTAGTTATAAGTACAGGGTATATTAGTGCATAATAATGAAGTTGAGGGGGTATAAGTGATTTTCGGCCTAAGTACAGGGGGTGTAAAGGCAATTAACTTTTTATTTTTTACTCGGATTTATTCAAAAATAGCATTGACAAAAATATTTATTAAAAAAAAAAACTAATTTTGTATTGACAAATATAAGCATTAGAGCATTGATAAAAATAACAATATGCCCTATTTTTGAAGAGAAAGCGTTGATAACTATAAGGATTAGAGCATTAACAGATAGATTTATTGATTTTTTTTTTTATCAAATATAAGTATTTGCAAAATATAAGCATTAGAGCATTAGAGCATTGACAAATACTTATATTTGACCAAAAAAAAAAAATATTGTTGACAAATAGATTTTGTTTTGGCAAATATAACTACTTTTGTATTGTCAAAAATATCATTGAAAAATATAAGTATTAGAGCATACCCTTCTCTGCATGGACAAACAGGTCTCGAAAAATCTGAAAACTTTGAGGGTGAAAGGAAGACAACGCTTGGTTCTTTCAAGAAGAAGGCAATCAATGCCTCAACCAAGTTTAGGCATTCTTTGACAAAAAGGGGCAGGAGAAATAGTAGAGTTATGTCAGTTGCGTTTGAGCATGATGCAGAGGAAGCAAAGGCGGTGGATGCATTACGTCAAACTCTTATGCTGGGAGAATTGTTACCTGCAAAACACGATGATTTTCACACGATGCTAAGGTTTCTTCCTTTTTCTTGTTCCATAATCAATGATTTGGAATTTCTGGTACAGTTATTTCATGTTATCATCCTATAATGATAAATTTAGCTGCATGTTTAGATAAGCCTCTAGTTTTGTTTTAACTAAGTTTCAACCATGGGAGCACCTGACTCTTCAAGATGGTGTCATGGGGGAGTAACATGGCAACAGTAATAGATGATGGTGAATGGTTGCACACGTCTTGGTTTTTAGTTTTGATTGGGTTAATAGAATTCTATTAGCTTTACTTCATTTTTGTCATATCCTCCTTATGAAAAGCAATAAAAGTCCATATATAAGCCAATAAAGTATGTTGACTTTAATATTCCAAGTCTTTTCTACTTGATTTTGATGCTAATAAAGGTAGTACAATTTGAACAGGGAATTGCATCTTGTAAAGAAGCCCTCCATCTCTTATACCCCGGGGGGGGGGGATTAAATTTTCTAATGAGCCGATATGGGACAACTTTTAACAACCCCCCTCATGTTGGTCCACATGGACATAGGCATAGTATGGACTGTGGTGAGACCCATTTGAAAACCTGTTCTGATACCATGTAAAGAAGTCAGACGACACATAAGAGTAGGAGTCTCAACCTTAAAACCTAGGTGTTAAGGCGAGGGAAATCTATCACTTATATAGGGGAATAATTTTTCTAATGGGCCGATGTGGACAACTTCTAACACATTTCAACAATCTTGCTGCATTAAAATTTAGCATTTGGTTTGTTTGCTTTCTTTTAGATATATCATCCATTTCTCTGTATCCTAGTCCTTTTCGAACTTAGTTGAGTCTAGCAAGCATTAAATCACAAGCCAAGCCATTCTTAACATGCCTCATGTTCCTTTACTCTGCTCCCACTGTTTATTCTCTGTTCCATTTTCACAAAATAATGTTTTTCTAGTACTTTTACCTAACCATGCGTCACTTAGTATTGTAGAAAATGGTTTCAGAATTTTAGAGAAAAAAGACATTTTGATGCAGTGCTGCATATGCAATAATACAAATTTGTATATTGGACATACCTGAGGAAATGTTAGAACAAGAGTGATTTTTCTCACGATAAAAAGGCAGTCTTCTTATACGATCAATGTTTACCTTGTAACAGCAATCTGGAAAAACTTGGGGATGTGTTTGTAAAGGAAGCCTATATTCATTCCTTTTGTTAATTTCATTCTCCCCAACCGATCCTGGGATGGTTCAGGATAAATAATTGGATTGTTAAATTGTTATATGGTGGTCAGATTTTTGAAGGCCAGAAAATTCGATATTGATAAAACAAAGCAAATGTGGGTTGATATGCTCCAGTGGAGAAAGGATTTCAGAGCTGACACAATTATGGAGGTATTTACAGAAAAAATGGCTAATTAATTGTTTGAAGATGCCTCCATATAGCCTGACAATATGTCGGGCAGAGCTCTTAATTAGACTTTTTGCCTGGTGAATTCTTTGCTTAGGATTTCGAGTTCAAGGAAAGAAATGAGGTGCTTAAACACTATCCTCATGGACATCATGGGGTTGATAAGGATGGACTACCTGTTTATATTGAGAGACTCGGAAAAGTTGATGCAGACAAGCTTCTACAAGTTACAACAATTGACCGCTACTTGAATTACCACGTCCAGGAGTTTGAGAGAACATTCAATGTCAAGTTCCCTGCCTGTTCAATTGCAGCAAAAAGACATATTGATCAGAGTACAACAATTCTGGATGTTCAAGGAGTGGTATGTGAGGATTTTAACAAATGCCTTCAAGTCCAAAACCACTAATATATTTTTTTACTTCAATTGAAACAAGATTGAGACCATCCAGTTTATATAGTTAGAAGGCAGATGGTAACCTCCTATATGTGCCTCGAGCAGTGCTACATAAATCTCAAAATTGCTTAAACCAGATTTAAGAATGGTATACTACACAACTGCTATATTACATGGGATCTTTTTAGTAAGGAAAAGCATAATTGTTCGCTTGAATATGACTTGTCAAAAGGAAAATGATTTAGTGTCCATAATTTGCATAGTTTGATGTTCCAGGGATTGAAACATTTCAGCAAAGCAAGGGAACTTATTCAGCGCATTCAAAAGATTGACGGCGACAATTATCCTGAGGTACTCATATTATCTGTCAAATCAGTACCGCAACTTCTTTGCTTCACCTTGTTGTGAATGATTGTGTATTTTACTTGATGTTCTTATTTGAATAATTTTTCTTCGTAGACCCTGTGCCGCATGTACATTATTAATGCAGGTTCTGGATTTAGGCTCTTATGGAACACTGTTAAATCATTCCTGGACCCGAAGACCACTGCAAAAATTCAAGTCGGCCATTTTCATTGATTTACCTCAAGAGTTGGGCTGATTTTGATTGAGTCAACTGAGCTGATCAATGGATCTTTTGCACCAGGTTTTGGGCAACAAATATCAGAGCAAATTGCTTGAAGTAATTGATGCTAGGTGAACTGTTTTTGTTGATAAATTTGACATATTCCCAATTGGATTGTGATTTGCCAATAGAACTTCTAGGTCTTACCGTCAATGCTAGTCAGTGTAACATTCAGTGAGCTACCTGAGTAACAATATCTGCTAATTGTAACAAAACATTACATGGCCCCTCTAAACTTCAGTATGGTCCTCACTCTCTTATTTTCTTCCCTGATCTGAATCAGTGAGCTACCAGACTTTTTGGGTGGTACATGTACTTGCGCAGACAAAGGTGGATGCTTGCTTTCTGATAAGGGCCCATGGAATGATCCTGATATATTGAAGGTACTACCTCCTTTTTCTGTTGTAATTTTCTTTGTTAAAATCTGTATTTTACAATAATCCATTTTTATCACCGGCATCAAACTTTAATTGTGCATTTTTCGAGCTAGATGGTTCACAATGGTGAGGAAAAATGTTCGACAAAAACCATTATTCCAGCCATTGATGGGAAGACAATCTCTGAGGATGAGAGCACAGACCCAAATGTATACAGTCCACTCCTAATTTAATCTTCTTCATCCTGCATAATATTGCACTTGACTTACATTTTCATACTTCAGAGCGTGAGGAAATGTGACTCTGTGAACTCAGAAGCAGTTTCAGATGTGGATGTTAAACGATCCCACTCTCCCATGCTGCGGAGAGAGCATATGGCACATCCACAACCCTCTCCTGTTCGAGAAGTAAGTTATTTGGTCTCTCATCAAATGTAAATGATGCATTGTGATTAAGAAATTAGGATTTGGGTTTGCGACCAGATGAGCTTAGATTGGTGTGAGGGAGATAGTAACTTATGAACAAATGCTTATGTTTCCAATAGAGAGAGAGAGAGAGTGTTGAGGAGGAAAGGCAGCAATATGTTTCATGGGCTTTCTACTGAGAAAGAGTAGCTAGTAGAGATTTGGCGACTTCTGGTGCAGAAAGACTTCTAGCTTTATAGGTATCATGTAGACGTAGATAATTCTTTTCCCAGCTATTTATTTGTGTGTGTGTGTCTCTCCCCAGGTTCCAACGTGTGAGCATGGCAACAATGTTCCAATGGTTGACAAGGCTGTGGACACGTCTTGGCCTAAAGCTGTACAAGGTGAGTAATACAACTTTTCTAGAGGTAAATAATAAATCCCTAAATATGCTAATTATAATTAAAAATTTCAAGTACGTGTTTGATTCGTGGGATAAGGCTAGACTAGATTAATAGTCCCGTGTTTGATTACAAAAATAAGTCTAAACAAATAATCCGGACCTAATTATTTGTCCCACATATGTGGGATCGATAATCCCGGACTATGGATACATGAGATAAGACATGTAAGACACAAAAACCCATACTTTAATTTGTATACACAATATTTATATGTCATCCAAAATCTATATATATACATATTTTGTATAGCATGTATACTACATTATAGTATAAAATAATTGTCAAGTCACCTTTTGTCCCAAAAGTTTAAAATGGGCCCGACAATGTATATAAAGTTATTTCAACATTTTCTCTTCCATGCAACCTCAATTCACACACGGAGTAGATACAAACGAACCAAATCAAATAAGGTACACCAACACAGGCAAACAAAGTGGATAACAAAAAACAGGGAATGGGCTTGCTGATCATTTTTTTTTTTTTTGTTTTTCTGAGGCTCATACTGTTTCCCCGAGCATGATGCTTTCAAGCCTTCTCAAGGAATAAGCAATCAGATTGTCACTAGGTTAATGACCTTTGTGATGGCCATTGCCACTATGGCCCGTTTGGCCATTGACATCCCAAGAAAACTTACCGAGGCCACCCTCTGCTCTAGTTCCATGTTTGGTGTTGATCCGAAGGCAAAAACCAACCGGTTACCGGCACCCACATTATCCACGGCTGAATATTTGTCCATGATGAAGCGCATGGGTAAACTGGAGGAGAGGGTGACCACTTTCAGTGATAAACCTGCGGCAATGCCACCTCAGAAAGAGGAAACGCTGAACGCAGCTCTGAGCCGCGTGGATGCATTGGAGCAAGAGCTTTCGGCGACCAAAAAGGTAACTTTCTGGTTTTCTTGAATTGCATGTTGTGATTAGAATAGAAAAGAGTTCAGAAAAAAAAAAAAAAAAAAATCTGTGATCCTTGTGGCAAGCAATGTACCACCCTAATCAAATATCCTCTAAAGCACATTGTGATTGTTGGCTTTCTAATTCATTATCTTTAAGTTGTGTTTGAATCAATGATTTGTCAAGAAAAAAAGAAATGAATAATGATTTAATATTGTCTCTATTTGGGTTTTGATGGAAAATGAAAGAAAAAATGCAGGGATTTAAGAAATTAAAAATAATTTTTTTTTGATAATTATACTGATGAATGTCTTTTATGTTATTATATTTTGTAATTTATTTAGACAAGCACATGTTTGGAATTCTATATTTTTGTTTTTTTTTTTTTCTACCTTTATTTATTTATTTTTTCCTTTTCTATTTTTTATACCCTCACTCTAGATACACCTTTAGTTCTATGAAGTGTACATAGTGTAAATTTTTAGTACTTGGCCTTAACGGCAACAGAATGCAACTAGAGATTAGTAATTGAGATTCTCGTGCAGGCTCTTGAGGACGTCCTTGTTCGACAAGGGGATATGTTAGCCTACATCGAGAAGAAGAAGAAGAAGAAGAAAAGGAGGTTTTTTGGTTTCTAATTGCAGAACCCCCTTCAACTGATAGGAGGTGGCAGATCAGTTCTGCTTATAAGATGATGACAAGCTACTGATGCTGCTGCGACTACTGAAGATTCTCAAGTGTTGTAAAAATTTAACCCTCTCATTATCTCTCCTCGAGTCAATTGTTTGACTAATGAAGTTCTTAAAGCAAACTTCTTTGTATAATACAGAGTTCGACATCATTTGAACCTCAAGGGCCAAACTTTTCATCTACTACTCTCCAGCATTTAATGGTAATAGTAGTGATGTAGAAATAATAAAAAACCTTAAATGGCCAACCCATATTCCAGAAGTTTCATTGCTTGATTAGATTCTACACTAGAGAATCAACAAAAATAAGCCCAAGCTGCTTATTTAGGTGGAACCCAAAAATTGGTCCAGGGTGGTTGCTCCGTAAAGCAATTTGGCTTCTCTCTAACAGTTCGAAATTCAGCGCTTCACATGAACCATTCTTTTATTTTGATAATTTCACATAAAATTAACACGTATATTACTTTAAGTGCCATTGAATTGAAGTACAGTATCAGTTTTTTGTTTTTTTAATACACATGGCATCCGGATTAACTTGTATAGAGAGATGTCAACGGGACGGGCGTGGGGCGGGTATGACCTTCCCCGTCCCCGTTTAACAATACTCTTACCCGTCTCTGTCCCCGTTTCGGAGAAAAAAATTTTTCTCATACCTGTCCTCACGAGGTAATGAATTCCCCGCCCTCGTCCCCGTTTACCTGCCAAATATACTAACTATTACAAATTATATATTATATATATAAAATAAATATTTAAAATTATTATAAATATTATATATATTAAATAAAAATATATATTACATATATATTAAATAAAAATTAAAAGTATAGATATAAATCTTTGGCTTTGACTTGTGCACTTAATCAAATGGGAAGAGGCCTTTAATTATAACCTCACAAGGCCTCTACTTCTTTACGAGAAACCGATATCGGAATTCTAAAGGAGCTACCACGCCAACAAAATTAACAAATAAATATTTAAACGGGTACGGGACGAGGTGGAGACTATCGTACCCGTCCCCGTACCCGTTCGGGTAACATTTCAAATTTTTATATTCGTCCCCGTCCCTGCTACTGACATCCTCATACCCTCCCCGAACGGGACAGGTAAAGCGGCTATCCACCAGGTACGGGTATATTTGACATCCCTAAACTTGTACACACATCGACTAATTCTTGAGGCATTAGAATTAACGACCTCGGCAAGCCCTCTAATAGTCTAAGGATAATATTAGTTTTACCCAAAAAAAGATTTAAGGAAAAATCAGCATTTTTTCATAAAGACTTCAAGCAATCTCATGTTTTAAAACAACGATCTCAAGTTTCTAGGCACGCAGATGGGAATATTATTTGACCAAATGCGTTTCTTCTCTCAAATTTCTTCAAATAATGTCAGCAATCAAGGTTTCCTAAGCTAAATCTAATGACAAATGCATCAGCACTCAATCTTAGTACACAAAATAATGACATGCATCAGCACTCAATCTTAGTACACAACATAATGACAAATGCATCAACATAATGAGATCTCGCAGCAATGAAAATTCAACAAGTAGCGCAATCTAATCAATTTCTGGAACAACGAAACAAAATCACATCAAGTAAAGATTTAAAAAGCAGCTCTCTTGTCCGACACAAAACTCATTCAAACATTCGAGGTCATTTTCTTTGAAGCAAATGAAACGGTAAAAACATATATTCAGAAGTTAAATCGGCAAAAGTGTATAGCGTCGTACACAATTTGTCATAACATGGTATGTACTCCATTTCGGATAGTCGTCATTTGGTTAAGGCGGAAGATCCTCTCCAAGATTAATGATGGTAGGTATGGTGTATGTACTATGGATATGACACTTTGATGGAAACGTTTTCCCCTGCAAAACCTCTCCTCCTCAGAACCAACCTTTTTTACCAGCAAAACTTCTTTTTCTGCAGCGCACATGCATTCATAAACATTAAGCACATATCAGCAGGGTGATAAATTAAGATTTTAATGAAAAAAGATAATAAATCTTATTATATCCTTAATTATACAGAATTACTATGGGTAAATTGCTTAAACCTTGCTTGAGGTTTGAAAAAACTCTTCTCACAGTTAGCCATGAACTCTATTAAATAACACACTGACAAGAGAGGGTGGACAATTTAATTTTTCATACCTCAAGGAGAGGATTATTAAATCAATACCGAACCTCAAGGGAGGTTTAAGTAATTGGCCCAATTATTTTTTCCTTCACATTTTATCTATTTATAAATATATAAATATATATATATAAGATGTTGAACTCACCCGAAATTTGGCTTCTTCTTGACTGTCTATGTAAGCAAGCAAATCCTCTTGCCTCATTAAAGCCTCGTGCAGAGCCTGCCCAGAAAGAGAATGCAACTTATCAACCTACGCACCATTTTAAAGATGTAGGGAAGAAATATAATATGCCTCTCATCCTCATCAACTTATGCACCATTTTAAAGATGCAAGGAAGAAAGATGATATGCCTCTGATCCTCTATATGCATACCAAGTCCCAAATGCACCACCATGTAAATCATAGAGTTTGAGGCATGTGCTAGGTAAGCGGAAAGTTGAAATCTTTGGTAGATATCAACCACGTGATAAAGTTCATTGAGCATAAGAGGAAGCAAAGTAATTATTGCAGGAGACTGAAGTGTTTTCAGTGATATTGCTTTCATGACATGAAAAGCTGATTGCAGGAAGTGAACATAACCATTCATAAACCGTCCAATGTGCCACAATCAGTAGTTCCAAGCATTGATGAAGGATAGCATACTGCCTCTATGTCATTTCTTCTTATTCAAACTATTTTTGTTACATTGATATAACTAACTCTCAGAATTGTGCTTTTAAAACTATTTTTAAAACTATTTTTGCTTATAGGTAATAACTAACCCTCAGAATTATGCTTATGCAATTGCGGTTACAGCCCTGCACAGAAGTTAGAATGCCATTTGAGTCAGAAGGCCCAGGCACCATAACTAAACCGGATCTGTATCAATGTAATCAGAAAAGTTTAGATATCTGCAACATAACACAACAAATGCTAAACTATAGTGCTCACTACCTTTTTAGTAGCAATTAACTCCGCTTCTAGGGCATCCACGCGGTAAACAGCAGCATTCAGCAGTTCCTCTTTCTCACAAGGCATCTGAGATGGCTTTGCTTGAAGTGTGTCAACCTTCTCTTCAAGTTCCCCTAGTCTTTTCAGAACAGAGGATAGGAGTTCTGCCTCTGTAAATGCTGGAGTTGGTGAAGGAGGACGGAACTCCTCCTTGGGTGCAGCATCAAGAGAGAGTTCATGAATATTTCCATGACCAGATGAAGTGTCAGGAAGTTTCTTGGTTACACGGCCTGCTAGTGAATGGAAGAGAGTGAAAAGGGTCATGAAGAAGGCCATAAATAATGCCAAAATCTGAGCTCGTAATCCTTCCGGTGTTTTTTGAGGATCAGGTACTGGAAGTGACCCTGCAATGGATAATTAGAAATCAAATTTAAGATATATCAAATCAATTGAAATCAGTTTACGATAAATAACAGGATGCAATGGACTGTTTCAAAGTATGGACCCTAAGGAGAGCAAAGTGAAATGGAAATACCCAATCAAGATATTGATCACCACATTGCAGAGACTCTGGCATGAGTATGTGGTGGTGCAAGTGTATGTCTAGGGGTTGGATCTTCTATAATCTTGATTTTAGATATTGGAACATGTATCCAAAAGCTAGAATATGGATATGTGAACAAGGCGGGAATATTTAAATATATTCTATATTGAATAATATACTTTCATAAGGTACGGTTATTATTTAGGAATACACTTGAAATTATATAGAATTTACAGATCATCTCCGAAAATCTAATGGTTCTAGTCGCTAGGAGCATGAATAATTTTAGACTTGTTCATCAAGGACTCTGCACTTTTCGATCTGCCTTTGTCCAATGCTAGGTTAACCTGGTCCAACGTGCTCAAGCAATCCAGTGTGGTCTGGAATTAATTGAGAGTATCTTCATTCAAAAACTTGAAACAAGAGCAAACAATTCCTTGCATCTCTTTTCATAATAACTTGTGCTAAATTTGTGGGTAAAAATCTGTAAGAACCAACTTAAACCCAACCCCTTTCTCTCGGAATGATCTACCATAACAGAGGTAGGGTTTTGGTCAGAGATTGTACGTAAACGATATCACCAAGAAGGAAGATTTTATGCAATCAGATGACATTGGACTTCAAACTAGTACTAGAAGCAAGGGATGGGGTTCAAATCACAGAGAAGGCTGGATTTCTACAAATGGTTGGATCTGTTTTTGGCAAGAGATCGAGTGGACTGCAAAAATCACTGAAGACTTCTCAAGCCTCAGAGGTGGTTACATGCAGCTAGGTAGGCTGGTAGGTGATCAGAGAACTCTTGTGGCTCTTAGCCTGTGGGTAAACCAGAGGTGAGTTGTTGAGCTGAGATTGTTCATTCTGAGAGGCAGAGCTATCATCTTCATTCTTGAGATTGTTGAGCAAGGAGGCTGGGCCGAGATTATGAAGATTGTGCAAGGTTTTGATCCAGGAGGAATCAAATCATCTATGAAGCAAGGTATCTCATACCTTCAGGCAGCCACAGATCATGACAACGAAGCAAAAGGATGACTGGGTTTGTTTGGTTTTAGAGGATTTCCTTGCAGATCAAGTAATAGCTATTAAGGATTTGTTCTGTGGAGAAGGGTTGGGCCGCTGGAGGAGGCAGAGTTGTAAGAGATTAAAAATGGGTGCGACAATTTTAGAAGGTGTTGGGGGGGGGTTTGAAGTGAAACAATTAGATTTAAAGAGGAGGACAAAAGGTAGATCTGGGATGCACCAGTATAGAAGAGTGAGTTGATCCACGTAGAAGAGATAAAGAACTAATTTCATATAATCTCATGGAGAAAATATAACACATGAGAGAAATAAATGATGGACGAGGAGGATCCACATGGCCCAACCCAATTAATTTGGGTCTAAGGTTTTTTTAGGTTGAGTTATGCCTTGTTGGAGAAGTGGTTATGGAGGTATACCAAATAATGCACTAGTACGAAAGAGTGAACTGATTCAAGTAGAAAAGGATAAATAAGATAAAAGATAAATTCAAAATTGAGCGTGGCTCTTGGCTTGGTGGCAAAGCCCCTCCCTTGCCCGCTCACCACCTGGGTTCGACCCGGGGCTCCCTCCTCCCCGCTCACCTACCAAAAAAAACCAAAATTCCATGGACTGGAATTGTGGGAAAATACCTAATTTCATATAAACTCACGAAAAACATGATAAATGACAGAAATGAATCTAGAAAGAGCATTTATGTAACCGACTCCAACTAGTTTGAGACCAAAACTTTGTTTTGTTGAGTTGAATTATGCCTAGTTGGAAAGTAGTTATGGAGCCAATGAGAAAGAGGAACGTTGGCGGAAGATGTTAATAATGTGCAAATTTGGGGTAGAATGGGGCAATTGGATCTGTACCTTTGTGATTTCCTCTTGTAAAGAAGTCCAACAACGCTTAAGAGGAGAGGTCTCAACTTTAAAATTTAGGTATTAAGGTGAAGGAAATCCATCTCTTATATGGGGGGGGGAGAATAACTTCTCCAATGGATCAATGTGAAACAACTTCTAAAGCCTGCCTCACGTTGGTTGGCATGAAATAGGCACAGCATGAACTGTGATGAGACCTAGTTGAAAACCTGCTTTGATACCATGGAAAGAAGCCCAACAATATTTAAGAGAAGGGGCCTCAAGCTTAAAACTTAGGTGTTAAAGTGAGGGAAATCTCTCTCTTATATGGGGGGAGGGGGGGAGAACCTTTCCAATGGATCGATGTGGGACAACTTCTAACACCTCTGATGAGTGTAGTGTTTGGGTGGGAATTAGGCTGCATTGAAAAGGTTTCAAGGAAAATCTTTCTTGGTAGGCTGGTAGTATGGAGCAGATAAAGTTTTGGAATGATAAATGGATCCTGAAGAGAGATTAACAGACCATTTCTCAAAAATTTATGAGGCAACAATTGACAACGAAGCTTCGATTGTGGAATATATGACTTATGATGGACAAAATATGGTGTGGAATGCTGTTTTGCATTAGGACATAGAAAGCGTTGAGAAGCACATGAAACTATTACATACCATTAAGATTGGGAAGGGCATGGATGAAATCAGGTGGAGAATTTCAAAGTCAGGGGGTTCTTGGGATGAAGTCCTACTACAATTTTTTTAATTGGCAGAAGGGGTAGTGATTTCCTGTGGAGAAAACTTTGGATAGAGTCAATTGTCTGCTTCCCTTTGGGTTTCTATACTAAAGACCTCACAAGATTCAAAATCAATTTGGAACGGTTTTGGCTCCAACTAACTGTTAGTTATCAGTTTTTGGCATCACTTTCTATTCTCTTTTTTAGTTTATTTTTCTTTTTGTAGTAATAGTGGACAACACATCCTCTCTTATCTGTATCGTGTACTGTTTTCCCTTGCCATATTATTTTGTTGCCAAAAAAGAGAGAGAGAGAGAGAGAGATTTATCTTTCATCTATTTGAAAGGCTGGAAAAGTTTCTTTAACATTAAATAAAGGCCGCTTTTTCAAATATTATTATAAATTAGAGAATTTAAGTGTATAATTTAAATATGAGAGTTAGACGCATGGGTCACAAGTACATTGGCGGAAATAGAAGAACCCGTATAACAATGACATCATGAAAATTATGTCATTATACCAAACTGTGGGGATCTCTAGTTGACTTAACAAACATATATGCCAAATTACAAGGCTAGATAGAAAGGGAAGTGGTACCATGGTAAGGCTGTGGGGTATTGATTTGTTCCCTAAACTAGCTGCAGTCACTTTGGTCAGATTAAACAGTTCCAAAATCAAACATTGAAGTCATTTGCAAGTGGAGAATAAATGAATTAAATCACAAATAGTTTTATATATTTTAGCATGTATTGATAACAACATGCAGCACCAGTGAAGCTAGAGTTACTACCTTTGGAAACATAAGGCTTTTGAAAGGATGCTTGCCTCTTCCAACCAGCGTCAACAGCCTTGTCAACCATGGGAACAAATTCATCGTACCCTGAGAAGCTACCAACATAGCTTGTCTTTCCAATAACCTTAGCCTGTTTATTTATGGAATCATCTTAGTAAAACAAATAGTTGCAACAAAATTTAGTAACATTTAAAAGAACTACAATATCTAGTGATAGTCAAGAGCATACTTCTTCACGAACAGGAGTTAACCGAAGATGTGAGTAGTTCCTCCTTGCTTTCGGTGAAGCAATATCTTCAGCTTCAGATCCAGACTCAGCGGTGGATGTATCACTGCCTTTTATCTGCTTAAAAAGAATAACAAAATAACAATCTAGAGTGGAAGCAGATATACTAAACCCTGGCAGTGCCCAAGCAACTAGAAAATACTTCAACCAGTCATACCATTGGGTATTTTGGCTTGGCATGTGCAACCACCTTCCCTTCACTGTTTAGAACTTTAACAACTTGTCTAGCGCGCCGGGCTTCACCACTAAGAACCAACTGCGACACAATGCCCGTGCAAGCAATTGTTTCAGTTAAAAAGCAAACATGAGTTGCAATTCATGAGTGTGAGCTCTACAGTAATACATATTTTACATCTCAAAGCATGTACAGACCTTCGAGATTTCTGGGGTTTTCCATGGTCCTTTATCAGAACGAAGGCAACCACCTTGATCAGCACAGGTACAGGTACCACCCAGAAAATCTGGCAACTCACTGTGCAAGACCCACAATTTTCAATAAGTTTTGAGGTTAAACAAGGCAGTTATGGAAAAGAAATTTAAATAAATAAATAAATAAATAAAACAGCAAAACTAAAGGAAATTTTTATGATAAAATAAAGTCAGTTTAAGATAAAAGTAAAATGCCAAACTAAATATAAAATCCCATTACCTGGCATCAATAATCTCAAGTAACTTGTTCTGGTACTTGTTTCCAAGAACCTGAATAGAGATTCCAGATGATAAAAAATCGAGACAAGACATGTCAAGAGCAGCAACAGAGATATCGAGTGCATCCAAATAAGTGAAGTGCTAAAAATTCACATACATGAATCTTGGAAGTTGTTTTGGGATCCAGAAAAGACTTCACAGTATTCCACAGCAGCCTAAAACCAGGACCAGCATTGATGATGAACATTTGGTGGAGAGTCTGTAGCAAACAAAAGTTTAAAATCGAAATTTCCAAGTTAAAATTAAGTGTTAAAAATTCCATTTCTACACTCAAATAACAACAAATAATATCTAAAGGAAGATAAATAAGATTACTTCCGGGTAATTGTCACCATCAATCTTCTGAAGTCGCATTATGAGATCACGTGCACTCTTGGTGAAGTTTTTCAAACCCTAACAATTTAAAGTTAGAAATAAGAAGGATCAATAGAGATTTTTATATTTAAATTAACTGCACATTCCGTAATTACAACATGTCAGAAATCACAATTAGGAGAAACACACACATACCACGCCTTGAACATCTAAGATTGTTGTGCTTGAATCTATGTGCCTTTTGGCAGCAATGGTACAAGCTGGAAACTTAATTGCAAAGGCTTTCTCAAACTCCCTGACATGGTATTTTATATACCGATCCATTGTGGTTACTTGCAAAAGTTTGTTTGGATCAACTTTTCCCAATCTTTCAATATAGATAGGTCTTCCCTCCTTATCCACACCATGATACCCATGTGGGTAATACTTTAATACTTCATTCAGCTCATTAAATTCAAAATCCTGATGAAAACGTCATGAAGTAAATCATAGATACTTCCAGTCACCACACCAAAACAATGTGAGGAGATCACATGACAAACTCGAGGCAAAATTCTGCTGTGTAATTACCTCTACAATAGTGTCAGCACCAAAATCTTTCCTCCATTGAATCATATCAGCCCACATGTGTTTTGCTTTTTCAATATCAAACTTCCTTGCTTTCAAGAACCTGATATTAGAACCCATATATGAATATCATAAACATAACAGTCTGGTGTGCACATCAAATGGTCTTCACTTGTAAGATATTTACAATATAGCACAACAAAGAATATAAATTGACGTTGAAAAGGAAACCAATGAAGCACCAGCTCAGAAACAAACAGATAATAGCGCAACAGCTGGTGAAAGAAAACCTTCTCAGACAACAAGAAAGTGAAAGCTGAGCTCAAATGGCTTAAACATTTTGCCAAAAATCTATCATAGGTGACAGCTTGTGACTTATGTGGGTAAGTAGAGAGAGGAGATATGCACTTGAAGAAGATCAAGCTTGATTGGAGCTTTTCAATCCTTTACTTATCCCAATTAGGTAGGTAGTGCACCTTGCAAATGGACAAGGAATTCTGAGTGTGCAATCCAACGTTACATGGAGAATTCACAATAGGTTGAGTACACGTCTGTGCCATGCATTTTTGTGATTATGAATTATGCTTGGACATATTGCTAGTTCTGCTAGACAAAAGAAAAAGTTAAGGGAAAGCCATTCCCCATCCATCAAAACCTAACTGCAGTTCTTCCTATCTTCTAACTTTGTGTAGACACAATATATTTCTTCCCATCCACTTCCGTGTGGACATAGTACATTCACAGATGGCTAAATAGTTCTTTCCCTCCTTATTCTCCAATGAACTTCAAAATTTGTAAGAACTGTGACTAGACACACTGCATCTAAATATATTACAAATCCATGTAACATAAAAACTTGTGTTCAGAAATAATGATTGTGAAGATTTGTGAATTAAACAAGTGCATGAATTAGAAACATAATGCAGAAGCATACACTGAAAATGTGTTTCCTAAGTAATTCTACGTGGGGCCTCAATAGAACCAAAAATTTATTCATTCAAATGGCAATTGCCATTTTTGAGAGCAGCACACCATTTTGCCATCAATGATCTAAATATTGTGACAGTATACTGCATATCATTTTTTTCATAAGTGACAGTATACTGTATATGTCATCATATTCCTGAATCACACATTCATGGAAATAATACCTCCACAAGCCAGTCAAGGATAGAAACACACATGATTCTTATTCCCTAGCTAGAATCATATTACAAACAAACAAGAAGATTATAAGAACTGGTACTCTGTTTGTAACATATTTCTTAACAGCAAGAAACATCACTTGCCCATCAATCAATAAAACCTTTTCACGCAGATCAGTAATATTTCCAATTAACCTTACAGCTCAATGGACATAGAATGCCATTACCAGAATTGATAAATGAACAGTACATTTCATTGATATCAACCAAACTATGAATGCAGTATGTAAAGTGAAAGAGTTTGAAAGGTTCACCAATCAAAAAAATAAAATAAAATAAAATAAATAAAATACCTTAACATCATGTGATAGTCATCATGTTTTTCTGGTAGCAATTCATCCAATATCAGTGCTTGTCGAAATGCATCAACAGCCTGTAGTTCCTCAGCATCCCGAACATCCTCTATTGAAACAGAGCTAACTCGATTGTCACTCTTTCTTCTGTTGCTCTTTTTCTTGAGGGAATGTTTGAACTTAGTTGATGCATTTATTGCTTTCTTCCTTAGTGAACCAATTCTTGTTCGCCTTTCATCCTCCGAGTTTTCAAAATCAGATTTTCTTTCTCTCCTCTCATCATTACCAGATGAACCCTCAAAGCCTGTCATATAGCAAAAATTAATGAATAAGTAAGTTAAACAAGGGTTATGTGAAACCTCAACTGCATAAAATTTTCCAGAAGAGAACTCATTCTCCAGCGATCAAACAACTCACGTCTAATATTTAGACCAGAATTACTGAATCAAGGTTAAATTTTCTAAAATAGCTATGGACAATTGAGTTACAGAAAATCAACCAACATAAATTAGTTTAAACCCATAAAGAATTGACTTCCGCTAATAGTGAAGCATCTTCACTATTAATGTGCATAAAACTTAAATTTTAAATACATATATTTTTACATTCTTTGTGTCATTTATATAACAAGGAAACTTAAAATTTTAAATTTGAGATATCTTCAATCGTTGGATTTGCTCAATAGCTAGGATTATTTTTTCCCCCCTCTACTTTGGTTGTCTTTTCGATCATTTCATATAAAAATATACTCCCTCACTCTTCCCATATTTTTCTTTGAATACTTTTTATATAAAAGTTTTTAAATTAATATTTTAAAAAATATGATAATATTTGTAATAAATAATAATTTTTTTTAAATTAATATTTTAAAAAATATGATAATATTTGTAATAAACAATAAAACTTTATACATTTATTTATGGATGTTATTTACGTAAGGAGAGAAGGGAGTTAATTAATCGTCTATTTGTGCACTGATAGTGGGAAAGAGAGCTTTGGAGTTTGGAGCTAACATGCTTCAACCTCAACTAGGTTTCCTCGCAGAAGCAAAGCTCATCTTTCACGAATAGTGGGCAGTAAGGATTTACAAGAGCAAACCATGGTGATTAATTCCTTTGTGTTTGATGTGGTTAATACGGAGGAGTGAAACAAAAATATTTTTGCAACAAACTTCCTTGTATAGATTAAGGAGTACTTTTTTGGAAATTCTGTACAGTCGGTTAGCAGGGGACGAACATAATTTATTTTTTATATTTCATTGAGCATATGGATATATATTAGCTCTTTTTATAGTTAGAGCTAGGTATTGTTTTTAAACTGTGGAGGCATTCCCTTGATACTTAATTAACAGTTTCTCATTTATTAAAAAAAAAAAAGCGTGATTAATCAATATATAGTTTCTTATTTATCCCAAAAAAAAAAAAAAAAAATGCATGAGGTATAACAAATATTATTGGCCAAAATTTGCAAAATCATATACTGTATATCAGCACAGACCCGTAGACAGATGGGGTCAGAAAATAAAATATTGCCAAAATGTACAGCATTGGGAACAAATTATAATACCCTAAGAAGTGACTAACTACCAATACCAGGTATGATAAATATATATATATATATATATATATATATGTATGTATAATACAATGACCAGCTGAGAAAAGAGAACAAAAATTCCAAGAAAAAAGAGAAAAAAAACAAAAACTAAGGAACCATAACTTCCATGGAAAAAAAAATGCCAGCATAAAAGAAATAAACAGTAACCGAAAAAAAAAAAAGAAATAAACAGTTTCCATAGCTTAAAATATAATAACTATTTTATATCTCAAGAAAATTATTTATTTTCTTAAAGTCGTCCAGAAAATTCTCCCCATTAAACGAAACAGACGAAATTGATAACAATTTATCCGATACTCTAGCACATATAAGAGCCAATTGAGCATGAGAAGAACTACAACCCAAAATTCGAAACTCAAGAATGTAAAATCTGTTGTTCAAACCGAAACCCTAACCAAATACGATATCAGTCGATCGACTACAGAAACAGCTCGACAACAAGAACATCAAAAAGAAACATAATCAGACAAGAAAAAAAAGCTCACAAGGCCTCGCAAACCGATCTAGCGGACCCGACATCACTCCGTTACTCGATTCCGCCCAAACCGAGACGACAACTCCCAAATCTTGGCGATCGACAAAGCGTCCAACCGCGAATCGAACACTACAAAATCCACATTACAATTAGAAACCCTAGAAGTGATAGATCGGATTGGAAATCCAACCAGAAATTATCCGAGCTCTGATTAAAAATAAATTGCCTACCTCACGAATCACAAGGTTGATCCAACGGCAATAAATGCGTCTAACGGATTGAATCGACCTCTGCACTGTAAC